>JAJOZX010001139.1:630000-1012179 GCA_023014485.1 Bathynomus jamesi | reverse complement strand
TCTTCATATCTTCATATCTTCATATCTTCATATCTTCATATCTTCAATATTGAAATATCTTGGCAATAAAACGCCTTTTTACAACAAATTTTTCATTTATTTTTCTGTAATCAGCTTTATATACAAAAATAATGCATTGAATTTAATGGAATTTAAGAATATTAACCCACCCCAGGGAAGAAACACGATTGATTGTCGAGAAATTTGAAGCAACAGGGTCAGTAGCCACTGCAAAGAAGTCCGGTCGTCCGAAAACGGCAACGAATGTAGCTAAGGCTGAAGAAGCCATCAGGAGACTGGAACAAAGTCCGCAAAAGTCACTCGCCGTTTATCTGCAGAGTTGGAAGTGAGCCAATCAAGTGTTATCCGTATCCTTCACCAGAAAAATGGAAACCTTACATTCCACGCTTACTGCATGCCCTTCATGATGGAGATGACGACCGCCATCTTCAATTTTGCGAAGAGTTCTTAGCTAACTTGACGAAGAGGACACAATGCTAGACAACATCTGGTGGTCAGATGAGGCATGTTTTAAGCTTAACGGCACAATTAACAGACACAATCGTGTCTACTGGGCTGCAGAGAACCCAAGAGTGACAGTTGAGGAGGTAAATTTACCTGGCGTGACAGTTTGGGCAGCCATATCTCCATTAGGGATAATTGGACCCTTTTTCTCTGAGGGATCTGTCACTGCAGAAATTTACCTGGATATGCTGCAAACCTTCTTTTGGCCCAGGGTACAAGATCAGGACTGTTATTTCCAGCAAGATGGAGCTCCACCTCATTATGGACGTCATGTTCGTCAGTGGCTTTGATGAAAACTTTCCCGGAAGTGGATCGGCCGCCGCGGTCCGATCGAGTGGCCGGCACGCTCCCCAGACCTTACACCTCAGATTTCTTTCTTTGGGGGCTCATGAAAGACCTTGTTTATCGTGAAAAGCCTCGTACCATTCAGGAATTGAAGGCTCAAATCACTGCAAAGTTTGAGGAAAATGATATCGACTCTGCAGACGTGTGTGCCACTCTGTGCCTGCTCGGCTGCAATTGTGCATCGATCACGAGGGAGGGCACTTTGAAAATTGCAAGTAAAACAGCTTGGTACAGTTCCGTAATAATTTTCCCCGAATAAATGGTTAGATAAACATGTCATTCATTTATTTCTACCTTCTTGTACACTGTAATACAAATGGCAAACAACAATCAACTGACAGAAATCGGGCGCTACTTTTGACTCACCCTGTATATATAATATTATATATAATAATATATATATATATATATATATACATTATATGAAAATTATTTCACGAAGGTAACACGTGAAAAATATTTATGATGAATAAAACCCACGAAGGAAAGGAAACACAAAATGGTGCTCAAGCGCTTTCGTCTAATGACATCCTCAGGAACACTGAGGATGTCATTAGACGAAAGCGCTTGAGCACCATTTTGTGTTTCCTTTCCTTCGTGGTTTTATTCATCATATACATATATATATATGTATGTGTATATATATATATATATATACACATACATATATATATATATACCATATATACATATACATACATATATATACATACACATATACTATACATATACATATATACATAATACATACATACATACTACACACACACACATATATATATATATATATATATATATATATACACATATATATGCTGCAAACCCACAAGGAAAAAGAAAAACGATTCCAAGGCCTTTCGTGTATTCAAAGCTACACATCGTCAGGGAATGAAGATAAAAGGCGATGCCCATAAATATATACAACGAACAGGAAAAACAAAACAATTAGCACATACTTAACAAGGGTTAATGAAGCAAAAGAAATTTTAACATGATATCGTCAATTTTATACGTCCCCGCACTGTTATTGAAATTGTTTTTAAAATGAATAAATGCACATTCTAGAATATTTCTTTCTATTATATCTGTTTTTAACAAGCGCTTTAGAACTACCCAACTTGATGCTATGGTTACATCTATACCTATGGTTAAATAAAGCATTGGAAGTATTAGCTGTTCTACAAGCATATTTATGCTGTTTTACCCTAATATCTAACGTTTTACCAGTTTGGCCTATATATACCGAGTTACATTGTGTACATCCGATCGAATACACACAACCAACAACATTATCAGGGCTATTCTTTATTAGGCTGATTTAACAGTGTTATTATACTTAAAGATTACATTAATGCCAATTGCTTTAAGTACAGTTGGAAGGTATTGAAAATTAACATGGTAAGGTAGGCTAAGGATATTTTTACGCTGAAATTCCTTTACAATTACATTATAATACCTATTCTTGGCTTTCTTAAGACAGTTATCTAAAATGAAATAGGATAACATAATTTAGTACCAATATTCATGATATTGCATAACTCGGAATCTAAAAATTCAGGACTGACAACTCTCAATGCTCGAAGAAACATAGCAGAGAAAATAGAGGATTTAATCGAAGGATGGTCAGAATAAAAATGCACATAAGAGTTATTATTAGTAGGCTTACGGTAGACTTCATATTTGAAATGATTAGAGCATCTCCAGATTTTTAGATCAAGAAAATAGGCTTCCATCATTTTCTTTTTCAACTGTAAACTTAATAGATGGGACTAAATTGTTGAGCCTACCAAGAAATAAGTCCACATCCAAATTATTAGGCCAAAGGCATAAAATATCATCTATATAACTGTACCAAACCAGGTTAAAATTAACAATCGTAGGCATAATTCCTTTCAAAAAATGTCATATATAAATTAACTACAGGGTGGGCGGAAAGTAGCTCCTAATTTAAATTACATATAAATTATGTATAAATTGTGATTGTATTGTTATATTGTTAAGGTGTGTTCTCTAAAGTGGTACAATTGTAACGGTAATCTTTTTTTCTCTAAAGTGTTCTCTTTGTGTTCTCTAAAGTGGTACAAATGTAACGTTCATTTTTTTTTTTTCATTTCAGATTGAAGGGTAACATGGCTGAGCGTTTAACACTGCAGGAGCGTGCCCAGTTGGCGGCACGGTACGAAGTTTGGCAATCTGTCGTTCGAGTTCAAAGATGGTGGCGGGCCATTCATGGACCACGTGCCCAAGTGGACCCGAAAACAATCAAGAACTGCCACTCGAAGCTCATGACCACGGGGTCTGTGGCAGATGTTCGAAGATGTGGTCGCCCTTCGACATCCAGGGCCCAGGAGACGGTGCAGGCAGTTCAGGAAATGTTCGCACGGAGTCCACGAAAGTCAACTCGCCAGGCAGCTCGGGAAAGTGGACTCTCCCGCTACTCAGTGCGAACTGTGCTGAAGGAGCTGAACTGGCGTGCGTGGAAGCCGCATTACTGCCAATCTCTCTCGGACGAGGACTGCGACATTCGCATGGAGTTCGGGGAAATCATGCTGGCTTGGCATGAAGACTGGCCCCATCTCTTCCGCAACATCCTCTGGAGCGACGAGGCGGTGTTCCACGTCGGAGGCTTTGTCAACCGCCACAATTGCCACTACTGGGCAGGAGAGGATCCCATGGTTACCGCTGAAAAACGGCAGAATCGGTTCAGTGTAACGGTGTGGTGTGGTATGACCTCAGATCAGGTTGTGGGCTCGTTCCTTCTGCGCAACACCATGAATGCTGAGTGGTACCTTGCTATGTTGCGAAACGAGGTCTGGCCGGTTGTCAGCACATGGGAGAACATCGACGATCTGATATTTATGCAAGATGGCGCCCCTCCGCACTTCGCTCTTGTTGTCCGTGAGTGGCTGGATGCCCACTTCCCTGGGCGTTGGATGGGTCGTCGTGGTCCACATCAATGGCCAGCCAGGAGCCCCGACTTGACACCGTGCGACTTCTTTCTTTGGGGGTGGGTAAAGGAAGAAGTCTACCGCACCAAACCGAGGACATTGGAAGAACTGGAGGACCGAATTCGGGAAGTCATGTCCTCCATCCCGCCGGAGTTCCTGCTAAAGTCAGTGGACGCCATTCCTGGGCGGCTCCAGAAGCTGGTGGAAAGAGTTGGAGCCCACATTGAATTTTAGAGAAAACCTACCATGTATGCCTACCTTTTCATATTATTTCTTCTGAAATAAATGGATAATATACGTATTTTTTTACCAATCCAAAATAGGGAGCTACTTTCCGCCCACCCTGTAGTACAGGTGAAAGGGGATTTCCCATAGCCAATCCAAACGACATAGCATAAAACTTATTTTCAAAATGAAATTTACAATCTTTGACACAAAGCTTAATTAACTCAATAATAGTGTTGTGTTGAACAGGGAAAGAATATTCAGAGATCTTATCTTTTAAAAAATCAAGTAGGTCATCAACAGGGACTTTTGTGAATAGCGAGCATACATCGAAGCTTACCAATTTGAAATTAGGGTCATTAGGGAACTTCAGTTTGTCAATAAGATCCATGCTATTTACAATGTGACTCAGAAATAGAGCCAACTAACGGCGTTAATAAACTAACTAACCATTTTGATAGCTTATAGATTACGGAGCCCACTGAGCTAACAATAGGCCTCATGGGCAGGGCTGTGGAGTCGGCACATAAAAAAACCGACTCCGACTCCTCAATTTTTTGTCTATCCGACTCCGAAGGTATATTAATTCTAAATCTGCTATGATGATAATTACACAAGAGGCATTTCATCACCACCGTGAATCATCATCTGTGGTCATTGTTACGGTAACTTTGTCTGTAGTAAAGTATCTTGTAAGTGGTGCTTGTCGTTCAGTAGATTTCTGATCTTTTGTTAACTTTGAAGTAGTTGCAAGGTTTTTATTACTATCTTTCTCAATGACAACTTCTAAAATTTTGGGATGGAAACACTGCAAATGTCTTTTCAAATTTGATGCTCTGGTTGGTGCATTTTTATCAGAGCCAGTAAAACCACTGATTTTTGCTTCACATAATTTTTTCATCATCATCATCATCTATCATACACTGACACACGAAATGTTTCCCATCTGTGGTTATTGTAAAATATTAAAAAACTGCAGACTTTGTTAGAAGTGTCTTTGCCATTGTGAAAGGGGTTTTAGACTTGAAAGTTAAAAACTTATGAAATTTAGAAAGAACTCGAAATTAAATAAGCATTAAAAATAAAAAATATTATCTGAAAAGAAAAAATGAATTAATGGCATTAGTGTCTGAAATGGAAAACATTGTGTTTATTATTTAAGTGGTTTAACCACCATAGCTGCCAGTGATATCACACACAAAAACATTTTATTAAAATTTATATTGAGGTCGGAGTCGGAGTCGGTACATTTTTACCGACTCCGACTCCAGCACCACCAAAATTGCTTCCGACTCCACGACTCCGACTCCACAGCCCTGCTCATGGGATTATTAACTTTGTGTTTTTACTAAGTGCTTAATGGAGCCCCATTGAGAAAACCTAAGACTTGTCTACCAGTAATAACAAGCAATAAGTTTTCTGTTTTAGGTTTCGAAGATGCTGATGAACCGGAAATACGACTCGTTGGCGATTCCATTATTCGAGGAAAGCTCGAGGAATTCTGTGGGAGAAACCCCGACGTAGGCGCCGTTACTGCTAACCTGGTGCAAGGGTGGAGGATACAACTAATAGTGTTGACCATTTTACAGATGGTACAACCGAGGACACAACGTATGTTATTCATGTCGGTACTAATAACGTTTTAAATTCTAGATCGGAAGAACTGCTGGCTAGGTACAGGGACTTACTAGAGCGACTAAAGGAGAAAACTAATAAGATTGTCTTAACAGGTATACTTCCTCGAATTATCCAACGAAACGATTTCTACAGCAAGGCGACCTATATTAACAATAACCTAAAGTCTCTTTGCCAACAGGAAGGAGTGCATTTTGCGAATTTTTGGAAAAGTTTCTACGGCACGAGGGACTTCATCTTAATGACGTTGGAGCTGCGCGTTTAGGAAGACTATTTCATAATACTGTCTCTTCTTTTCAGGCTGCCGTAACTCGAACGGTCCCAGCGTAAATTCCACAAATTTCCACTACACTCACGAAGGTGTCGCAGTTACAGACAATTTCAAGGTTCTATCCTTAAATGCTCGTAGCCTACGAAATAAAATTCGCGAATTTTTTTCTTTAATTGTTTGTAGACTATGATGTAATTGCGATAAGTGAATCGTGGCTTAGCACTGAAACACGTGACTTTGTAGGGGAGTATCAAATTAAAGGTTATAGACTTTTTGTTAAAAACAGAATAGGTAGGCGAGGCGGTGGTGTTATGTTGTATATCCAAAGATAATATTGCGAACGTTATAGAAGTAAAGCACACAATTCCAGAACCGATAGATTCAACTATAGCGGAACTTAAATTGAACAATTTCAAACTTCTTGTTGCGGTTATATATAGGCCCCCTAATCAAACAGCTGATACGGACGAAGCGTTATATCGTGAACTAAAGAGAATAATCGGTAGTGAGCAGGCTTTAGTTATGGGTGACTTTAATTGCGTCAACGTGAATTACGATACAATGCAGGGAGACGCAGAAGGTAATCGTTTAGTTAATTTTCTGGACAATAGCTTTCTTATTCAAAAGGTTGGGGAACCTACGAGGTTGGACAGTATTTTAGATTTAGTAATAACTACACGGATGATAGGCTAATTACTGATCTTCAAATAATAGAACCGTTAAGCAATAGCGATCACAATATGGTAGAGTTTGTCCTCTCAGTCACTCGAAACCAACTAACTCGACTAAAATTCCTAGCTTCCAGCACACAGACTTTTGTAAATTTCGAAATAAATTGTCACACATCAAATGGGAAAACGTAATGGGGAACTCCAACGCAAAACTAATGTGGGAATCGTTCGAAACGGTATTTAGGACTATAAATGAGGAATGTGTACCGTACAAAATTAAGCGTGCGAAAGTAAACAAGCCCTTGTGGTTTACTTCTAGAGTAGAGACATTATAAAGAGTAGAGATAGGTTTATAGGCTACGTAAGTGCGACAAAGACAATTTGTGGTTACGAAACAACTACCGTACATATCTCTAAGGCGTGAAGCGAAAAGTGTAATAAAAAGTCCAAGCGCGAATTTGAAATCTCCTTAGCTCGTGACGGTAAAGAAAACCCCAAGCGATTTTTTTCAATACGTCAATAATAGAAATCCAGTAAAAAGTGTCTTGGGGCCTTTGAAAAATGTAAACGGAGATCTAGTTTCTGAAAACAAGGAAATGGCTACCTTGCTAAACAAATTTTTTACGTCAGTTTTTACTATAGAAGATGTAATGAATATCCCTACGGTCATAGACATAATACCTTTTGATAATGGTAATATTTTGGATAATATCATGGTTAGTGAAGGGCAGGTAATGCGCTATATTGATAAATGAAAATGCGTAAATCACCTAGGCCGGATTCCATATATCCCATACAACTAAAAGAATTAAAAGATAGCATTGTTGTGCCGTTAACAAAGATTTTTAATGCCTCTATTTCTGAGGGGTGCGTAACAGATAATTTCAAGTTAGCAAATGTAACACCTATCTTTAAGAAAGGCGATAAAGGTGTGGCGGGAAATTATAGACCAATCAGTTTAACGTCTGTTGTAGGTAAGCTACTGCAATCAATAATTAGGGATCGTATAGTCGAACACTTAGAATTGCATAAACTAGTTAGAAATATGCAGCACGGTTTTAGGCAAAACAAATCTTGCTTAACTAATCTTTTAGAATTTTTTCAAAGCGTGGTTGACGTTTGTGATAGACATCGGGCGGTTGATGTAGTGTATTTAGATTTTCAAAAGCGCTTGATGCCGTGCCGCACAAAAGACTCATTGAAAAAACTAAGGCTCATGGAATCAGGGGTGTAGTAATAAATTGGCTAGAAGAGTGGTTGCGAGGTAGGAAACAGAAGGTGGTCGTTGATGGAGCAGAGTCGTGTTGGGCTAATGTAGCGAGTGGCGTTCCTCAGGGTTCTGTATTGGGCCCCTTGCTTTTTCTTATATATATTAACGATTTAGATGTCGGCCTAGTCAGTACAGATTCAAAGTTTGCGGATGACACGAAGCTGGGTGGTAGGGCGATTAATGACGAAGATAGAGGTAAAATCCAGGAATCTGAACAAAATCGTGATTGGTCAGTCACATGGCAAATGAAATTTAACGTTAAGTGCAAAATTTTGCATATAGGTTCGCATAACAGTAATTTTGCGTATAGTATGTCAGGGAAAGAGTTAACAAGCATAGCGCAGGAAAAAGATTTAGGAGTTATAGTCACTGGTGATTTAAAAGTAGCGAAACAAAGTACAGCAGCAGTCACTAAGGAGAACAAAGTGTTAGGTTTTATAGCTCGGAATTTTGAGTACAAATTGCGTGATATTATAGTTCCTCTTTATAAGTCATTAGTTAGACCCCATTTGGAGTACGCAATCCAATTTTGGAATCTGCATATGCGCAAAGATATAGACAAAATCGAAAGAGTTCAAAGACGAGCAACTAAGATGATTCCGTCGCTTAGGTCAAAGTCGTACGAGGATAGGCTTAAGGAGTTAAAATTGTCTAAACTCGAGACTCGGAGGCTAAGGGGTGATCTAATCCAGGTTTTCAAAATTATGAATGGTTTGACAACGTAGATAGAGAAAGCTTTTTCAAAATATCTCAATATAATAGGACTAGAAATAACGGGTGTAAGTTGACAAGTAGAAGGTTCGAGACAACAGTTGCCAAAAACTTTTTTACGCACAGAATAGTAAATAACTGGAATAGTTTGCCAGTAGAAGTAATTAGTAGCACGTCTATAAACATGTTTAAAAATCGATTAGACATATATGTTGATAGATTGGGTATAGTTTAAGGTAGTAAAATTAAGGCTTTGTGGGGACAGATCCCACAGCTCAACACAAGTGTTGTGGGATATAGGGAGGCATCATCTTGGGTTAGGGGATACTCTATGTCAGCGGTCGGGAACCTATGGCTCGCGAGCCAGATCTGGCTCTTTTGATGACTGCATCTGGCTCGCAGATAAATCTTAGCTGACATTTCTTAACACGATAAGTAATGAGTAATTCCTTCCTTTTTTAGGCTACGGCCACACACGACGATATTTGCCGTCCAAAGTGTACGATAAATATCACGCTCCTAACCACGGCCTTGGCTCCTCCCACTCAGTGACGTAGGATTCTTGTGATTGGCTGTCTTGTGCGTGACGTTACTGATATTCATATACAGTCAGTCGCTTTTCAGCAGTGGTAGTGTGGTGGTAGTGCTATTTTATGCAGAGCAAACCCTTTTGACGAAGATGGCGAAAAGAAAAAGGGATGAGGAGTACCGTACATTTCAGGACGAATGGACAGAGGAATTCGCCTTTGTAGAAAGAGCAGGTACTGCAGTGTGTCTAATATGTATTGATAAAATTTCATCGATGAAACGGTCAAATATAAAGCGGCACTTCGACACACGCCATGCTACATTTGCATCGAAATATCCAGCGGGAGACAGCAGGAAGAAGGCATGTCAAGAGCTACTGCGCAGAGTGCAAACCAGTCAACAGCAACTCAGTGTATGGACCCGACAAGGTAACTGGAATTCGGCTAGCTTTGCTGGTTCTTTAGCAATAGTGAGGAACGGAAAGCCATTCACAGATGGCGAGTATGCCAAAACATTCATGCTTGATGTGGCCAATGAACTTTTTGACGACTTTTCAGATAAAGACAAGATAATCAAACGAATAAAAGACATGCCCCTGTCAGCAAAACTGTTCACGATCGTACCATCATGATGGCAAATCAAGTGGCGGAAACACAAGTGAAGGACATAAATGCAGCGTCATACTTTTCCCTCGCTTTGGATGAGTCAACAGACGTAAGCCATTTATCCCAGTTCAGTGTGATTGCAAGGTATGCCGTCGGTGACACACTGCGTGAGGAAAGTCTTGCTGTTTTGCCAATGAAAGGGACAACAAGAGGGGAGGATTTATTCAAGTCTTTCATGGAGTTCGCTAAAGAGAACAATCTACCGATGGATAAACTTATTTCAGTGTGTACTGATGGTGCTCCGTGTATGGTGGGGAGCAACAAAGGATTTGTAGCGCTTCTTCGTGAACATGAAAATAGACTCATCCTAAGTTTTCATTGCATTCTACAGTACATCAGGAGGCGCTTTGTGCTCGAACGTGTGGCGAGCAGTTTGGTGAGGTGATGTCGCTGGTGATTAAGGTGGTCAACTTTATTGTTGCTCGAGCTTTAAATGATCGCCAGTTTAAAACACTGCTGGATGAAGTTGGGAATAATTACCCCGGTCTGCTTATGCACAGCAATGTGCGTTGGTTGTCAAGAGGGAAGGTTCTCAGCCATGTTGCGGCTTGCCTGAGCGAAATCCGAACTTTCCTTGAAATGAAAGGCGTCAAGCATCCTGAGCTAGCTAACACTGAGTGGCTCCTGAAGTTTTACTACCTCGTGGACATGACTGAACATCTGAATCAACTCAACGTGAAAATGCAAGGCATTGGAAATACAGTCTTATCCCTTCAACAAGCAGTGTGTGCATTTGAAAACAAGCTGAAACTCTTTATCGGGGATATTGAAACAGGTCGTTTACTACACTTTGAAAGACTGGGACAATTTAAAGATGCATGCACAGCAAATGACCCCGCTCAACATTGTGATCTCCAGCAGCTAGCTGGCTTCACATCTAATCTCCTGCAATCATTCAAAGCACGCTTTGTAGAATTTCGTGAGCGCACTCGTCTTTTTAAGTTCATCACTCATCCACACGAGTGTGCAGTGGACAAAGCCGACCTGAGTTACATCCCTGATGTCTCCATAAGAGATTTGAGGTAGAAGTTGCTGACCTGAAAGCCTCAGACATGTGGGTGAATAAATTCAAGTCATTGAACGAAGATTTGGAAGGACTTGCGCATCAGCGAGCAGAGCTGTCGAGTAAACACAAGTGGACAGAAATGAAAAGACTTCAATCCGAAGACCAGCTGATTTTCAAAACTTGGAACGCGCTTCCAGTCGCATACCACACACTGCAGCGTGTGAGTATTGCCGTGTTGACCATGTTTGGCTCTACATATGCATGTGAGCAGTCGTTCTCACATCTGAAAAACATCAAAACCAACCTACGGTCACGTTTAACGGATGGAAGCCTCAATGCCTGCATGAAGCTTAACCTGACCAACTATCAACCAGACTACAAAGCCATCAGCAAAACCATGCAGCACCAGAAGTCACATTAGTCATATTGGTAAGAAGTATTGAATTTATATTGGTTAGCTTCAGTATAACGTTATTAAAAAGAATAAATTCAGATAATTATTATACTCTAAATTTTTTGGTCTTACTTAAAAAATGCACGCATTTAGTTGTATTCAGTGTTAAAAAATATTAGGGCTCTCACGGAAATACACTTAAAAATATTTGACTTTCATGGCTCTCTCAGCCAAAAAGGTTCCTGACCCCTGCTCTATGTCCTTACACACCCCATTTAGAGAGATTCCTCTGCCGAGCGATGTCCCCCATAGTACTGTGAGGTATTGAAAAACTCATGATCATCACTTGCCCCACAAACACCTTTAAATGGGTGCACACACATTTCTACACTACTGTACAGTCTTTACAGCCACACCTACACTTTTCCTCCTAAGTATATATATTGTAATATATGGTTGTAAATTTTGACTTGGTCCGCAATCGATATGGACCGTGACTTATTTTTGGTTGGCAAGGTACTAGTATTGATGGATACCGTAATGAAATTGACTGGATTCTTTGGATATGATATATTTGCATGTCGGTTATAAATAGATATAGAGTGTAACATATTTGTGGATAGTACAGTGCCCGCGAAAAGTATCCGATCACCCTTGAAATTTGTATTTTTTACATAAAAAACAATATTTAAATGTATACTAACCTTATATTAGTATTTTGTCATCTGTCCTTTGGTTTGGATGACTTGTTCTAGACATTTTGGCATGGATTTAATCAAGTTTTGACAAACTTCCACTGATATTTCCTTGCACCATACCTTTTTGATGGCCTCTTGTAATTTTTCGACTGAGCCAGTGTCGTGGCATTCAACCTTATTTTTTATTATTAGCCACAGATTTTCTATCGGATTGAGATCTGGACTATTACCAGGCCAATCCAAAATATCAAATTTATTGTCAGTAATCCATTTTGTCACTATTTTGGCCCTGTGACATGGTGCACCATCATGCATGTATGTTTTTGTCCTTTGGATTGCCATTGCCATTGGAAGTTTATCCTGTAGCATTGCTAAATACCGTGCACCATTCATAGTTGTGTTCTTCGGAAGAAAATATAAGTTTCCACGCCCATAGTAACCGACAACCCCAAACCATCACACTTGGAGGGTGTTTCATTGTCTTTAGGGTGTATTTAGGGTCCATCCTATTTGAGCCAATAGGCCGGCGAACCTTTTTTGGACAACTTCTGAATGTCAAAAATGTCGACTCATCGCTAAATAAAACCTCCTTCCAGTCATCAACAGTCCAATGAATGTATTTTTTACAAAATGCGACACGTTTTTTACGCATTTTTTCATTAATGAACGGTTTCTTAGCAGCATGGCGAGATGGTAATCCGAGTTCTTTTTGGAGCCGCTCCTGGATAGTTCGTTCAGAAACACCAGATAACAAATTATTCATATTAAATTTTATTTCTTTCGCAGTTATTGTTGGGTTTTTCAATACTAAACGTTTCATAAGTTTGTCTGTTCGCGAATTTGTTTTTCTCGGTCTGCCAGATCGTTTTTTAGGGACTGGCGTGGTTAGGCCACCATTGTTCTTAGACCGTGAAACCCATAAATTAACGGTACTTTGGGATATGTTTAATTCCTTAGCTATCTGTCTCTGTGATTTCCCACATGCATGCAAAGCAACAATAGCACCTCGACAATCACTCTTAAGTTGTTTTTTAGCACACATTATATATAAATTTTATTTACACCACTTTCTGTAAAAAAAAAAAAATATCAAGAAATTTACACAAACATGAAATCTGACAAATTTGAGACACAGCCACCCGCAACGAAGGCTACCAGAACACTAATTTGAGAATGCGTTGGATAGCTCTCATATCAGCGAGCAACCTCAAAGTTACCAGATGTCGCTAGAACAAATAGAAAGTGAATTACGTGTCTCTGAATATTAAGGGAAAATATTGTATTTTCTTGAGTGATCGGATACTTTTCGCGGGCACTGTAGTCTATTATGACTTGGTCCTCTGGATCCAAACTATCTTTAGTTTTAAATCGATAATTAATTAGTTTTAAATCGATAATTAATTAGTTTTAAATTTATAATTATTTAGTTTTGCAAAAATTGGTCATTGCCAATGTACAGACAGTTGTCACATTAATTTCTTATGTTCTTTTGGTTCAGAACCCACGTAAAATTGTAGGTCCCCTCCGCCACCACGGAGGACCTACACACACAATTACGAACACAGTTAGGCAGTGGTGTAGTGCTGTGGGAACGCGTGGGAACGGCGTTCCCTTACTTTTTTTGGTAGATGGAACGGCGTTCCCTCACTATTTCAAATAAATCCGAACTTACAAATCTCTAATGTCATGAAATTTTAATTCCCACCCCTAGAAGAAATATGAGAAAGAATCATTAACTGCTTCATTTCTTTTAGCTTCGACTGAGGCAATGCTAGCCTATAAAGATCTGGTGAAACAGTCACCACGGCATACCAGTTAACTTTTTTTAGTTAATCATTCCAGTTAGCTATTTTTATTGATTGTACTGGATGTCGTATATCTAATGACACTGGAAATACTGCATCTTCAACCTTGGAATATATCCTAATATCCAGTGCATATGACCTCAAAATATCCCTGAAATTGGTCAGATTTCAAAGATTTCCCGGGGGCTTACAGTGCCCCCGGACCACCAGCTGTATGGGCTCGCCATTGCCATGCCCCCCCCCCCCCGCATCTGAGTAACACTTTCAAAATGCATTCCCTCACTTCTTTATTTAGCACTACACCACTGCAGTTAGGTAGACCAGCCATGAGTGGATCCTAGGGTCTTTGTTGGTCTGGAACATTATAACATATATACCGTATATTATATATATATATATATATATATATATATATATATATATATATATATATATATATATAAGGGATGCACTAAATATAAAAATATCTGCATTTACAAAACTGGATATTCAGGCTCAAAATACCAACACTCAGTGTGAAAATACTGATTATACTTGTCATGGCAAGATAAAGTACTTTGCTGGTTGTTAATTATGAAATTTATACTTTCCATGCCTCAATCTAGATAACATCTTACCTATTAACCCTTAATTAACTGCTGGTTGGCTCAATGCACATGGACATCTTTGTGCATTCAATTACACTAACTACACATTGATGAACTTTTCAAGGCTGCTAAAGTTTTGCCACAAATTTTGAGTATATGCCAGTTTGTGATCTTTGTATCAGCTGTAAGACTTGAAACATGGTAGCTTTTGAATGATATTTATACATGCTTATTATTTGTAATGCCTTCAAGTCTACTGTTTTTCCATGATAAATTTCATGTGATTGTTACAGATAATGTTCCAAACATCATGGAAAGTATTCAAGAAACTGAATTCGTCACATTCTTTTATACACCACAACTTTGTATTCAAGACTATTTCAACCCAAAAATCATTTAAAAATATTCCTACTCTATGCAGATACACAGCCAATCATTCCCACCATTCATCATCAGCAATGACAAAACTGGATACTTTACAGAAGCAAATGAGAGTACCAATGCATAAACTTGCATCAGATGTAACACTACAGTATAGTTCTTACTATATATTGGAGAGATGCTAGAACAAAAAAGGGTGTTGCTGCCTACAAGTATGGCCAAAAGAATTGAAACACCTTAGAAGCTATTTATCCTTTGTAATGACTTCACTCATGTCAGTGTCAGAGATATTTAAATGCCATTAAGTTTATATCTATAAAGCTTCTTTTTTATTTCCCACACTTTAAAAGAAAGCATCCAGAAAACTAATTATGCCATATACAGCTCTGGCCAAAAGTTTTACATCTCCCTAAAACATTTTAACCCCTTCCGCACAACTTTACCTCAGCAACGTATGGTACAATATACGACTTTCATGATGAACGCACGCTCATCATCGTAGGAAGGGGTTAAGTTTGGCTGAGTCAAATGAAACCTGCATGCTGCTTTTCAGTAATGTATTGCTGATGTAGCGAATTTTATACTACTTTGTAGTTTAAATATCTTACTAAGAACTGCAAAAAATGAAAAAGTACAACACATTAAATGTAATGTAGCAAATGATAATTACACTATCTTTCTGAGGAAATTCACACATCTTAGCAAATGTTACTAAATTCATTATCAGTTCTCAAAATACAGTGGTGTCATAGATAATTTCTGTTCATGCCTCTTTCATTCCAAAAAATTTTAAGGTGTTTCAACTCTTTTGGCGATAGATGTACACAGCTGATAGGACAACTTATGAAAAGCTTGAGTCTTTATCAGTAGAAAATTATTGAAAAACCTGCACATGTATTAAAACCACTTGAGAATATTAAAAAAGAATGTAGCAAAAGGGAATCAACAACTGCATATATCATCCAGCAATACTTGCTTTGAAGTTGTTCTTAGAAAGGGCCTTGGCTAATATTTTTATTAGTAGAATTATTAAGCTGGTGTTGCCATCAATTAAGAGTTAAATCAGTAAAAAAAAAAAAAAAGGTTTGACATCTTTTTGAATAACAATGTTGTCTGTTTCAACCTTCTTAGATCTTCAATTCAAGATTCAGTTTTAGAAAGTTGATGTAGGCATTTTAAGGCAGTGGGTAGTAGAATTAACAGATGAAGAGTTGTGAAAAGTTAAATTTATGCAGATTTGGACACAGATACATCAATCACAAAGTGGGTTACAGAAGTCAATTTTTTTAGCATTACAGACTGCTACAATGAATTAGCAATTTTAGCACAAATGAAATCAGCAGACAAGAAACAAGTCAACACTGGAAGAGAAAATTTATCAGCAACTTCTGTAGCTAATTATACCCAGGAAGCAGAAAACTATATAAACATGCCACTATTGGAAAGCCTTGAAGACCTTCTTGTTACAAAGGAAAACAATTTCATTGTTTTGAAAAAGCTAGCAAAGAGATGCATTTTCATTTCACCCTCATCAGTTGAGAGTGAGCATTTATTTAGGATGGGGCAAATGTGTATGAACCTTCCAGAAACAGATTAACACTTAATAATGGAGAAAGGATCACATTCATTCATTATAATCCAAGAGCATTTAAATATGAATATTAGTAATAATAATTAATAATTAGTTATAAATAAGAAACCAATAATACTATGATAAATAAGTGTCAACTCGTAATAAACCCCTAATTTCTTAAAAATACCAAGTGTTAGAATAATGACTGAATAACATTAACTAGCTGCAACATAGCAAAGTATTTTTATTTTAGCATTATACAAGGTTTTAATGAATCTTTCAAATTCTTACAATTTAAAGTAAAATTAAATCCTTCCAATTGATTCAGAAATATGTAACAAAGTATATTTATTTTGTTATAAAAGGCTTTAATAAAATTTTCTCAACCCTATAATTTAGTTTAAATTAAACCCTTCCAATTGATACAAATGTATCAAATGTCATAGTTTCATGTTTACACCAGCTTAACAATAAACATCAATGATTATCTCAACAAAGTGTGGTAAAATAAAAAGACAATCAATATTTGACACTGAATATTTGGCAAAATGTCAAGTACCAAATAGATTATATAAAGAGAATACAGAGACCACTGACCTCCTTCCTCTTTGTTGGTTCATCTTCGCTCTCGGAGCAACACCATCAACTGCCATGTAAAATATTTCAGAAGGCTGAATCATTCTAAATAAAACCTTAAAAGAGGAACAAATCCAAGTTAGAATAATATATATAGGTAATATATATATATATATATATATATATATATATATACAGGGTGTCCGAGAATTATCTGTACAATTTTTGGCTGTTATTAAAAGTCAACCATGAAGTGTAGAAATTCCAGTATTGTCCCATTTTACAGAGAATCTCATTAAGTTTTTTCTGATACCAAGTTTTGACAAGTTTTTTAGAAATTCCAGTGTGTCCAAACATTATCTGTACAATTTCATCTTTTAATAAAATTCTTGATAACACACGTAAAATTCTTAAACAAGATTATTTAGAATCTGTATTTTCAAAAGTTTCTTTTATTAAAGTAACGTTGTTACAAACATTCGATATGTACACCATTAGTGATTCGCAAAACATCCAATCGATACTCCAAATGTTGCCATGTACGCTGCAGCATATCCACATCAATTCGCTCAATAGCAGCTGTGATTCTTGCTTTTAAATCATCAATGTCTGTCACCGGCGTACATTTCTAAAAAACTTCTCAAAATGTGGTATCAGAAAAAACTTAATGAGATTCTCTGTAAAATGGGACAACACTGGAATTTCTACACTTCATGGTTCTTTTAATAACAGCCAAAAATTGTAGAGATAATTCTCGGACACCCTGTGTATATATATATATATATATATATATATATATATATATATATATATATATATATATATATATATATATATACAGGGCGTCCCAAAAAAATGTATACACACTTTAAATAATTATAAAGGCAGTGTTTATTAAAATACATTTCATTTTCAAAATGTAATAGAATCTACAGACATTATTTAATTGTTTTGTCAACGCCTGTTTTCAAACTGACGTCCGTTCTGGTCCAGGCACTGCTGATAACGCGAAGCGATGGAATCGCAAACATCACGAAACATTTCGTTTGGTATTTGTGTGCATTCTCGTTCAATGGCTGCTCTCAATTCAGCGACTGTTGCAGGTTTTATAGCGTAGACTTTGTCTTTTAAGTATCCCCATAAAAAAAAGTCTAGTGGTGTGAGGTCTGGTGAATGCGGAGGGTATTCTACGAAACCTCTTCGTCCAATCCACATCCACATCGTGCCAAGTACCACTCGCAATACTCCACTCTTAGGTCCGGATCATCTTCATTAATAGCATGGACTAATCTTGGAATGTAACTTTTCCATTGACAGTGCTTCAAAATGCGTTGGACAGACGATTCTGAAATTCCTACCTCACGACTCGCTTGCCGCACAGATTTTCTTGGACTTTGGTGATACGTTTCCAGTACTCTTTCTTGCTTTGTGGGGCTTGTCGATGTCCGTGGTCTTCCGGAACGCTTCTTGTGGACATTCTGAACAGTTCCATCAGCTTCAAACTTATCTCTAATTCAAGTGATGGTAAGTCGCGTTGGTGGATCTGTTTGAAACTCCCTCCTAAACTGTCTTTGCACTTCAACTGCGTTTTCACACTTCCAGTAGCATTTTAGAATGAATTTCCTTTGTTCAAAGCTTAGTCTGACTGCCATTATTAATTCTAATGGGTTTAACTTGGAAAGAAAGAAACATCAATTGAGCTATCAGCTGTTAAAGTGTGTATACATTTTTTGGGACACCCTGTGTATATATATATATATTTTAATACACTGAATTAAGACAATAATAACCTTCCCAAAAATATATAGTATAGCGTGTACCTTAACCAAAGCCTACAAATAAGATATTGTTTAAGCAGGTATACAGTACATACAAATTATAAAAATAAGTAATCTCTAGATTATGCATGGTACGGGTGTACTTATTAAATATAATATTTAATGATAATTAATAGTAGGCTAAGTAATGTATGGTACAATTTCATGGTTACTAACCAGGGTTGGCAAAAACCCAACTACCCAGCAAAAAACCAGTTGGGTTTTTGCCAATCCTGTTACTAACTAAATTAGGCATTGTTCTTTCCCATTTTAAGCTGGAGAGATATTTTGCAGATTTTAGTTACTACATACTCTAAAATAAGATGCATAATTTTTTTATATTATCACTTACAGCCCATCTCACTAAAATATTTGAAAGAATAGTTAGACAGAAAATCTGACTTTTTGGAAACTCAGAAAAAATTCATTGATAACCAACACAGGTTTCAGTCAGGCAGATCATGCCTATCACAACTAATGGAACACTACAGGGGCATTCCAGGACAAATCACCCAAAAATTTAAAAATTTGTCACCACTCTGACCTAGATTTTAATGAAAATTGACATATGGGGTTCTTCCAGGTGCTGATTTCACTGGTTCAAATAAAATAGTTCTATGACCCATAGTTTTTGAGATATGGACCCCCAAAATCTTGGGGGCCCCACTTTACCACCTAACTTTAATGGGCAATTACTCCCAAACATCTTGTTGTACAACTATAAGACTATACATTTTTAGAATCAGCATGAAGAGATCTATTAAATGATACCACATTCAAATGTGTAGAACAGGGGTGGGGAAACCCTCACCCGCAGGCGAAACTTCGCCCACGAGCTAATTTCAATTCGCCCGCTTAGGTATTTATTATTTACTAAAAATTATTTATTTACAGCCCAGCAAATAGCTTTTTAAAATACATCTTATATACAGCGTGTCCCAAAGAAATGTATACCCACTTTGTTCAATAATACCAGCTATGAAGATAATAAATATATTACTTTTTATATGTTTTTTAATAAAGAATTTTCTCCTGAATCTAAATATGTAATTATATTTATTAAAAATTGAAAAACAAAAAAGTTACAGATGTTTAAATTATAATTATTATTTTCGAGACTTCATGTGCGATATTTTCTAATATTTTTGCACGTATACGAGAAGTTTGAAACCGACGGCACTGTGCAAAACTTACAAAAACAACGTTCTGGAAGACGTCGAACATCTTAGATAAAGTGTCATTTAACCATGGAATTTGTAAATTTTTTGAATTAACTAATAATTACAACATTTATGCTTCAATATCAACACTAAACATAAGTATCTCAAAACAGTCGGTTAAAATATTAGAAAATATCGCACATGAAGTCTCGAAAATATAATTATAATTTAAACATCTGTAACTTTTTTGTTCTTCAATTTTTAATAAAAATAATTACATATTTAGATTCAGGAGAAAATTCCTTATTAAAAACATATAAAAAGTAATATATTATTATCCTCATAGCTGGTATTATCGAACAAAGTGGGTATACATTTCTTTGGGACACGCTGTATATAAGCTTAAAATTTGCCAGACGCCCGTGGAGGTGTTTATGTTATCGATTTTCGCCCTTGGTACTGAAAAGTTTCCCCACCCCTGGTGTAGAACAATGAAAATTTTCCCCCCTTTTTTATTTTTGACCCCCAACCCCCTAGACAGTGAAATCCAAAAAAAAATTTCCATTTATTAATTAAACTTCTATTAATTGTTAAAAGATACAAACAAAAAACGTGGGTATCAAGTTGCAAGATATTTTAAAAATTATTGAAAAAATATGTACATTGACATTGTACATTGAAATTTTGACATTTTTACGCAGACTAAAATAGAGAACTACAAATGATATTTACATCCTATGTATAACTCATATTCACGCACTCTCTCTCTCTCTCTCTCTCTCTCTAAATGTTTGTTAATTATGCTTATTTTTATTACAGATGTGCTTATTTTGAGTCAAATCATATCTTATTTTTTAGATTTACAATTGTGTATTTTTAGTAATGAAAAATGGTTAGATACTGTGATGATTCTTTACAAAAACATAAGAAAAAGATACACAAGGATATAAGAACCATCAGCCAATCACTTTATGATCGATGTAAATGGAAACTACAAAGGAATACTGTACTATGTAGCAAGTTAGCAACTGTAGAAAATTATTGATCCAGAGACCAGAGTTGCTATCAACATCACAAAGTGAAGAGTCTGATCACAATCAGTCTTCTGAGAATGTTATTTCAGAAAGCGATGAATATGATCCAAGTATATCAAGTAATGCCAGAGGTGGTTTCTCAAGTTCTAGAAAGTCTTGCTGCGACTCCAGTGATGAAGCATAAGTATTTAATGATAGGTACTTTTTATATTTATAATTTTTTTTATTTATATTATTTATTTATAATGCATTTACTTTCAAGACAGTTTTTCAGCAGTTGCAGAAAAACTTAATGAAATTAATATGTTGACATATTAATTATTATTGTCCATATATATCAAACGGAGTCAAATATTTATTAATTCAAAAATTTCAGATGGTTTGGGTTCCTCAAGAAAAGAAGCAAAAGCTATTCAAACAATAGAAAAAGCATGTCATTCTTTAAAACAAAAGCCAAAAAACAAGTTTAGAAATTGAGATCCCAAGCTCATCAAAAGCTACAAAGTTGGATCATGAAACTCAAAGGTATGAATTTTAAAATGATATGCTATTATTAAGTAGGAATATACCTAAACTAAAACTGAAGCATAAAAACAAAATGTAGGTATTCACCTTTGATAGTAGAAACTAGAAGCACAACTCCCTAAAGATTGGAGATCAATGGGCCCATTAAATCATTTGGAATTCATTTGGTCACAAAATAATTTTTGGTTTAATTTGACTATCTCAAAGAATGCTCATTTTGTTACACTTGAAATCAATATTATAATCCAAAAAATTTAATATGCACATGTAATGTTTTGTTTATAGCTATTATACATTCATGAATTTGTTTCAGGTCAATGATTCATCTCATGAATGAACTGGTTGAAGCTTTCCATTCTACTGACATTTATGAGAGGAAACTCAAAATATTGACATTATCTCCATTTACCATATCAAAAACTACAAATCTATTTCAGACAACTGAATATTTAGTTAAGAAAAGCAGAAATATAAAACAAAGACTTGGAATTATTCCTGAAATTGAACCCATGTCAAAAGGAAAAGTAATAACTAAAGGTACTAAAGATTCTGTTCAGAAATTTTTTGAATCAGATGAAATTAGTTGTTTGTGCCCAGGTACAAAAGACTGCCTGAGTATCAGGAATGAAAGTGGGTATAAAGAATCTGTGCAGAAAAGACTGGTGTTAATGAATCTGAAAGAAGCTTTTAGTCTCTATAAAAATAATCCAGGTAGTCCCCAAATTGGCTGCTCTAGTTTTGCCAGCCTCTGCCCGAGACATTGTGTTTTAGCTGGAGCTGCTGGTACCCATTGTGTGTGTGTATGTACATACCACCAGAATGCCAAAATACACTTCTCAGCTTTGGGTGTCAAGGGGTTGGAATACACAACTCTTATAGAGAAAGCAGTGTGTGATGTTAACAACAGGAATTGCATGAAGCAAATATGTAATGTCTGTCCAAAAGAACAAGGTATTAAGAATTTTCTGCTCACTTTTCAATGTTAATGATCCTGAATGTGAGGAAATAAAATATAAACAATGGGTTACTACAGATCGATGCAATATGGTTGAAAAAACAATCTGTAGATGATTTTATAAATTCATTAAGCACAAAAATTGTCAAATTGATTCTTTGCTATAAAGTGATGACGTGTCAGAGTGCATTTCTAAAAAACTTGAAGAATAATTTAAATAGCCATACAGCTGTAGTTCTTGGTGACTTTTCAGGAAACTACTCATTTGTAGTACAGGATGCAGCCCAAGGTTTTCATTGGGAAAATAGGCTACCCAATGCACAGTGCATCCCTTTGTGTTATATTATAAGGAACCAGAAAGTAATGAAACAAAACATTCAAGTCGTTGTTTTTTATCTCCAAATACAAAACATAACACTACAATGGTTTACACTTTTTTAAATACACTCATACCTATTATTAGAAAATCCCACCTTCATATCAAAAAATTACATTATTTTACTGATGGATGAGCAGGACAATATAAAAATTGTTTCAACTTTGTTAACATTTGTAAATATGAAGAAGATTTTGGGCTGGAATGTGAGTGGCATTTCTTTGCCACAAGCCATGGTAAGAGTGCTTGTGATGGGATTGGGGGTACAGTGAAAAGATCTGTAGCCAGAGCGGGTATGCAGAGAACATTCGCTAATCAAATATTATATAACACCAGAAGACATGTTTGAATTTTGTTCAAACAATATAAGTGACAGCATAAATTTTTTTTTAATAAATTCTGAAGAAATTGAAGCTATGGACAAATTTTTAAGTGACAGATATGAAAAAAGTATGCGGCTAACAGGAACACAAAAATTCCACAGATTTGTACCTATATTAATGCAAATAACAAAAACATTTGAACTATCTTCTGATGAAGTTGGTGAGGTGAGGATTATAAGCAAAGCTTTTCTGGGTGAAGATAATGTTGAAGTTAATCCAAAAATAAGAGAGTACATAGTTTGTACTTACAATGATCAGAAATGGTTGGGATTTGTACATTCCTATAATGAGGAATTTGATGACTTTGAAGTTAGCTTTTTGCACCCATCAGGATATAGTGTTTACTATTACTTTCCACAAATTAGAGATACATGCCACATATCAAGAGATAAAATTTTAGGTTTTAAGCACACCAATTTTAAAGCCAGGAACGATGCGTATTCAATATGTTTTCCCAGAAAATGAGTTGAAAAAACTCTGTAATTATGAATCAACTTGATGTAATGCGTGTGTTCAATTTGTATTTTTGCTGTTTATTTTCATCCATGTGAATATATTATTTGTAGTTCTCTATTTCAGTCTGCAGGCGTAAAAATGTCAAAATTTCACAATGTAAGAGGTTCCAAAAAACCTTGGATCCAGGGTTGTGGAGTCGGTCCAAAATTTTCCGACTCGACTTCACACATTGTAAAAATTCGACTCCGACTCCACACATTGTAAAAAATCTAAAAATCTGACTCCGACTCCTCACATTTTAAATATACAACTCCGACTCCTCTAGTGTTTCACTCTATAATTATCATAATAATAAGACATTTCATCACCACCACACTAAGTGTGAAATTTTATATTTTATATTTAAATAAATATTAATTGTATATTCTGAAAATGTAAAAAAAAAAAATAAAAAAACTTAATCTAGGGGCTATCAATGAATAAGGTTTATTGACCAAAAAAACTAAATAACCTAAATGTTAGTATTTAGGATTTAGAAATTAAGAGTGACACAGGACACAGAAATTGGAGTCGGAGTCAGAAGTTTTTTACCGACTCCGACTCCACCCTGAAACGTGCAACTCCCGTACATATTTTTTCAATAATTTTTAAAATATCTTGCAATTTGATACCCACATTTTTTATTGTTTGTATCTCTTAACAATTAATGGAAGTTCAACAAATGAAATTTTTTTTTTGGGATTTCACTGCTGGGGGGGGGGTCAAAAATTAAAATAAAAAAGGGGGGGAAATTTTCATTATTGTTCTACACATTTGAATGTGCTATCATTTAATAGATCTCTTCATGCTGATTCTAAAAATGTATAGTTTTATAGGTCTATGGTAAGATGTTTGGGAGTTATTGCCCATTAAAGTTAGATGGTAAAGTGGGGCCCATATCTCAAACATTATGGGTCATAGAACTTTTTTATTTTGACCAGTGAAATCAGCACCCGGAAGAACCCCATATGTCAAGTTTCATCAAAATCCGAGTTGGAGTGGTGACAGGCATTGGGTGATCTCTCCTGGAATGCCCCTACAACAACATTATTGATTCACTTGAAAGTAATGAAAACTATGATGTACTATACACAGACTTTGCTAAAGCATTCGACAAGTGTGACCACAGAATCATAATACATAAACTGAAATATATAGGAATAACAGGAAAAGTAGGGAAATGGATAAATAATTTCTTAGTGAACAGCAGCAAGTCATTACAGTACAAGGAGTATCTTCATCAGAATCAGAGGTCCTCAGCTCAGTACCACAAGGAACAGTATTAGCTCCACTACTCTTCATAATCATGCTAACTGACATAGATGAGGACGTTACCAGAGACAGCACAGTAACATCCTTTGCAGATGACACAAAGATCAGTAGAAAAATAAGAAACCCAGAAGACATAGGATCTCTACAAACTGACAAACAGAATCTACAAGTGGATGGAAGACAACAATATGAAGTTTAACACCAAGAAATTTCAGCTATTATGGTACGGAAAAAGAGAGGACCTAAAATCTATGGAATATTATACCCCAAATGGACAGGAAATTCAGAGAAATTCCAGAGCAAAAGATTCAGGGGTTGTAATGACAGATAATGCAAAATTTGAAACACAAAATAAGGTAGCAGTAAACAGAGCAAAGAGAATAACGGGACAGATATTGAGAACCTTTAAACGAAGGGATAGGAATGTAATGATTCCTCTAGTGAAAACCCTGATCATACCCAAATTGGAATACTGCTTGGTCCTAACATCCCCATATAAAAAAGAAGACATTAGACAGCTGGAAGGGATCCAGAGAAACTTCACAGCCAAGATCAATGGGTGCAAAGAACTAAATTACTGGGAAAGATTACGCGAAGTAGACCTATATTCACTGGAAAGGAGGAGAGAGAGAGATACACACCACTATTTACACTTGGAAAATAACGGAGAAACTAGTCCCTAATCTTATTCTGAACCCTATAACTCCCCAAACAACGGTGAAAGTAGAAATGGTAGACTGTGTCATATTCCCAATTGAAGGCGAGACAGGGAACATCCTCAACCCTGAAAGAAAATAGTTTTGTAGTGAGAGGACCAAAACTGTTTAATCAGTTGCCCAAAGACCTAAGACACACGAAGGGAGTTGCAGTGGACATCTTCAAAAGAAGACTAGACGCCTGGCTCAGAACAATCCCTGATGAGCCAGGCATACCTGGCTATGTGAGGTGGAGCGCGCAAGAATCCAACTCACTACTTCACCAGGCCAACTCGAGAGGAGGGGCGACAAGCTTGACCTTCGCGAAATGAGAAATCATCACGTGAAAGTTCTGTAAGGTTGTAAGGTAAGGTAAGGTATCATGGGGTGATTTGGATGTTTCTTATTACTGACCACACACTTCCTTAAATCATTTGTCTTTGCTACGAAACTATCACAAGAAGACCAAACAAAACTAGCTAATTAAAATATGGCAATACAATACAAATTACATCCTTCAAAGCTTAAAACTAAGAAAGGCAAAAAGAAATTTCTGTGACTGATGACAGTTCATGCAATATATGACTAACTACAACTTACCTCTACATAATGAAAAATATCTCTAAAAATATCTTCCTCTGAAATACGAAAATGAGGATCATCATCATTGGGATGAGAGCAAAGATGAATGATTCCATTCATATCAAGATAAAGATTGTCAAATTCAGGAATCTGAAAAATAGATAATCCAAGTTCAGTTTAGTCTTATTCTGATTAATTCTTTAACTTAGATATTTAGACAACACTTCACATTTTACTAAATAAATAGGCCCTACTATTAATATTCTAAGCTCATTCTTAAATGGAATCTTTTGAGTGCTATTCACAGGACCTATAATTTTACAAGTTAACGTTTATGCTCAATGACAAAACTTAATAATATACCATATATTCATATGAAGGAAGAATTAGAAATTTTATTTTGAAGCCTCCAAGGTCTATTTGCAAGATTTTCTACTCTTCTCAACACATCCTAATTTAACAGGCTAGTTTGAACCAATTCCTTCACACAATGCCACCAGTTTGGAATGTCAAGAAAAGGGAGAATGGTATATCAATGAATATTTTATTCAGAAAAAGAAACTTAAGCGCTCCGTGTTCTATGATTAGTGTGTGCAACATGTAATCTAACAGTCTGTGTTTTTAAAGTCTAATAATTACCGGTAGTTTTAAATTAACAATTTTTTTGTTTAAAGTTTATAATTAAAAATTTATTTAGTTGACCAGTTGGTTAACCCTTCAAATATGAGAAGTGTACAACTGTACATTAACGTACATTTAACCCTTCCCCCATAGCAGAAGGGTTAATTAGTTAAAAAATATGGTATACATCACATTGTACTTCTACCATGTGTAATAGGGTGGTCCAAGAAATAAGTTATTTTTGTACTTCCTCAAGGCTGCCCTTGTTTGAAATCATAAAAGAATAATTGCTACAAAAAATGAGCTCATTCTGACTATATTTAGAGGTTACTACTAAATGAATAATTTCCTCTTAAATGAAAAAAAATAATGAAATTTGAAAAAAGAACATGCAAATGGCTTTTAATTCTGTAAAGACGCTTTAGAGGGGGTAGGAAACGTTCGTCAATGGGTCTCAACAATGTGGAGAAGGAATTGTTTTTGCTGCTCATCTTTGGTAAGCATTGTAGTATACTGTTTAATAAGAGCAAGCACTCTCTCTGTAGAGTCACTGACAACCTTCATCTTCAATGCTCTTTCTTTCAACAACTTGTAGTGGTCATTACTTGGCCAATCACTTGGTGGTTTCAAAAGAAACTCTTGAGCAATCTTCTTTCCATTTTTATCCAGTACATCGAAGAGATGAGCCATTTTCTCACTGATGTAAGTTTCCAATGGGTTTGCTGTTTTGAACAGCTTTGAGTCAAGGTGCTTCAGACCTTTTGCTTTTGCAGGATGAGAACTTTTTTAATCATATTTTCTTTTACTTTGCTGGCCAACCCATTATCAAAAAGGGACAGTCCAATCAGCTCTTCCGAGAAGTATCAGATGTCTCTTAACCCTTTAAGGACTGACAGTACAAATTGCTAATGCTTCAAATACAAGCATTCATAACTTAACCCTACAAAACATTCAGGGCTTAAAGGGTTAAATGCCTTGAGTACAATTTCAGCCAAAACCCTGTTTGGATAAGTCAAGTCTCCATAACTAAGAAAAGCTAGGTAATTTTTAGGGACCCTCACTGCCAAGGGTGCTTCATGCCAATATTTACTATAAACAAGTGCCACAAAGAGACAAAAATCTTTTAGACCTTTTTTTTTTCATGAGCAGTAAGTTTCATTTGCTCCTGGAAGAGAAAGATCTTCAAAGCATAGGTAGCTTTTGCCATCCAGCAAGCCTGATGGAGCTCTGATGTTGTACTTCTTAGGCAAACTTCCCCCCAGGAAAATTAGAGAAAGATGGAGGAATTCACTGTAGTCATCTCATGAGAAGCTGCCATTCTGAAGAGTGTCAGAGAGGTACTGTATCATCTCTTGACAAAGTTCCCACAAGTTTCCTTCAAAAAGTTCCATTCTTGCTGATATAAAGTTTTTTTTATTGATAACTAGCCATTGTGCCATGAATTGCTTAAACAATGAGACTTTTGTGGTCCTTTCAAAAGTTCAAGAATACTAGAAAATATGTTAGCCAAAAACAACAACATACACATGACGACGATGTCAGCTTGTACTTGTCCCATTCCGTAAGGGATGAGTGGAACACCAAGTAGTTCATCTTCTCCTCCTGAAACAACAATTGTGATGTGGTCCACATTTTCAATTCCTCTTGTTATATCAGGAAGCATTTTCCCATCCCAGTGAAGCAGAAGTGGAGTGTCAGGAGAAAAGCTTGATTTTTTCAGCATTTGCAATAGTTTCACGAGCTTTAATTCAAAATTGACAAATTGTACTTCAAGAAAATGACTGAGCCCAGATCATGGCCAAGAGACTTAGCTGATGCTGCAATAACAAAGGCTGCATTGCGATTGCTTAGATTAACACAGTTGAGTGCCTGAGCTACGTCATCTGAGAGCACAGTATTTGCAACTCTGGGTGCAGATACTCGCTTCAAAATCTTTTATGAATAAGCTCCTCCATGCTTTGGGAAGGTTCAACAATCTAGCCTAGCCTAGGCCTAAAACTCTTCCAAAGGTAACCTACCATAGCCTCACACTAGCCTGTATCCCTTCTTTTTTTGAAATCCATAAGGAAAAGAAAGATTCTACTCAAAATTAATAAACAGAGACATAGCTCACTTCACTTACCTAATAAAAGGGAATTATTAAGCACATTCATCTATCACACACAGCCACACCACAACACCGACACTAGGGATGTACCAATATTGCTTTTTAGCCAATAACCAATACCAATAATTAAAAAAGTATTGGCCAATAACCGATACCAATACCAATATCCAGCTAGGGTTTATTAGTTTGTCATATTTTTGTAACATATTCATAATTTATTTTGTGTTGAAAATTTGGCAACAAAGCAATAATCCTTTTCATTAAAGATGGCAACACTGCATTAGATGTCATAGTTTTGTTTGTTATACAATTGGACTGCGGGCCTATGTTGGGCTTAATAAAGGTGCTTTTAACCAGCTAGCTGGGTTAATATTGTGATGACTACAAGATAGTTTTTTTGTTTTTAGGCTTTATACCTATTTCTCAAAGGATTTACACTTGTCCATATCTACATCTATATCCTGACCTATTTAAAGACATGTGTATTAATCAGGGTTGGCACTAGTGGGCCCAGCCCGAAAAAAACCACCCGGGTTTTAAAAAAAAAAACCACTTGAAAAAACCCACTATTTTACCCACTTGTGGGTTTTTTCATGAAACTTGAGAAGTGCATATGCAATTATTTTTAAAAATTGTCATATAGGCGCCTATAATGATTTTACATGCAAAGCAAGCAAACATGAGTCAACAAATAGACCTACAGGTATAACTCTTTGGGTGAGGTAGCAGGTTATAGAGTGTAGACATCAGCCAATCAGGGTGTTATACATCCTGATTCTTCAGTCAACTGCATCTTCAAGGAATTTTCTACTTCTTCATGGATTGTATTTAAAAGTGGACCAGACAAATTTCGACGGGAAGGTGGAGTGTAGCCTGGTCTTAGAGTCTCTATCATTTCAATAAAATACTTAGACTCTGCACATAGAAATGGAATATTATTTGCATAAAAGAATTTGGCTATTTTGTTATCAATGACATTTTTCTGCAAAGTTGTTGTTGTCATGCCAAAATCGCTTACTTTCTTTTGAATTTTTCTTTTTTTCATCTGTAATTGTGTCAGTGGTGGTGAGGATGAGTCTGGATCATCTGAGAGGTCTATGTCATGGCAGTATGAAGATGATGTACTGGCAGTATTGTCAGTCTTGTTTCTTGATTCCATGTGTTTCAAACATTTCATTAAATGCATTTTTATTCGCTCTATTTTATTACTTATTTCATTACTGCAATGTTTGCATCTAACTTTACTAGTCCCATCAATAATATTGACTTCACTCCATTCATGCCCTGATTTTCTTCCTGATCCAAAGGTCTTTGGCATTATTTAATGCAGTTATAACTTCAAACAGACTAATTCTGTAGGCTAGCAGTAAAGATAAATATGCTGTTGCCAGTTTGTTTTATTTAACTGTGAAATAAAAGAAAAAATATTCAGTAATATGAATTAAATAGATATAACTAGCTGAATTAAGTTCCCTTTGGGAGCTGTAATTCATCTACTTCCAGCAGAAGACACAGGGGCCTGTCTTCCATAGGAAGTATAGCCTAACAAATAGGATAATTTACCACACCAAATTTAGTTCAAATTGGTCCATGTTTTCCAAATTTTGTTGTGAAGCTCAATCTGAGAAAATAATAACTTTTTATGCTTAATTGCCTGGAAGGCAACCTTTTTGCTAAAAACAAGACAAATGTTATATTAATAGTGTACGGTACAGTACAGTATTATTATAAAAATAAGAATAGGTAGGTCTAATATGAACTACCATATGGACATATGAAAAAACCAATTTTACCCAGGTTTTTTCGGGTTTTAGGTGAAAAAACCCACCTGGGGTGGGCTTTTTCAAAAAAAGTGGGTTTCTTGCCAACCCTGGTATTAATAGCATAATTTTTATATAATAATAATATATATTATTTTATATATATATATATATTTTTTATATATATGTGAAGTGATAAAACAATAAAATATTAGAAATTTCATCCTCTAAAAGTCTAGTCTTTTATTCATAATTTTGGAAAAATCATACTTTTGAAATATTGGCCAATATTTTTTTAAATTGGCCGATACCAATATCGATAAAAATCTACCAATATATCAGTACATCCCTAACTGACACGCTGTGTTCACACTTACCAGAACAAGATTTCCTAGTGAGGATTACAAACAGAGCTACATTTGGAAATGCCTTATTTTTTTTAAGTTTTGCCTTTTTATGTATCTTGACAATAAGAAATTGTGGTCTTAAAGTCTATCAAAGATCATTAATGTAATTGTCACTTGTACGTACTCTATGTGAAAGATGTTTCTGATGTATGGTAGGCCTATAGGTATGAAGTTTATATCATGCCAGGCCCATTACTATATACAGTAGACTCACAACTTACGCAGATTTTTCTTACGCAATTTCAACTATATGTGGGTTATAATTTTACAATTTTGGTGCTTTAAGGCAGCGCACACACATCTCACCTTCGTCCGCATTTGCAATGCCATGGAGGACAGTACTAACAAGAGTGTTATGGCATGCTGGAAGGAATTCAGCATTGCCAATTGCATCACTTTTGTGTAAATAGGTATAACAGAGTTACAATATATAGTGATTTAAGGGCAATTTAGGAGATTTTTGGGGGGTTTCTGACTTTACACGGTTTTTGGCCTTACGCGGAGTCCCAGGAATGTAACCCCTGCATAAGTTGCGAGTCCACTGTAATTATATATACAATAATAATATAATAATGATAATATTAATAATATATTTATACCTGATATTTCAACACGTTATATTTGGGTATTTCTTTACTCTTACACAGTGTTGGGCACTAAAGCGTTAATCCAATAACAGTTAATTAACGAAGTTAACATTTTTTAACAGACTATTAACGGAAGTTAATTTCCATTTATCGGACCAGTTAACTTCCAATAACTCGATATTTAGTCTGTTAAAGTCCGTTAACACGTTAACTGCGAGGAGTCATTCACGGAAGATCACAGCTCCACGAATGAATTCAAACCGCCATAACTTCAGTCTGCGTCCAGATCTCGCAAGGGGAGGTTGGGGAGGCCCAAGAGGTCAAGACTGGCAGTTGAACCCAACTTTGAGAAGTTGGTCTTTCTGAAGGGCAACCAGCACATTGTGTCATAGTCTTTAATAAATGTGCCTAAAATTTAATTTTACCTTTCAGTTCCCATCATAATAATTCTCTGGTAAATTAAAATTTAGTTAATGGTTAGTGGTTACAAGGGTTTCAAAACATGTAATCAGTACATTTTTTATTAAAAAAAAAAAAAGGTATTAAGCAAAAAAGTTGCAAAACTTGATAAAAATATAGTTAAATACCTATTTTTTGTTGGATTTTGCATAAATAAACATTTTCTATGGGTTTTAAAGCTTTTTCCTTGATTTTTTTTAAATGTTAGTAAAGAAATAGTTATTGTTAATGGATTATCGTTAACTTCCATTAACTTTGTAGTAAAATTATCGGATTATCATTATCGGAGTTAAAAATTGGGGTTAACGGATTATCATTATCGGTTAACTTTTTGGTTAACGGTGCCCACCACTGCTCTTACATCGGTCTCCAGTAGAAAGTTTTAAAAGCTGGTTTTCAATGTGCTAAATTAAAAAATGATACTCATTTCTGTCACAAATGATTTGTTAGAGAGTTAGGTTGTTTTAGGTTCGGTCAATTTTGAAGGTGAAATTTATGTTTTTCCTATGGTTTTTGATGTGTTTTGTATTAATCTGATGGTATTTCTTTACTATTACACTGGTCTCCAGTAGAAAGTCCGGTGTAATAGTAAATATTTACCTATATTTGCACCTAATATTATCCATTATCAGACATTTTTAAAGTTACATGTATAATACTTTATATTATTAAAGTAAGTAAAAAAGCCTGAAAAAATTATTTGCAAACAATATAATAATTTACATCTCAGTTATAATGCTGATATTAGCAAAATTATTGTTTGCATCCGATATTATATATTCATTTCAAATCATTATTTAGAAGTTTATATGTTACAATTTATGTGGCAAAAAACAAAATTATTAATGTTAGTTGCTAGTTATCAGTATACCAGGTGGTATTCTTCTCTAGTTTGGCCTATTTTTTGTTATAGAAATAGATACAGTACAATAGTTCATACACAACACAAACAGATTACAGGAATACCTCGAAATTTGTCATTAATTCATTCTGGAATAACACGACAAAATACAAAATGATGAAATTCAAGGTAGATTATAACATGTTTCAATGAGAAAACATTTTAATTTGTGACAGAAAAAAATTGCACTCATGAGTGAATTTTTATACAGTACAGAGTATCATTGATTTCTCTCATTGTTTAGCAAAATATTTTATTATTATGTTGTTAGAGTTTATTTAATCAATTTATTTCGTTTCTCTTCAAAATATATGTTATTAAACAGATTAATTAATCAAATTCTACTCATTTTTTGGCAAAATATAATACTATATTGCGTTGGTAAACAGTTGAATTTTGTCAATTTCAATCATTTTTTTCCACATTTTAAAAAAAAATGATGAATCTGCAAATATGGATGATGGATTGCGAAACTATAGGTAGTAAAAGATTGATGATGAATATGAATCTGCAAAATGACAAAATTCAAAATGACAAATTTTGAGGTACCGGTATTCCTGTATATGAGCTAAGTTCAACTGATGACCAACTGATAGATTGCTTTTCCACACTAGTTTTGCTACATTAAGTCAACTGGTCTACTGCTGACTGACTGAATATTTATATAGACATATAATATTTATGCACCTAACATCACAGACCCATCACTAATCCATTGGTTACCTAACTGAATAGCATTTATCTTCTGAATAATATTTATCAAAGTATGCCACCACATATGATCACCTAAGAATATCCACCCTGAGTGCACCCACCTGAAGAATCTCCACCCCAACACTACTGGGGGTTGAAAATTACAGAAAACAAATCAGAAATGTCAAGAGCCTTTCCACTTTTTAGCTGACCTCAAGGCTGAGGCCAAGGCCACTTTTGAGGTCTGAAGCAGAGGCCAAGGCCTGCAAAATATGCTCGAGGCCAAAGGCCCCATGTCTGGACTTAACATGAAATAACCCATAGCTAATAACCATAATTAAAAAACATTAAAGCACTTTTTTAAAAAAAATTTAGTAGACCCATTTTACCCCTACCAGTCAGGTAAACTGGAACCAATCTAATTTATATTACTAATCATTTTTCCTGTTTCTTATGGTTAAATGAGTACTGTATATAGGTATTTTTTTTAAATGTAAACTACTCAATTTTCCTACAAAAGAAAAAGAAAAAAGTAAAACTATTATAATGAATGAAATGAAAATGGACCCAAATTACAAATGAATAGTACAGTAAAAAATTAGCATTATACAGTATGATAACAGTTTACTGTAATACATATAAAGAAAAAATAATATACTTGAATTATAAATATAAAATACCATACAAATAAAAAATATTACAAAGTAGCAGTTCACTGTAATAAGCTACACAGAAGAAAAGAGCAAAAAAAAAAAAATTTAGCCTATTATATGAGTATTCATAAAATGAGTTAATTTGGCTTATAAGTTCAACAAACCTATTTTATATAATTACTTGGCATGCTTAATCAAAAAATAAACAAATATTATCCTATTGTATGGATATTTAAACAAGATAACTGGAGCCACTTGCGGTTAAAAAAAACTGCATAATCAGATAAAATGAGATAAATTGGTCAATAAATTTAAAAAAAACATTTTACCCCACCTGATATTTTTACTGTACGGTACCTATTTTACTCCTTTTCAGATTATTAGTAGCTACTAATGTACTAATTATAAAATAAACAATATTAGGTAAAAACAATTAATATACCCTGTTTGTATCATGTGAACACTGCATTAGGATATGGGTTTCAAATTTCAAAATTCTTTTTACTCGTACAATAAAGTTTTCCAAGTGCTACTTTTCTACTTGTATGCTTGAAAATTTTTAATTCCCACAAAAAATTGTTTTTTAAGAATGTTAAACAAATAAAATTATTTTTTATTATTTGTATTACATGTAATTTATTATAGAAAAGAAAACTAAAAAAAAACTGCTTATTTATTAAAGTTTTTATGTAATATACCCATTTTACCCAACATACCCATTTTTCCCCATTCAACCTTGCAATTGAAAAAAGTGTTACAGTATATTGGGTAACTCTTACTTTAAGACTGCGCAGCAACCTCATATCCTACATTAACACTTTCACTGCTAAGGTTTTTTGCACAGGACTGATGCACTGTGCTAAGGTTTTTTTTTGCTGAAAATGGAGTATATACAAGTGTGTCAAAATAGAGTAAATGCTATTTACCTACCTTGTTGAGAATTTATTTACAACTAATACATCTTCTTTGTATGATAATTTGTAACATTGCACTGTTGAACAACAAAAAAATTTACTAATATGTCAAATGCAGCAAAAGTGTTAATAACACATAGCTATATCAATCGACAGACCAGAAAAAACAAGTATATGTACCGGTACTGCTATGTAAACTTTTCAAAATATAAAAAAAAAAATTTAAATTACAATTTTAAGAAATGTATAAAATTGAATGCAATTCATACAATAGTACTTAGCAATTGTAGTAGTACCCTAGTAGTTTTTTGGTTAGCAAATCAATTAGTTTGGTTAGGTTAAGTTCATTGGTAAATCTTACTTTTAGGGCCAAAAGTTTTTTTTTGCTCTATCAATTGATATGTGTTATTAATTTAATGTAGGATACATGGTTGCTGTACAGCCTTAAAAGTAAGATTTACCTGATATTGTTATGTAGATTATAGCCATATAGTTATTTTGGGTATCCTCACAGTTATTATTGAATGTTTCACCAACAGTGACCTTGACATTCAATAATTACCAAGTTTAGTATGTATGTATGTATGTATGTATGTATGTATATATATATATATCACAACTGCAAAGAACACGCAGTATAAATGACGTAAAGAACGACGCTTGTATAGGAGATATTCCGCGCAAGACGAGAGAGAGAGAAAGGAAACAAATGAAAAAATGAGGTAACCACCCTCATTTTTTCATTTGTTTCATTCTCTCTCTCTCGTCTTGCGCGGAATATCTCCTATACAAGCGTCGTTCTTTACGTTATTTATACTGCGTGTTCTTTGCAGTTGAATGTATATAATGTTATGGCATGCAGGAGGTGCCCCCTTGGGGCATTGGTTTCTGCGAGTATGTAGAAGAATTACGGCATTTGGAAGAGTGAGGCCCATGGTGTAATGGTATCGCATCTGACCAGCAATCGGAAGATCCCGGGTTCAATTCCCGGGTGATTACCTCATTTTTTCATTTGTTTCGTTCTCTCTCTCATCTTGTGCGGAATATCTCCTATACAAGCGTCGTTCTTTACGTTATTTATACTGCATGTTCTTTGCAGTTGAATGTATATAATGTTACGGCATGCGGGAGGTGCCCCCTTGGGGCATTGGTTTCTGCGAGTATGTAGAAGAATTACGGCATTTGGAAGAGTGAGGCCCATGGTGTAATGGTATCGCATCTGACCGGCAATCGGAAGATCCGGGTTCGATTCCCAGGTGGTTACCTCATTTTTTCATTTGTTTCGTTCTCTCTCTCTCGTCTTGCGCGGAATATCTCCTATACAAGCGTCGTTCTTTACGATAGATATATATATATATATTAATATATATAATATATATATATATATATTAGGGTGTCACTAGGTAATAGGGGGAAAATTAAACGATGGATATTTTCCTATGACACCCCCTAAAATTGTTCCATTTGGTGTAAAACATACGGAAGAGAAATTTGGTCTTGATTGGTCATCATTTAAAGGTCGCCATCGTCACTGAAAACAAGACCCATTTGTTGACGTCAACAAGCTGTTCAGTGTTCACAGCTTGGGCCGAACCAGATAATAAAAAACAAGGCAATTTGGTGAAATAACGAAAGTAAGACACTTAAAAACGCAAAGAATACAAACAGTTTATTATATAATCAAAATAGAAGACATAATTTGGCGAATAATGGTACAAAATGGAGAAGCAACAAAAGCAAAACTTTGAGAAATAAAATACATATACAGTGCCCGCGAAAAGTATCCGATCACTCAAGAAAATACAATATTTTCCCTTGATATTCAGAGACACGTAATTCACTTTCTATTTGTTCTAGCGACATCTGGTAACTTTGAGGTTGCTCGCTGATATGAGAGCTATCCAACGCATTCTCAAATTAGTGTTCTGGTAGCCTTCGTTGCGGGTGGCTGTGTCTCAAATTTGTCAGATTTCACTGTTTGTGTAAATTTCTTGATATTTTTTTTTTTTTTACAGAAAGTGGTGTAAATAAAATTTATATATAATGTGTGCTAAAAAACAACTTAAGAGTGATTGTCGAGGTGCTATTGTTGCTTTGCATGCATGTGGGAAATCACAGAGACAGATAGCTAAGGAATTAAACATATCCCAAAGTACCGTTAATTTATGGGTTTCACGGGCTAAGAACAATGGTGGCCTAACCACGCCAGTCCTAAAAAACGATCTGGCAGACCGAGAAAAACAAATTCGCGAACAGACAAACTTATGAAACGTTTAGTATTGAAAAACCCAACAATAACTGCGAAAGAAATAAAATTTAATATGAATAATTTGTTATCTGGTGTTTCTGAACGAACTATCCAGGAGCGGCTCCAAAAAGAACTCGGATTACCATCTCGCCATGCTGCTAAGAAACCGTTCATTAATGAAAAAATGCATAAAAAACGTGTCGCATTTTGTAAAAAATACATTCATTGGACTGTTGATGACTGGAAGAAGGTTTAATTTAGCGATGAGTCGACATTTTTGACATTCAGAAGTTGTCCAAAAAAGGTTCGCCGGCATATTGGCTCAAATAGGATGGACCCTAAATACACCCTAAAGACAATGAAACACCCTCCAAGTGTGATGGTTTGGGGTTGTTTCGGTTACTATGGGCGTGGAAACTTATATTTTCTTCCGAAGAACACAACTATGAATGGTGCACGGTATTTAGCAATGCTACAGGATAAACTTCCAATGGCAATGGCAATCCAAAGGACAAAAACATACATGCATGATGGTGCACCATGTCACAGGGCCAAAATAGTGACAAAATGGATTACTGACAATAAATTTGATATTTTGGATTGGCCTGGTAATAGTCCAGATCTCAATCCGATAGAAAATCTGTGGCTAATAATAAAAAATAAGGTTGAATGCCACGACACTGGCTCAGTCGAAAAATTACAAGAGGCCATCAAAAAGGTATGGTGCAAGGAAATATCAGTGGAAGTTTGTCAAAACTTGATTAAATCCATGCCAAAACGTCTAGAACAAGTCATCCAAACCAAAGGACAGATGACAAAATACTAATATAAGGTTAGTATACATTTAAACATTGTTTTTTATGTAAAAAATACAAATTTCAAGGGTGATCGGATACTTTTCGCGGGCACTGTACAGTAGCAGAATAATTGGTGCTCATACGCTGATCAGTGATTAGTTCTTTTGCGTCCTCACTAACGCTGATTTGTTCGGAGCTGGGTGTTGCTTTCTGTGGTCAGTGACAACTTGAACGAGGAACTGGAGCTGTTCTTCTTTCACTGTCAACTTTCCATTCAGCTCCTTCACCAGAGCCACGGCCCGTTCTGCTCTGTCGTTCACCACTGCAAGTTTGGAGACCACATCCCGAGCTTGCACGTATTCAGAGTTTGACGTCCATGAACTGGGATGGTGGAGCAGAAAGCAATTTGGCAACTGAAGTTTTGAGAAGAATCCTCGGGTGTTCTTTGTGATCAGTTGCTCCAGTCCTTTGCTGTCACTGAGGAACATAGTATCAAGAACCAAAGGTCATTTTGGCTTCATGTGAGGGGCTTCTTGATCTAACGCTGCAACCATGCTGCACTTCACTTCCATCGATATCCTCTCATCAAAGAACGCCAGACCCACTGCCTCCTCCGAATGGTACCACAGGTGCGCAGACAGCTTCTTGGTGGTACCATCAGAGATCTTCTTGTGCGGGTATCGAAGGAGCATCCTCATCAATTCCCAATCATTCAGCGGAGCTTCGATGGACAGATGAGCTGTTGCCCACGCTTTCATGTAAACTAGAACAGAAAAGAGGCAGATATCTCGAATTCCGCATTCCTCAGTGTTCATCAGTTTAAACTGTCTTCGGAAGAGCCAGATCTTGATGGCATAGAGCCCCTTAGCCATCCATCTCGCCCGGTACATAGCACCAGGGGCGCGGAAGTTTAGTCCCTTGTATGGAACTCCTCCAAGAAAGATGACGGAAAGATCGAGGAATTCCTGATAGTCATCACGAACTTGAAGTGCTTGTGATTTTGCAAACTCAATGAGCTCCGTTCTATGCTTAAAAATAGCTGCTTTGGTGAACGCATCTGTGTCCGCAGTTTGGAACTGTTGCTGGTCAATGCGGGTCCAATAATCATGGAAGCGCTTGAAAAGCAGAATTTCTGGACCGGTAGATACTGAATCTAGCGATGCTGCGAATGCCGCTTGTAGCACCAACTCCAGTACATGGTGTCTGCACGCGCAGTGTAACAGGTCACGTCCAACTTTTTCTTCCAGAAGAACACAAGTTCCTCCACGGTGGCCTGTGTTTGTCGCGGTTGTGTCGAAACACATAGATTTGACATGATCGGTCACTCCCCATTCATTCAGGCAATCTATGATGGCATTTGTTTGTGCCAGCGCGGTTCCTGACAGAAGTTTTGGCACCCCGAGGAGCTGCTCTGTCCCGGAGCCAGATACAAGAATAGGTAAGCGGTCAACATATTCTCGTGACGTCAGATCTTGCATGAGTTTTCCGTCCCAGTGAACAGTCAACGGACTTTTGCCTTGGAACTCGCTCTTCAGTTGCCGAGCCTTAAGGGTACGGAATTTTTCACGCTGACGATGAATGGATCCACGATTGATGTTGTAGTCGCTAGCATCATGCCCTAAGCTGGAAGCTGCCTCAAACAGCAGATATGTGGCCTTTCTTGACGAGAATTGCGTGCGATCAAGCGCTGCCGCCAATTCCGATGTCATGATGTTCTTCGTTGCTCTTTGTTTAGACGCTAACGAACCACCACATGCTCCTTTTCTTCGCTATCATCTGAGCTGGAGGATGAGGACTCCAAAACCGCTTCGTTGGATACTGCCTCCATTTCAGCTGCTGATCGCTTTCTTCGTTTCTCCTCTTCCTCCCGACATCGAGTACAATCTTTGACTTGGCGCTGATGGGTCATGTCCAAACCTGCCATTGAACCTGGACGTCCTTTCTGGCGCTGCTGCTGAAGGAACTCCCAATCCTCTGGGTACTTGACCAATTTCTCACAATCAGCGTGGGCGATGTCAAAGAGACGATCGAGGCGTTCAATGAATTCTTTTTCTTTCGTCTTGTGTGAATCGCTCGTCCTTGAGGCGTGTTTTGAGTCCTTTCCACTCCTCGAAGACTTTATCCAGTTTGCTGACGCAGTGTGTCTCGAGTCTGGTTGGAATGTGAGCTTTCTCCCAGAAGGACATCACTGCTCGAAGTGACTTCCTCAACGCGTCACGTATTGTCATTTTCTTTTCATGGTGAAGGTAAAGGAAGTAACCGAATGCTTGCCTGTAGGAAGGAAGCTTGCATCCTTTCACCTCATCAACCGCTGCCCCTAATAGGTATATACACTTCCGGGTTTCCATCACCAGAAATCACGTAGCTGAAATGAGAAACGGTGAATCGTTAAGTATTGTTCACTTTATTTCTCAGATATTCAGACACACACAGATACACACACACACACATATAGAGATATATAGATATCTAATGAACGATTATGGAGACGCCGCGCAAGCATTAAACTTTGGAAGGCGGGGGCGACCTTTTATAGTTATTCAAATAAAAAGATTTTTCAGTCACCATGTTTTTTTTACCAATGGAATAGATTCGCGGGGTGTCAGCATGAAAATTTCAAACTTTGCATTTAAGTGACACCCTAATATATATATATATATATATATCATAGGGGGGGTCTGGGCCAGGGTTGGCACTAGTGGGCCCAGCCCGAAAAAACCCACCCAGGTTTTTTCAAGAAAACCCACTTGAAAAAACCCACTATTTTACCCACTTCTGGGTTTTTTCATGAAACTTAAGAAGTGCATATGCAATTATTTTTAAAAATTGTCATATTGGTGCCTATAATGATTTTACATGCAAAGCAAGCAAACATGAGTCAACAAATAGACCTACAGGTATAAATAACTCTTTGGGTGAGGTAGCAGGTTATAGAGTGTAGACATCAGCCAATCAGGGTGTTATACATCCTGATTCTTCAGTCAACTGCATCTTCAAGGAATTTTCTACTTCTTCATGGATTGTATTTAAAAGTGGACCAGACAAATTTCGACAGGAAGGTGGAGTGTAGCTTGGTCTTAGTCTCTATCATTTCAATAAAATACTTAGACTCTGCACATAGAAATGGAATATTATTTGCATAAAAGAATTTGGCTATTTTGTTATCAATGACATTTTTCTGCAAAGTTGTTGTTGTCATGCCAAAATCGCTTACTTTCTTTTGAATTTTTTTTTTTTCATCTGTAATTGTGTCAGTGGTGGTGAGGATGAGTCTGGATCATCTGAGAGGTCTATGTCATGGCAGTATGAAGATGATGTACTGGCAGTATTGTCAGTCTTGTTTCTTGATTCCATGTGTTTCAAACATTTCATTAAATGCATTTTTATTCGCTCTATTTTATTACTTATTTCATTATTGCAATGTTTGCATCTAACTTTACTAGTCCCATCAATAATATTGACTTCACTCCATTCATGCCCTGATTTTCTTCCTGATCCAAAGGTCTTTGGCATTATTTAATGCAGTTATAACTTCAAACAGACTAATTCTGTAGGCTAGCAGTAAAGATAAATATGCTGTTGCCAGTTTGTTTTATTTAACTGTGAAATAAAAGAAAAAATATTCAGTAATATGAATTAAATAGATATAACTAGCTGAATTAAGTTCCCTTTGGGAGCTGTAATTCATCTACTTCCAGCAGAAGACACAGGGGCCTGTCTTCCATAGGAAGTATAGCCTAACAAATAGGATAATTTACCACACCAAATTTAGTTCAAATTGGTCCATGTTTTCCAAATTTTGTTGTGAAGCTCAATCTGAGAAAATAATAACTTTTTATGCTTAATTGCCTGGAAGGCAACCTTTTTGCTAAAAACAAGACAAATGTTATATTAATAGTGTATGGTACAGTACAGTATTATTATAAAAATAAGAATAGGTAGGTCTAATATGAACTATCATATGGACATATGAAAAACCCAATTTTACCCGGGTTTTTTTCGGGTTTTAGGTGAAAAAAACCCGAAAACCCCACCTGGGGTGGGCTTTTTCAAAAAAAGTGGGTTTCTTGCCAACCCTGGTCTGGGCGGGTCCAGTCAACACATGCAATTGGAGAACACACAGGTTAAGGTTAGGTTAGATATATATATTATATATTTATTAGTGGTGGACCAGATGTCTGTTTTTCAACATCTGCAGATACAGATTTTTAATTTCAATATCCGCAGATGTGGATGCAGAGATTTAGTTAATCTATCAATAGGCTATAATACAGAATTATGAATATATGACAATTTTTCAAATTTTGTGATATTACTATTATGGCAGGCAATGCATAAGAATTAAAATTAATATTAATGTTTTCATTATGGTAAAAATAACTTTCTCAAGAATTTCAGCCACAAAAAATTCAATGAAACAAGTTTCATTCAATTTTCTGTGTTACCAGGTATTTATATTTTCAGGTTTAAATATTTGTTTGTTCATTAATAACACTAGAGAACAACATTTTTGTTTCTTGAAAACTATTTGGTGTTTCTTATAGAACTTTTGATGCTGATTCCAAATATGGTTTCAGAATGTTTCTATCACCCATAGTTTTCGAGAAAATAATATTTCTATTTACTCAGAGTTTTCCCAAAATATTAGTTAAAATTAAGTGCACTAATTTAATTTTACTTTCTTTTTTTTCCAGGTTAACTATATTTAATAGTATTTTTTTTATTAAAAAAATATAGCTATTTAAACAAACAGATTTTTAATAAAAAGAAAAAAAAATTCAAATTTTGCTCAAATTTTAAAAATTTTCATAGTAGAAAAAATTGGTTTTTCATTCCAAAAAGTTTTCCGTAATTTCAATAATTTTCCGCCAGCATGAATTGAAACTGTATTAATCCCAGAGATACATTTTGCTACGTATGTGGAGAACTGACCATAATGGCACAGAGGAAGACAATGACCCCACTTGTGAAGAAGGCTTACTAACTTTATTTTGGATGTAAGGTAGGCGACCAAGACAAATCCTGGGCACCTCATATCTCATGCATTTCCTGTGCCGTCACTCTTAGGGGTTGGATTAAAGGTACCTGCAAATCTATGCCATTTGCCATACCAATGATTTGGAGAGAGCCCAAGGATCACCTAACGGATTGCTATTTTTGTATGACTAACGTTTCAGGATTCTCTGCCAAAAATAAACAAAATTCAATACCCAAATCTTGCATCTGCCATGAGACCAGTACTACATGACGATGATAACCCAATTCCAACTCCCCCAAAGTCATGGACACTGGATGAAGAGTCTGAAGTTGAACCAATGGAAATTGATGACACTAAAGATACAGACTTTCAGCAACCTGAATCAAATAAACCACGTATGATAACGCAGGTTATGCTGAATGATCTCGTGAGAGATTTGGACCTTCCGAAAAAGAAAGTAGAATTATTGGGCTCCAGGTTACGTGAATCGAATTTGCTGGCAAAAGATACAAGCATATCGGCGTTCCGCACTCGCCAAAAAGATCTGATGCAGTATTTCTCCTCATCAGGTGGTTTATGCTACTGTAATAATGTAAATGGACTGCTGTTAGCTCTCGGTCATGAGCACAAATCTGAAGATTGGCATTTATTTATTGCCTCTTCGAAGCTAAGCCTCAAGGTTGTACTACTTCACAATGGAAATAAATACCCTTCCATTCCTGTAGGGGACGCTGTCCACATGAGGGAATCTTACGAAAATATGAAACTCATCCTTCAGCAGATTAATTATGACCAGTTTCGTTGGTATATATGTGGGGATTTAAAAGTCGTTGCGCTTCTTCTGGGAATGCAGCTCAGTTATACGAAGTTCTGCTGCTTCCTTTGTGAATGGGACAGCAGAGCCAGAGATTCGCATTATTTTGTAAAGGATTGGCCACTTGTCAAAAATGTATCCAGGACTGAAGAATGTGTCTCATGAACCCTTAGTTGACCCCAAGAAAATATACTTACCGCCACTTCACATCAAACTTGGCATCATGAAAAATTTTATCAAAGCAATGAACAAGGAAGATGAGGCATTCAAATATTTGAAGAAAAAGTTTGATGATGCCTTGAGAGGAAAAGAAAAAAGTGGCATGGGAGGCCATGAAGAATGTTGTCACAAATTTTCTAGGGAACATCAAAGCCTCTAACTATGAAAAAATAGTGCAGGACATGATTGAAGCATATAGGTTATTGGGATGTAATATGTCACTAAAAATCCATTTCTTGCACTCCCATTTAGATTTCTTCCCTGAAAACCTCGGCAATGTAAGCGATGAGCATGGAGAAAGGTTCCACCAAGATATAGCTACTATGGAGAAACGCTACCAAGGGAGGTGGGATCCGGCAATGTTAGCTGATTACTGCTGGACATTGATGCGAGAAGCTCCTAATGAAAACTACAAAAGAAAATCAGTGACAAAGAAGTTTTAAGAAGAATATTTTAAATGCCAATCTGCCACTAATATAATTTTTATGAAGTATTTTTACTAACTTCTATACACTTTTTGAATAAATATTAAAATACAAATTTCTCAGTAACCTTGGGTGATAGAGTAATTCTACGGCTATATTCGGAATCAGCGGAAAAAAATCCTATAAGACCGACCTGTTCACGTCCAAGAAACAAAAAAAAAGTTAAAATTTGTTCCCCAGTGTAATTAATACTTTACATGAAATGTGCATGACTGGGCCTTATGAGCTACTTTATAAGCTAATTTAATTGTAAATTGCAATCAGAAGTGCGGATGCAGATGCTAAAAATGATGCGGATATCCGGTCCACCACTAATAAATATATATATACTGTATAATATATATATTCCTAGCCCATTTGGTTTTTATTAATATCCAAAATACATTTTTCTAATGTATTTTGGTATGCTTGGTTCATATATGACCTTCATTTCTAGTGAAAATAAACCAAAACATAGGAAAACTTTAATGTTTCATAACTTTGTTTTGGTTCATTTGCACAAAATATGAGTCATATTTGAACAGAACACACCAAAATACATTAGAAAAATATATTTTGGGTATTAATTTCAGTGTTGGTGAAACATTTAATAATTACCACTCTCACATTTATAGTCCTAAATTAATATTTGCAAATTCAGGTACAGTACCTTTTACAGTCCTAAATTAAGGTTTGCAAATTCAGGTACAGTACCTTTTACAGTCCTAAATTAAGGTTTGCAAATTCAGGTACAGTATCTTTTACAGTCCTAAATTAAGGTTTGCAAATTCAGGTACAGTACCTTTTTACAGTCCTAAATTAAGGTTTGCAAATTCAGGTACAGTACCTTTTTACAGTCCTAAATTAAGGTTTGCAAATTCAGGTGCAGTACCTTTTACAGTCCTAAATTAAGGTTTGCAAATTCAGGTACAGTACCTTTTACAGTCCTAAATTAAGGTTTGCAAATTCAGGTACAGTACCTTTTACAGTCCTAAATTAAGGTTTGCAAATTCAGGTACAGTACCTTTTACAGTCCTAAATTAAGGTTTGCAAATTCAGGTACAGTACCTTTTACAGTCCTAAATTAAGGTTTGCAAATTCAGGTACAGTACCTTTTACAGTCCTAAATTAAGGTTTGCAAATTCAGGTATAGTACCTTTTACAGTCCTAAATTAAGGTTTGCAAATTCAGGTACAGTACCTTTACAGTCCTAAATTAAGGTTTGCAAATTCAGGTACAGGACCTTTTACAGTCCTAAATTAAGGTTTGCAAATTCAGGTATGGTACCTTTTACAGTCCTAAATTAAGGTTTGCAAATTCAGGTATGGTACCTTTTACAGTCCTAAATTAAGGTTTGCAAATTCAGGTACGGTACCTTAAAAATTACAGTCCTAAATTAAGGTTTGCAAATTCAGGTATGGTACCTTTTACAGTCCTATATTAAGGTTTGCAAATTCAGGTATGGTACCTTTTACAGTCCTAAATTAAGGTTTGCAAATTCAGGTACGGTACCTTAAAAATTACAGTCCTAAATTAAGGTTTGCAAATTCAGGTATGGTACCTTTTTCAGTCCTAAATTCAGGTACGGTACCTTTTACAGTCCTAAATTAAGGTTTGCAAATTCAGGTACCAGTACGGTACCTTTTACAGTCCTAAATTAAAGTTTGCAAATTCAGGTATGGTACCTTTTACAGTCCTAAATTAAGGTTTGCAAATTCAGGTACGGTACCTTTTACAGTCCTAAATTAAGGTTTGCAAATTCAGGTACCCTTTACAGTCCTAAATTAAGGTTTTCAAATTCAGGTAGCCTACCTTTTACAGTCCTAAATTAAGGTTTGCAAATTCAGGTAGCCTACCTTTTACAGTCCTAAATTAAGGTTTGCAAATTCAGGTAGCCTGCCTTTTACAGTCCTAAATTAAGGTTTGCAAATTCAGGTAGCCTGCCTTTTACAGTCCTAAATTAAGGTTTGCAAATTCAGGTAGCCTACCTTTTACAGTCCTAAATTAAGGTTTGCAAATTCAGGTACAGTATCTTTTACAGTCCTAAATTAAGGTTTGCAAATTCAGGTACAGTACCTTTTTACAGTCCTAAATTAAGGTTTGCAAATTCAGGTACAGTACCTTTTTACAGTCCTAAATTAAGGTTTGCAAATTCAGGTACAGTACCTTTTACAGTCCTAAATTAAGGTTTGCAAATTCAGGTACAGTACCTTTTACAGTCCTAAATTAAGGTTTGCAAATTCAGGTACAGTACCTTTTACAGTCCTAAATTAAGGTTTGCAAATTCAGGTACAGTACCTTTTACAGTCCTAAATTAAGGTTTGCAAATTCAGGTACAGTACCTTTTACAGTCCTAAATTAAGGTTTGCAAATTCAGGTACAGTACCTTTTACAGTCCTAAATTAAGGTTTGCAAATTCAGGTACAGTACCTTTTACAGTCCTAAATTAAGGTTTGCAAATTCAGGTACAGTACCTTTTACAGTCCTAAATTAAGGTTTGCAAATTCAGGTACAGTACCTTTTACAGTCCTAAATTAAGGTTTGCAAATTCAGGTACAGTACCTTTTACAGTCCTAAATTAAGGTTTGCAAATTCAGGTACAGTACCTTTTACAGTCCTAAATTAAGGTTTGCAAATTCAGGTATGGTACCTTTTACAGTCCTAAATTAAGGTTTGCAAATTCAGGTATGGTACCTTTTACAGTCCTAAATTAAGGTTTGCAAATTCAGGTACGGTACCTTAAAAATTACAGTCCTAAATTAAGGTTTGCAAATTCAGGTATGGTACCTTTTACAGTCCTATATTAAGGTTTGCAAATTCAGGTATGGTACCTTTTACAGTCCTAAATTAAGGTTTGCAAATTCAGGTACGGTACCTTAAAAATTACAGTCCTAAATTAAGGTTTGCAAATTCAGGTATGGTACCTTTTTCAGTCCTAAATTCAGGTACAGTACCTTTTACAGTCCTAAATTAAGGTTTGCAAATTCAGGTACCAGTACAGTACCTTTTACAGTCCTAAATTAAAGTTTGCAAATTCAGGTATGGTACCTTTTACAGTCCTAAATTAAGGTTTGCAAATTCAGGTACGGTACCTTTTACAGTCCTAAATTAAGGTTTGCAAATTCAGGTACCCTTTACAGTCCTAAATTAAGGTTTGCAAATTCAGGTAGCCTACCTTTTACAGTCCTAAATTAAGGTTTGCAAATTCAGGTAGCCTACCTTTTACAGTCCTAAATTAAGGTTTGCAAATTCAGGTAGCCTGCCTTTTACAGTCCTAAATTAAGGTTTGCAAATTCAGGTAGCATGCCTTTTACAGTCCTAAATTAAGGTTTGCAAATTCAGGTAGCCTACCTTTTACAGTCCTAAATTAAGGTTTGCAAATTCAGGTACCTTTTACAGTCCTAAATTAAGGTTTGCAAATTCAGGTACCTTTTACAGTCCTAAATTAAGGTTTGCAAATTCAGGTACCTTTTACAGTCCTAAATTAAGGTTTGCAAATTCAGGTACCTTTTACAGTCCTAAATTAAGGTTTGCAAATTCAGGTACCTTTTACAGTCCTAAATTAAGGTTTGCAAATTCAGGTACCTTTTACAGTCCTAAATTAAGGTTTGCAAATTCAGGTATAATACCTTTTACAGTCTAAAATTGGTAACGGTTGAGAATAGGGGCACCACTTCAATTTTTGTGTTTTTTCTACCAAAACATGCTAAAACCATTGGTTTCCTGTTGTTTAGGATGAATGTGACCATTGCCATTACAGTAAATTATTGCTTGAAGTGATTTCACCCCCCCGAACCCCTCCTACAATCTCGGTGGACCACCGTGAACCAGAGGTTTTGGGTGGGGGAACATAGCACAAGCAATAATTTACTGTAATAGCAATGGTCAGATTTATCCTAAAGAGGAAACCAATGGTTTTAGCATGTTTTGGTAGAAAAAACAAAAATTATGGTGAGCCCCCGTACCCCCGAGACCTAAATTATACAAATGATAATGCAATAATATGTTAAGTTATGCACTTTTTTAGTCTTCATCTAGGGCACATGACGAATCAAGTTCTCAACATAGCCATGAGCTCTACTAGCATCACTGCATATCCGTCACAGACCAAGCCATTTTCAAACTGAAGTGAATGAATGATAGTAGGGTTGCCAACTCAAAATATCCTAGATTCATACCCAAAAAGCACTAAAATGTACTGAAGTAACTATATATATTTTTTCGTAATTTTCTAACTTCATTTTTTTACTATGCGACACATGCAATCAACGTATTTTAATGAGAGAAACAACTTTGTCTCTATGGTATTTTTCGAAATTTTACTTAAGTGGCACCTGTATTCTGAACCATTACCCTAAAATTATCTAACCTATATAATATATTTTCGCAGATTGTAGTTATTTAAATTTAGTAATTTTTGAACAAGTTGTCAAGATGGAGACACTTCTTAAATTAATAATACAAATTGCCTTGATGGGCATTTGCTACACTTTTCCCAGTTTTTTATAAGATAAGGCGTCACGTACTTTTCTGTTATATACCCCCACAAATTGACAATTGGTTACATTTAATCATGATATTTTTATTAAAACTAATGAAACTATTAAGACAACCTAACCAGTCATCAATATATATATTATTTATATAATATATATAAAATTTGGTTCTACATAATTTATGACATCATATTCTTAATCAGAATTTAGGACTGTACCGTAAAAGTGAGGATAGGCCTATCTGTTATTTTTTTTAAATTCAGGTGATGACATTTTCTTCAGATGATCCCCAAACTGTTAACCAGTATAAGTTTGGCAGAAGTGATGGTCAAAAGAAAAACAAAACTCCAAAATAGCAATGGACTCTAGGTCTACATTATATAGTAAACAAGAAAAAGTAACACAAACACCCACTCCACTAGTACTATTAAGCCAGAACTGAACCAAGTACTTTAGTTTCTAAACTGACACCCTACATATGGTAAATTTTGCTAAACTTCTCAATTTGGCTGAACTTGAGTAACCTTGATTTAGGCAAACCTACAAATAATTTAAACTTAAATAAAGGTAACTCACTTGATATTCCTTAACAACTTCACTTAGACACGGATACCTTTCTGAAACCCATCTGTAAAATTTAGGAACACCCATTTTAAAAACAGAAACAAATTGTTAAATATACAACATACAGCCTCGGGAATATAGGGCAAATATTATAACGCTCAATCACAGTCAATATACATATATAGTCTCGCAGATTATTCAAGTAAAAATGCCTGCGTTTATAATCCCCAATGAGTAGCCAAATAGGAATATATGTTTTCAAAAGGAGGGTGACTCAGGCAATTTTTATCACTTAATTTCAAAGTATAAAATTTACTTTTACAAAATTATGTATTTAACTTGTAATTTTTTAGTTACTTAATATTCTCAAAAATTGCAATATTACCATCATGCAACTCTGACAGGGACTATTTTTGCAGCCAATGATAGGTGTTGGACGTTGATGACGCAATGACTCAACTATAAATTAAAAACTAATGGGGTCATATCAAAGAAACAAACAAACAAAACATATGAAAATAAAAACCCACTCTAATAAACAGAGTTTATTTCCACAACAATCGTTTTTCTGTATCCACCCGAGGAGGATGCCAGTGGGCATCGAAACTGTTGTGGAAATAAACTCTGTCTATTAGAGTGGGTTTTTATTTTCATATTTTGACCTTCACGTAGAAAAAAGTTAAATTTTTTTTTGCATTTACAAACAAAACATCTTTATTGCGGATCATTCACAATCCATAGCCACTTAACCTAACATTCAAGTATCATACAATCTTATGTATGCACTGAACTTAATACAAAAAATAAGGCCAACATAGCAACTTAACCTAGTATACTGGCATACTGTTTGATTAATTATCTGACAATTTTATGTATGTTGTTATTACATGAGACATCTTATAAGTTAATTAAAGTTTGTTTATTGTAATTGTAAATAAATGCAAAATACCTTCAAAGTGTGCTGCGATACTCTGTAACAATGTAGAAACTTTCACAAAGAGTATGAGTGTTTTAAGTTCCCTAAAAACAAAAAAAATTTAATAAATGGGTGTCTAATTGTAGAAGAGTGGATTTACAATTTAGCCGTAACATAAAACAGCGAGTAATATATGATAAACATTTCAATGAGTTACAGTATATATAGGCCAAGATTTTGTAAATAACTGACCCATTCTTTTGGTTCCTAGTGTATACCTTTTCATTACACTGAATTTTAGATGTACTAAATGAATTAGTTTTATGAGGATTGGTAATATATATATATATATATATATATATATGTTAGGGCTACGCCTGGCTAAAGTCTGGAGAGTAATGCATAGCCTAGTGGTTTGTAACTAGAGCTAATTATTAAGATATTATGTAAGTTCTTTTCGCAAACAAAATTAAATATCTAGTGCGGCGTAAGATACATAATTGTTTAAATATGCTGTTTAACAGTGCTTGCGGTATCTGGCACCTTTCCTTAGTTCAGTTACCTTGGAGCAGTAGCTAGTGGGTGTGAAATACTAGTAATCAAGTGTAACGCGTTACATGTAACGAATAAAGGCAACGCCGAGAGCCAGTTTCGACTGTAGCGATGTAATGATAACGCACGTCCATTATATTCATAAAACGAGGAACCGTAATGCAGTAGATATAAATGTGACGATGCCCATATATATATATATATGGAAAAAATCAACGGTATTGGAAGTGATTTGTGTTATCCATCTGCGTTTATGGAATCTTGTCTCAACAAGGCAAAACGAACTTTCTATCGTGTCAATATTAACACTCGTACTTTGTCAAAAAATATTTTAGTACTTCCATTTTTCCCGGGCTTTTTAGGCATTGCTAATGTACTTAAACTTTTGGATATTAATGTAGTATTTTCATATAACAATATTGTGAAAAATATCATAATAAAAAATAGCCCTACCAATAATTCAGGCATTATCTATAAAATTGGCTGTAAACAATGTGATTCCTTTTACATAGGTCAGACGGGAAAGGATTTGCACACACGTATAAAACAGCATCAATATTCCGTTAGAACAGGACAGTTGTCCAGTGCCCTTTTTGTCCATTTGTCAGAGTTAGCCCACTGTATTGATTGGAATAATGCTTCAGTTTTATTCCATTCAAGCAACATTGTTAATAGAAATATTCTTGAGTCTGCCATTATCCAACTTTCAAATAACTTCAACATAAGCAAAGGTCTTTTTCAACTCGATCCTGTTATTTTGAATTCCTTTAAAACAGATTTAGATAAGAAGGGTAAAACATTAAATCTTTGGTAAACTTGTCTGCTACTTTATTAACTTTTAATTTGCATTTTATTTTTTTTATATGTCGAAACCTGACCAAAGGCAGCAGTGTGTTAAAACCCGGGCAGAGTTCCAGTATAAATTTGTATTTTTATAATCCATTTGATCTTGTGCTAAAAACGATATTTTTCCTTACAAATCTGTACGCCTCACTGGTAATCCTTTAAGGTTTTAATTTTTAATTTTTTATTTTTACTTCTCTGTTTATTGCATATATATATGTATGTATGTATGTATGTATGTATTTGTATATATAGATATGTATGTATGTATATATATGTATATATGTGTGTGTGTGTGTGTGTATGTTATTTATTTTTTCTTTTTTTTTCTTTCTGTAACCTATATATAGGCTGTAACCTTTTTATGTACTTCAGTGTTCCTGAGGATGTCATTAGACGAAAGCGCTTGAGCACCATTTTGTGTTTCCTTTCCTTCGTGGTTTTATTCATCATAAATATTTTTCACGTGTTACTTTCGTGAAATAATTTTCATATATATATATATATATCGGGTGGCCCAAAAAAAATGGCACCAATTTTGAGAAGTGATATCTCAATAACCATTGCAGCTAGGGACTTACAAAAACAACCAAATGAAAGATTATTCTTTTCTCTTTAAATACGTATTCTATGGCTTGATGGTTATAAGCCCATATATGCCCGAAATTGGCTTCCAAACAAAAAATATTAAAAAACAGTTGCGCATTTATATTTATTCCTTGATCCTAATTTTAAATGAAATTTTTCTATTCCAGACCCCTCAAGATGGGATTGAGAGAATCTGATAAGAACATTATACAAGCACTACGTGAAGAAAAAGGATATTCATTAAACATAATCCTTTACGAATTTCCAAATAGAAATTGGAAAAAAAGAACTGTGGCACATTTTTTACAAAAACTTAAAGAAACCGGCAGCAGTCAACGGCGTCTGGGAAGTGGTCGACCAGAAACTATTAGAACGCCAGAAAACATTGAAAAAGTAAATGAAATGGTTTTAAGTCAAGAGGAACAACCGGGAACAATAAAAGTGAACGTGAAGTTGCGAAAGAAACCGGGATTTCACGTTCATCAGTACAGCGAATTATTCGCTGTACTGATGAACGTGAAATCCCGGTTTCTTTCGCAACTTCACGTTCACTTTTACTTGTTCCCGGTTGTTCCTCTTGACTTAAAACCATTTCATTTACTTTTTCAATGTTTTCTGGCGTTCTAATAGTTTCTGGTCGACCACTTCCCGGACGCCGTTGACTGCTGCCGGTTTCTTTAAGTTTTTGTAAAAAATGTGCCACAGTTCTTTTTTTCCAATTTCTATTTGGAAATTCGTAAAGGATTATGTTTAATGAATATCCTTTTTCTTCACGTAGTGCTTGTATAATGTTCTTATCAGATTCTCTCAATCCCATCTTGAGGGGTCTGGAATAGAAAAATTTCATTTAAAATTAGGATCAAGGAATAAATATAAATGCGCAACTTTTTTTTTTATATTTTCTTTTTGGAAGCCAATTTCTGGCATTATATGGGCTTATAACCATCAAGCCATAGAATAAGTATTTAAAGAGAAAAGAATTATCTTTCATTTGGTTGTTTTTTTAAGTCCCTAGCTGCAATGGTTATTGAGATATCACTTCTCACAATTGGTGCCATTTTTTTTGGGCCACCCGGTATATATATATATATATGGGATTGAACTCAGAATGGTCGCCTGAGGTTTTTTCATGATACACACAGACCGTGCATGGAACAAGAAACTTTGCTGGGAAAATTAAATCCACTATAGTCCGAATAAGTAATAATAAATGACAAACACTATAGTTTCTTCTTCTTCATGGTGTTAGTCTGACGTGGACAACGGGTCACTCGCAAAGGGGCACCAATTTTGCCAGTTGAGGTTTAAGTTTTAGTTTTTAGTTGAAACATTCAACATTAACTTATTTTTGTTCTCCTCGCAAGTATCTCGTAAATACAAAATTTTATGTTTTGTTTATCTCATTTTGTTTATTTTTTCTCGGATTCATAATTCTTAGACTTTGTTATCTTCCTCTGTTCAGTTTCCTCCTTTAATTCAGTACTCAAAACCTCCCTTCATTACACGACTCTATTTACTATGACCGACCATGTCCTTGTCACCCCCTTCTGTAAACTATAGAGCTGTAACCTAACCTCACCCCTTTAAACCAAAGTATCGAATAGTTTATGTCCTTATTTTTCGTGGTCATGTTAATAACAAACTTGCGGAACACTCTTTTCAGGAATGGTTCGCAAAAATCGAAATTTCATTTCAATATTCGCAGGACTTTGCTTTTGAAACTTGTGACCCCGTTCTTACAACTACAAATTTGAAAGCACAATGTATACGGATAAAGACTCAAAATAAAATTTGAATAAAATAAAATAACCATAATCTATTTACAAAAACAAAATTTGTTTTCAGAGGCATACACATCAAGGCAGGGCCGCTTCTAGCCATTAGGGGGCCCTAAGCAGTATACCCATTTGGGGCCCCACCCCTCTATCCACCAACTCACGCCTTACTACATCACCTCAGCACACACATACAAAAAATGGCTGTGTTAATAAGAAACAATTATGAAACAATTTTAATGAAACATTTATGTCCAAAACAACAAATATGTACTTTCAGAAGACAAACAGAAAAAAATACTCTTCATGAAATTCCTGAAAATTAGCTTATACATTATTTAGAATAAATGACACAGAACTATGTATAAAAAAATAATGCAATTATCAACTACCAAACAATTACTAACTCTACGATACAATCGTGTAATAGCTAACAGTTATACAGAACAGTTTGTATCTTCAAAAATTTTGCCTCCTAGATTTTTTCTGGGCGAAATCATCACTAACCTCATCATATGAAATCTCCCTGCCAACGTCCTGGTTGATGCTTATGATGCCAAGGCCACTGAGGCGATCCTGCCACCAGGGCCGGTTTTAAGCCGATTAGACCGATTTGTTCAAATTGGGCCCCGCGCCCCGAGGGGACCCCGCGCACGCGCTCGAGTGGGGGACTCTATGATGAATTAATGAGTGTCCAGTGTGCACGAAGTTTCTTGTTACTGTGAAGGCAGTGAAACTATTCAGTCCGTCCTCGTATATCTATGTTTCAATGTTTTATTGCTAATCGTTTGTTTATTTGTTTTGTAATTTCAGTTTATCGTCGGAATGTAAAGTTGTGTTGTTTGTTAAATATGTTCAAATTGTTTATATGTCCAAACTGCAAACTTGAAGTGTCTTAAGCCTGCATGTAACAGAGAAACGTGGTGGTAAGTAGATCCTACATATTAAATTAACTAGTTTTTGCCTCATTATCATAGAGAGCATTTACATTTCTATTTACTAGAGCTTGTTCTTTTGCCCCCTGCGCTTTTCTTCTTACTCCCAGGCTTTTAAAAATCATGAAATCTTTTGCTTTAATCATTAGATGCATACATGCATATCTTGACTTGTAATAAAACATTAAAACTTTCATATGGGCTTTCAATTTTTAGTATATCATTGTGGCTAATGGTGGAGCCTCAAGCCCTCAACGCTTTTTGGCTGGGACTGGCGTACTGCACGAAGCATAAAGCATCGATCTTCAGGTTTTGTAGGGTAGAGGGCCCCGCTAGGCGCTAACAATTTTCTAATTGGGCCCCGCACTTCCTAGCGCCGGCCCTGCCTGCCACATTGATGATCTGAGATAGTTCTTGATTAGCTTCATCTTAGAGAAGCTCCTCTCGGCTGGCGCTACTGTCACAGGTAGAGTGCAGGCAATTCTTAATGCAACCCTGAGATTTGGGTATAGTTCCTCCAGTTGCTTCTGATGAATGAAGGAGAGATCTCACAATAGTTATTTACACATAACGACCAAAACGTTTCGTTTGTCTCCATTTTATCACATTTATCTCATACAAAAACTTTAATTAATACGACAATAATAATAATAATAATAATAATAATAATAAGGATAATAATAATAATAACAATAATATTAATAATAACTTCAGCTATATTCCTAGTCTTGCCCACTGAGCTATGACCTGGGAGCCTGTCTAGTGGCCCCCTAGTAGCAGCGGGGCCCTAAGCGGCCGCTTAGTCTGCTTATGCCAGGAAACGGCCCTGCAAATAGGGCACTTGCACTTGAAAAAGGGTATTTTCAAGAAATTTGGGCGGGGTTCCGGACGTCACCCCCCCCCCCCCCTAGATCCGCCCATGGACTTTTATAGTAAAAATGTGTGTTTAAATTACTAGCTAAAGATGGGTCCTACGCAGTGGCGGTCCTAGCATTTTTGGCGCCCTAGGCGAGATCATGCAAAGGTGCCCTTCCTCTGTCAACAGCACACTCCCCCCCCCCCGGTGCATAACCTCTGCCGCAATAAAACACACTGAACACATTGTCTTTAAAACACAAAGTACCTCCTTCATTTATTGTTCTTAGCTTCAAGTAAGAACAAGTTGTCTTGAAACAAAAACTAGAAAGAAATCTTGTATGAATAATAATTGAACACTCATTAAAGATTCCCAAATGTATTGCAAACAAAATAAATATTCCAATGTATATTGCACACAAAATAGGTAAATGAAAAACAATAAATCACACAATGTAGCTTAATAGAGGAATAAAATTGCCAGCTAGAAAATAACTGAATTTTGAATTTGGTTTGGAAGTTTTAGGCCTAGTTAGTTTCCTATTAAAACCTGATCCTCCTGGTCTTCCTTGATGCAAATTCATCAATGACGTCATCATAGGAAATCTGTTCAGAAACCGCATGGTTAATGCTGATGACAGCAAGACCACTGAGACGGTCTTGCATCATGGTGGATCTCAGGTAAGTCTTGATGGGCTTGAGCTTGGAAAAGCTCCTCTCCGCTCCAGCCACTGTCATTGGAAGGGTGACAGCAACCCTGAGGGCGACCCAGAGGTTGGGATAGATCTCTGTGAGCTGCTTTTCATGGATAAACGTCAGCAGCTGAAGTGCTGTCATGCTCGTAGATGGCAGTTCAGACAAATTCTTTAATTCCTGTGCCAACTCCCTACCATCTAGATCAGAATGTCCTCGACAGCTTAAAGTGTTGCTGAGGGTTTCTGATTGCTCTGTCATCTCCTCATTTGACAAGTTTAGGAAGTTTGAGAGCACTCCGAACTTGTCTCTCACTTCTCCCAAGGTCTGCAATCTTTCCTGAAGTGATGAGATAGCAGCATCCACCACCACATTGAAAAAGGTCACCTCCAAATTTTTAAGTGCGTCATTGATGGGCTCATCGGGGATGATGCACCTGACGGCTTTGTCCTCTTGAACATGATGCTTGGCCAGACACGACTCACTGTAAACACATACGAAATTGTGGAGTGGAGAAAAATCCGTCGCTAGCTACATTCTAATTTACTCTGCTTGATTTTAATAATTATAAACAGTTTTAACTTATACCTATTTCATTGCTTGTTTATTTTAATGAAATAACTTTTAATTTAGTTTTATAAATTGATTTTTACAAGCAAAATCGATACCTATCACCAAGGATAAATATCTATCTCCAACCGGGGTTGGTGAGACCGTGAGTTGGTAAACTTCTCGAGCCCTGGACTGGAGCCTGTTTGGGAAAAAAACAAAAAACGGGAGTGCTATGTCGCCCCCGCCACCAATTGGCGTCCTAGGCGGCCGCCTATATCGCCTATGCCTAGGATCGCCACTGGTCCTACGGGCCCATTTAGCAAGACCTGTGGTGCTGGGGTCTTTGGCCCCAGTAATTGAGGAACTTGCGGCCCCATCTAATTCCGGACAACTGTTTATACAAACAGGAAAAGGAAATGGAAAAAAATTTCTGTTTCAAATAATTGTATTTCCTTATTCTAACATAAACATAAACTCTAACATACATCTAACATCAACGCCTCATTCTAATAATTATCACCAGTTTAAATAGTGACTATTTGAACTGGTGATGATTATTAGAATTTTTTAGAAGCATCCACAGATAAAGGGTACGGCAAGACAGAATCCGTCTTTTACGTCTTTTGTGTTCTTTACGTTCTAATGCGTTTTGCACGTCATGCATTTTATCAGTCCTTTGCATGTCTGGCCCCACAGACTCCGCTTCAACCGTTTTATGCAGTTCCCATCACGGCGTTGTCTAAAGAAGCGCGTCGACTTTTCTTATCGGAATTGTTTTTTTCCAAAGTTAGACGTATTAAATTAAAAGACGAATTTGTATTTATGATATTAATTTGGACAGACGTAACAATGGAGACTATCATACACTCTTTCAGAAGCTATGCAAACATGACAAGTTTTCTGAGTACTATAGAATGTCCAAGGAAACATTTGACATTATTCATAGTGGTATTAGATCTCGGATAACCAAAGTTGAATTAAATTACAGAAGGATAATTTCATCTGAAGAGAAACTGGTGGTGACTTTAAGGTAAGACTAAAAAAATACTTCATTTTGCATGTCTTTATTTTACATCTAACAATTCCGAAAAGTTTGTTTAATATCGTATACAATATTGTCATATAATTAGTCTATATTTATACAATTACGAAAAACCGCGCCCAAAACGATCAAAGACCCATCTACATGAAACTTATACTGGGTTGGCTAGGCTCATCTTCAAAGGGTTGTTGTACTCCCCAGTTTGGGTTTTCAGAGGGTGTAGATAATGGTGACTGGAAGTTACTGGTGTTGAAGACATTTGATGTAGCGAGTTTAATTCATGGTATATCATCTCTTGGAATTTCATTTTTATGTACATTTTTTTAAAGTTGAAGTGTTGGTGAGTCGATCACGGCTTACCATAACGCCTTTTAAGAAAGACATCAACTTAAAAAAAAGGCCAGGTGGAGTGAGATGAAACGTCGGGCGAGTCACCTGAGCGAGGCTTTGGAATTTTTCTCAATTCCTTTGCATAGTAATCTCGCAGCCCTCTCCACTTGGTCCTTAGTTCAGCTGCAAAAGAAGAAGAAGAAAAAAAATATATATACACACCTTTTTGTTAGCTTCCTCCCGAATTGTTCATTCTGACGAAGGTCAAGCTTCTCACTCCACCTTAGACCAACAGTTTAACTTGGAATCTGAACCACGCCACATCAGCAGTCCAGCGTCTTAACCACTAAGCCACCTAGGGTGCCCATTTATCTACCAACCATTCTTTATTGTGTGGAAGGATGAACAGCTGGGTTTGCTTCACGCCGGCCGCCGTCGGGTCTCGAACCCGGGGCCGATGGATTCGTAGTCAGCGACGCTAACCACTACACCACCGAGGCGCACACACACATATATATATATATATATCAGGGGCGTATATTCAGGGTGTGCTAGGTGTGCGCCGCACCCCCAATAGATTTTCTGTAAATTAATATTTAATTAACCCTTTGTCTCCCTCTCTCAACTTCAGGCGAGACGAAAAAGATGCCCTAGCCCTTAATTCCGCGCTCGACTGTTACACTAGTCGAGATGAGAAATGAGCTATTTCAATTCAGTTGTTCGGATTGGCTTCACAACCATTCGGTAAAATTTTGGTACTGAGCGATAGAAGGTCCCTAGAGCTTGTTTGAGGCGCGAAATGTCAGTATTGCGGTACGGCGATATATATATATATTCTTCTCCCCTACTATGGGAATATAAATTTACGTTTACCCCATGCCAAATCAAATGGAAAAGGGAGAGAGCGAGGGATCAGTGCGGAGAGTGTGCGGTCCGTGGACAGAACACCCTTCATATAGGATAAAGTGGGCTGGGCCTACTGTATGTTGCCATGGCCCGCGTCAGGTTCATATGCTTAATTATTATATTACACTGCTTATACATGTGAAGCAAAGAAGTTCCTTATGTGAGGACGTTATTGCTCACTATTTTTCTCCAAAAAGAAGACTTGAGTTTATGTGTAAATAAGTTCGATGCTTAAAGGAGCCCGTAAGAAATTGGTGTTAGATTTCTTATAGTTCTACAGATCTACAGAAGCTAAGGCTAACAAAGACCCTAAGATCCACTCTAAGGTTAGCCCGAGAGAAAGGAAAGAGTAGGGGGTTAAGAGAAGAGAATAAGGGGTTAAGTAAGGAGCAACACCTATCATTCGTGGGTTAACTTTCATTCAGAAAAAAAAAAAAAAAAAGACACCATCATCATCCGCCGACCACTGCCGACAAGTCAGAAAAATAGTCGGAGAAAATAGGAGAGGGGTGAAAGATGAAAAGAAGTAAAATAAGAACGCTTACAAACCATGCAAACACAGTCTTAACTCACAGTCATACCATGCAAACTACAACATGCAAGAAAAGAGAGCTAGAGACATGCAAAGTAAGGAGATAAGAAAAAAAAAAAAGTAGGTAAAGTTAAACAAAAAGTGGGTTAGTTTACTCTACGAGCTACATCTACGTTCGTGTTAGTCTAATTTTTTTTTTTTTTTATAATTTTATTGCTGGCATCACACGCTGGCATGTCACAAGCTGGCATTCATCGTCAACAGACTCATCCTCGAGCACCACCACCAGAGCTCCTGTTGTTAACTTTTTTTAATTTTAAACAACGTTAATATTTTTTAAATGTCTGTCAAGACGGTTCTTAAACATATTAACGCTGGTAGAATGAACGATTGACTCGGGGAGATTATTCCATTTATCGATTACTTTAAACGTAAAGAAGTTTTTAGCGATATTAGTAATGAAACGTCTGCCACGCAACTTGAATCCGTTATTGCGAGTATTACTATTATCGAAAGTGAACAATTTGTCAAAATTTACGTTATCGATGTTATTAACGATTTTGAAAACTTCAATAAGCTTCCCCCTTAATCTCCTAGTTTCGAGTGAATACAGGTCTAACACTTTAATCCTATCTTCATAAGGCTTGTTGCGCAATGACGGAATAAGTTTCGTGGCACGACGCTGAACCCTTTCTAACCTATCAATATCCTCACGCAAGTACGGGCACCAAAACTGAACGGCATATTCTAAATGAGGCCTGACTAGGGACTTGTAAAGGGGCAATATAATGTCCTTCGATTTAAATTCGAAATTACGCGCTATGAAGCCTAACATCCTATTAGCTTTTGCGCAAGACTCCAGGCACTGGTTCCTAACCTTTAAATCCTTAGATACGCGTACGCCTAAATCTACTTCCTCGTCAACGCTCGCTAACTCCCTCTTCATCCATCGTGTACGCGTAATTATTGTTGCGAGAACCTATATGCAAAACTTTACATTTGTCTACGTTAAATTGCATCTGCCACTTATCTGTCCACTCCATAATCCTATTTACATCGTCTCGTCTTGGATCCTATTTCTATCGTCCTCGTTAACAACCTTACCGCCTATTTTAGTATCGTCCGCGAATTTTGACACGTTACTAGTCAATCCTACATCTATGTCGTTAATGTAAATTACGAAAAGCAATGGGCCTAGCACTGAACCCTGTGGGACACCGCTACCTACATCTAACCACCCCGATTCACTACCATTAACTACGACCCTCTGTCTCCTAGCACGAAGCCATTCTTCTAACCAATTAGCTACCTGACCGCGTATACCGTGCGCTTTAACCTTCGCAATTAGTCTCCTATGCGGAACTGTATCGAACGCCTTTTTAAAATCTAAATAAATAAGGTCAGCTGCTCTATGCCTATCGTATTCGCGCACTACTTCGTTATAAAATTCTAACAAATTAGTTAAACAAGACTTATGGCGTCGAAACCCATGCTGACTACTATTAATCAAATCTCTACTTTCTAAGTGATCGATAATACGATCCCTAACTACGGATTCCAAAAGTTTACCTACAATTGACGTTAAGCTAATGGGCCTATAATTACTAGCTACCGCGCGGTCGCCTTTTTTAAAAATAGGCGTGACGTTAGCTAATTTAAAGTCTTCAGGAATAATCCCCGTTTCGAGTGACTGATTAAAAATCTTCGTTAAGGGGCCTACGATAACTTCTTTCAAATCTTTCAAATGTCTGGGATAAAAAGCGTCAGGGCCTGGAGCCTTGCTAACTTTTAGCCTATCGATATAATGCGCAATCTCAGCCTCGTAAACAGTTATTTCATCCAAAATAGTCTCGCTACTAAATGGAACGATATCGTCCACGTCGGGGACATTATTTACGTCTTCTACGGTAAAAACTGTCGCGAAAAAGTTATTGAAAATACCCGCCATCGCCTGAGCGTCAGAAGCCAAAGCGCCATTAGCATCCACTAGAGGGCCTATGTTATTTTTTACCGGCTTACGATTATTAACGTATTCAAAAAACTTTTCTGGATTATGTTTACTATCCGCAGCTATAAGTATCTCTAAATTACGCTTGGCATTCCTAACTGATCTTTTAACCTGACGTCTTAGCTCGATATATCTATTAAAGTTAGCTACCTGGCCATTGCGCTTACTAAGTCTATACGCTCTATTACGCTCGTTTATAAACTCTCCTATTTCCCTACTCCACCACTTCGGTCTACCACGATTACTAGCGCGCTTGAGCCTACGAGGAATAAACTCCCTTTCAATATTCCTAAAACTTTCTTTAAACGCCACCCAACGCAAATTTGCGCCATTACCCATAAATAAGTTATCCCAGTCCACTACTCTCATCCTATCCGCAAAACTATCAAAATTAGCCCTACGAAAATCAGGGACTTCTATTACGTTACTATCCTTAGTGTTTTCTATCAATAACTTAAACCTAAGAATTTGATGATCGCTACATTCTAAACTCTCGCCTACTTCTAAACCTTCGACTATATTCTCGCCGTTCGTCATCACCAAATCTAAAATATTATCACCGCGCGTTGGTTCGGTAACTGTCTGTCGTAAAAAGTTATCGTCCATAAACTCAACCAATCTCAAACCCTCTTCATTACCCGTAAAATTCTCGTAATTAACATTAGGGCAGTTGAAGTCTCCGACAATTATACTATTCCAATTGTCAATAAAATTACCAAGAAGTGAGTAAAATCTAGTATCTATATCGAGGGGTTGAACGGGAGGTCTATAAACAACAACAAAATTAAAACTAATACTACGCGCCCTAATTTCAACACAGATCGCATTAATTGCTGCCGGAAAATCTAACTTAACCTCGATAGCCCTAAGGGAATTACGAATGTACAGCAAAACGCCTCCTCCAAATCTATGTAACCTATCATTAGTAAAGAGTTTAAAACCCGGTGTATATCAAGTTCCCCCAACAAGTCCCGAGTCACGGTATTTAACCAAGTTTCAGTGATAGCAACTATGTCATAGTTGCCAGAATAAATTACCGCCTTAAATTCATTTAATTTATTTCTAATACTACGCGCGTTGCAGTAAAAGACGTTTAAGTTATTTTTTACCACGGGCCCGCGTTTTAAACTATTTATCACGTCGGGCCCGCGTTTCCCGGACCCACAACGTTTAAAGAAGGCTTCGACCTATACAGCTTTCGCACGTTTTCGTCTATTAACCTACCTAGCCTAGCATTACCTATTTAGTTCATCTAAATTCTTCAAGTGTTCAGTGTAATATTGAGAAGGTGGATTGCGTATGTTTACCATATTACTATTAAGATTTATTAATAACTAAGTTAACATGAATTTCGGTTATTAATTTTACTCCACATGATATTCCGCACATCCAGTTCACACAGTCACCATCCGCCACTGATATATATATATATTATATACAGTGGCGGCTCGTGCTCATAATAGATGGTGGGGCCCGACTGATGCATATACTTAATATCAAAATATTTATGTATCCCATCACTATGTATGGAGGCAAACAATGAATTTACTGCAATTATTATTGGTGTTTTCGCTTTTTAAAGTACGGTAATAGTTCGCAACTGCATTCTGTTCAATCAGTGTAAATCATGTAATTTTTGCACTTTTCTGTGCGTGTACACACACACACATTATAAAACAGTAAAATAAACTTAGTTGAGAATGAAATAAAATTACAAACAAACAGAAATTAGTTAATATTTTATCATAAGGTGTATACTCACGTTTATTTATATAAATATTCTCCTCTTCTGTTTTTTCTGTTGGCAAATTTTTCAATTACCTTTTTATTGTAGTCCGGAATTTGCGATATAAACTCTTTGTGTATTGAACAGACAGCCAAAGCATTTAGGCGATCTTGTGTCATCGTGTTTCTTAAAAATGTCTTTATTCGTTTCAATGTACTGAAACAGCGTTCAGAATCGGCAGTAGAAACAGGCGTCACTAAGACAATTTCCAATAATTTTGACACTTCAGAAAAGGTATCTAGCAGTTTGTTTTCGTATAAGAAGCGCATTAAAGCGCAAACGCTCGAAATATTAACAAAGCTTTTGTTTGAGTACACGATTTCTAATTCAGAAGACAGTTTTTCTCCCCTTAGCATAGGATAATTAGTTTCAATAACTTTGCAGTATTCAACTGGGAATTGTCTAAGATGATGATTAAATTCTTTGGGATCTATTACAGCAAAGGAGCGAAATATTTCTGGTTTCCCAAATCGCTCATTCATCTCGTCAGTAATGCGAGTGCATGCATCTTTTGCAAAACTACAAAGTTTATCAGTTTTTGTCCCAATCATATCCCTTTTTGCCTTTTTTATTGGACGTGATGGGATTTCATTATGATTTTCAAAAGCTTTCGAAATAAAGACTGGAACCTCTTCTCTTAATTGACTCATAGATAATTCAGTCTTTTAATGCCTGTGCAGTGGTAACACTGGTCGTTTTTTTTGCTTGCAGGACATTGTATAAAATTTCTACGTGTTTCATTCCAGAATAAAAGAATAAGAGCCAAAAATTAAACTCCTCATCTTCAAGCGACCTTTTGAATCCAATAGACTCGCATATACTTTTATCATCCCAACTCTCATCATTCTGAATTCTTCCAAAACATTCAGTGAGCTCCTCTTTGTTCTCTTTAACACTATTAACCACTCTCGAATGAAAATTCCATCTTGCTTGGGCAGTGGCGGTCCTAGCTTACATGACGCCCTGGGCGAACCTCACCTTCAGCGCCCCCCCCCCCCCTGTTCGCCAACACACACATTCGAATCCCCCCAAAATAAAGGACAGACATAACTCTTTCACAAAATAACTTTTTATTGGACTAATTGTTGGAACTTCAGAACCAAAACAAAGACTCAAATTTCTGAATTTTACAAATCCTTCATCACGTAAATAGAATAACTCACTTAAGAGAATGTAATTATGATACTATGAACAGGAAAAATACAAATTAAATTGCACAACTGCCATAAATAAACTAGAGAATCAAATTTCTAAATTGTACAAATGCTCTATCACATAAATAGAATAAGACACTTAAGAGAGGGTAGCTTTGACCTCTTCTTATCCATTTGCGGTTATTTGACAGACCTTAGTGGCTTAGTGTGAAGATTCGTTCTGTAATAAATAATATACATTTCACTATTTAACCAAACCCAGAAAAATAACATTACATATGTTAAAGTATGGGCCTTTATTCCCAATAATATTAATCTGGAAGCATTTTGCATTGTTTAGGTCTTTTATGGGAAGGTTTATGGAAAATGCAATAGATGGTTTTTTATTAATAAAAATATATTTATTGATCTTTTATTATTTATTTTATTTTATTTTTTATTTTTATTTATTTATTTATTTATTTATTCTTATTTTTATTTTTATTTTTTTTGCAGGCGCTCATGCCGCCCCTCCACAAATGTCGCCCTGTGCGGCTGCCCATATTGCCCATATGAGGAACCGCCACTGTGCTTGGGACACATGAGGAATACGTGTTTGACAAATTTCAAGAAGCAGACTACTTCGCTTTGGAGACATTAAAAAATGTGCTAATTCCATTTAGGATCGAGAAAAACAGTTTCATATTTTTATTTGATGAGCAGACATTTTTAACGGTAATATTTAGCTGGTGTGCGCAACAGTGAATGTAATGTGCATGTGGATAAATTTTCTTCATTTGAACATGTACACCAAAATGTAGGCCACGCATTACGGCCGCCCCATCATATGCCTGTGCAACGAGTTTATGTTTGAGATTAATTTTTTGTAGTTCTTCAGTAAGCACATTTGTAAGTCCATTTGCAGTCCTATCTCCAACTTTAGCAAATATTATGAATCTTTCAACAGGTTCGAAGTTTTTTAGATATCGTAGTATAATTACAAATTGTGAATTACAAGCCACGTCTGTTGTTTCATCGGCTTGGACAGAAACAAAACTTATTTCATCTATTTCCTTTTTTATTTCATCAATGTAAACTTCATACATGCATTCGAAAAGATCATTTTGAATTGTTTTAGATGTGTTTTTTGCAACTTTGTTGTTTTCAAGATGGTCACTCAGCGTACTATCTAAGGTAGCTGTATAGCTAATCATGTCTAAAAATACTCCACGATTGCAGGATTGTTCACCTTCATTATGTCCTCGTAATGAGAGCTCATGCGTACCACAGAATTTTAAGCAGTTAATTATTCTTGATAAAACATGCCTATTTTTGTCCACAATTTCATTATGTCTCTGAATGCCATGGCGATATCCCTCATTAATAACAGATAAAATATTTGTGGTTCCAAACATTCTGAACTGGACAGCATTGTTTATGAGATTTACTAGATTCGTGTTTCTGGATTCGTTCAGAAAGATGTTTTAAATCTTTACAACCAGTTTTAGTCTACACACTTTCTCCTCCATATAATAGACAATAAAAACAAAATAAGGAACTCTTTGCACTACTAACCGTCAGCCATTCTTTCTTACCAAACCAATTGCTTGAAAATGTTCTCAGTTTTTTCCATCTCGCTGTGTAATTATTGTCTGTAGGCTGATATACGCCGTCTTTTTATTTCTAATTTTTCCTCCAGTTTTAAGGAGGAAAATGGCTTTTTTAATATCTCGTCTACTCTGTTCATCATATACCGGTAAGGGTAGACAAACTTTGGTTAAATATTAATGATATTATTCGCCACCAAATCGATTAGAACACTATAATTAAGCACTACCATACCATTCACTTCCGGTTTCCTAAACAGACTGAATTCAAATAAAAAGAAAAGCTAATCAGCTGTTCCGTTTTCAATGACATAATCTTTGACTATTCAAAGAAAATGTAATTGGAGTGTAACTAATTAAAATTACACATTGAAAAAGGTAAATATAAAATGAACTGTAAATGAATAAAAACAGATCTTTACATTGTGGGAATTAATGACCCCTATCTGTTCATTAAATAGATTAATATTTATTCATTGACAAAAAAACCACCGTAAACAATCTCTAAATCAAATATGACTGCGATAATTTAAACGAAAATTTTCAGCCTTCCGGGCCACTTCACCGTGGCCCCAAGATCAGCATATTAAACCAATCAGGAGAAATCAGGATCCGCGCGGTGCGTCAATTCTCGTAATACTGTGTTATAAAATAGTGTATATAGGGCCAATTTAAATGAGCCCTTTAGATATAAGATTTCATGCTCATGTTGAAGAAAGCGTCTATAACTTAGAAAAAAAATATGTTACATATCTAATTCGAAAACTTAATAATTTATTTCATTTTTTGCTTTTGTGCAGAGATTACTGGTGGGGCCCGGCCCCTATGGCCCTTATAGAGGAGCCGCCACTGTATATATATATATATATATATATAAAATAATCCTAGCCAACATTCAGGGCCTTAAATCAAACCATTCCTCAGACAAAATTTTATACCTGAAAGGACTCATGCAAGAGTCATGCAAGAGTTATGCAAGAGTCATGCAAGACTCATGCAAGAGCAGGTTTTGCATGCCTCACGGAAACCCATCTAAAGGACTGGCAGGCGAACTGTGAAAACTGTGAATTCTGTATTGACAAAAGAGAAATATAAATTGACAATTATAACATCCCCCAAGCTGACAGAACAGGGAAAAGTCACTAAAAGAAAGCTGAATGGCAACACAAAAAGATAAACAGCGGAACGCGGTCTGTTCGTTTATTGGGCTCAACCAAACAGCATGTATTTTTGTATCTGACTAAAGCGTTGGTGCTAAGTTTAATTTGGTGATGCTTCTAAAGTCGTAAATGAAGCAGGAAGTTGTCTAATTATATCAGTTAGGGGTAATGTCTATAGCTTCTAAAATTAATAAGTTTAGCTATTTACGTAGGTCGTTGTGGGACGCTGGCACCTATGGTAAGCCCTAAAGAAGATCTAAATAAAAGCACCTGTAAGTACCTTTATTGTCTATATAATAACCTAATACCTAACGGGGTCTAACACCCCAACGTTATTCCACTTTTTAACAGGTAAGTCATATCACATCATTATAGAAATAGGATCATAACTGAAAAATATGCATTTTAAGATATTTGTGATAATTTAAATTATAAAACTTTTATAAGTTTATATTATTAATTTAACAATTTAGTTTACGGCTATATTACATTGGATTTCACAGAATTCAAACAAATAAATTTTTAAAAAGAGTAATATTTTCATTTAGGATTTCTACAAGTATATAACTTTTTTCAAAAGTAAAAATAGGGAGTTAAATGCCATATTTTTGTTAATATCATGTTAATATGTTAATATTTCTCTGATGGTAGGATATATGAATTTTTTTAAAGACATACTATTTATATAACTGTATTTCCTAATAAAAAAGCACTTACTCACTCACCTATGGCCTTGTAATTCTTTCTAGAATGGAGAAAAAGAATATCAGTGACGCGGCTAAACGGAAAAAGAAAAGAGAATCAGTAGAGGTTTTGGAAAAGGAACTAAACAAACTTCCGAAACTGTCTTGGTTCTTCCCTGTTACCAGCGTGAGCGCTAATATTACACAAGTATCAACAGTAACATCGGCGGAATCCACAACCACAGACACAACATTCTTATCTTTTCCACCACCATACAGAAACAGAAAACATAGGCATACAAGATCAAGAAGACAGCTTAGGCAAATCGCATCCGTCTCCGTGTATCAGCAATATCGAAAACCAGAGCAACAAATTCAGTGTAGAACTAGAAAATTTAATTAATGAAGAAAACCCAAGTGATATGGCTAATTATCCAGAAATCCTAACAACGGATATGAAGAGATTCATCTTGGATCATGGATCTTGCAGACCTAAAGGTCCGTTTCCCAGCAACAATAAAAATAGGTCGTTTTCAGAAATATATTATAAAACAGTAAACAAATCGGGCCTTAAACTAGAGAGACTGGTTGTGTTATTCACCCAAATTGAATGCAGTTTACTGTGAGCCCTGTTGGCTGTTTTCATTAGCTTTACGAAATTCTGGATGAATAAGAGGAATTAATGACTGGCAGAATTTATCCCATAAAATTAAAGATGACAAAGCAAGTTTTTCGCACACGGAATTTTGTTATGTTAAGGAAATATGGAAGACGAATAAATGTTTGGATGAAAATTTAGAAGAGAATTTCTGACAAGAACGTAATTTTTGGCGCAAAATTTTAGAGCGACTCATTAAAATAACTAAAATTAACAAAAAATGCAATCGCATTTAGAGGACATCGAGAGAGCTTTAATGATACATACATTGGAAACTTTGGATGAGGTTAAGAATAGCGAACCCATTTACCTCATGTTAAGAATGGCGAACCCAAAATTAAACATGTTAAGAATAGCGAACCCAAAATTCAACAAGTTAAGAATAGCGAACCCAAAATTCAACAAGTTAAGAATGGCAAACCTAATGTTTCAACAGGGAAAAATACTTCGAAACAAAAATATTTATTAAGAGAAATTGAAATATTTAATAAGAAGCCTCTTTAAGAAACTAGTTTGCCTAGCAAAATAAAACAATAGGATTTTAATGGAAAGGATATTGTGATGCAATGGGGGCGCAAAATTTTGGGAGCTATTAAAGAATAAGGACCCCAGCCTTCTTTAGTTAGCTTTATAAGGCTAACTAACGAAAATATCATGACCTAACCTAACCAATCGTCAAGGGCGTACAGTTAATCTAACGATTGGTTAGGTTAGGTCGTGATATTTTCGTTAGTTAGCCTTATAAGCCTAATTAAAGAAGGCTGGGGTCCCTATTCTTCAATAGCTCCGAATTTTGTTGGGGGTTTAAAGTGAAAAATTTCAGATAACATTAGTATTAAGTAAAACTGAAAAAAAAATCAAGTTTCTTTACAAATTTGCAGTAGATGAATGCGATACATATTTTCTGTAACTTTAAGTCGCTTTACGTATGATAAGATACGTACGATATTTCCAAACGTACGATATTTCCAAACATATTTTTTGTAATTTAGTAACTAACGATAAGAGGCTTTATAATCGGATTATATATATCTCATGTAAAGAATAGGTTTTTACAAAATTCTCCATGTTAAGAATAGCAAACCCAAAAGTTTCCATGTCAAGAATAGGGAACCCAAAATTATCCATGTCAAGAATAGCGAACCCAACACCCTATGGGTTCGCTATTCTTAACGTGATCCGAAACTTTTTGTCTGATGTAAAATTATTAGCGGAATATGATGATATTATGAGACAAGTGTTAAGTTTACCATCTGGCACAACAAAATATCTAAGTCCTCAAATACAGAATGAGTTAATACAGTGCTTGAGCAACTATTTAAAACAACAACTGACTACAGAAATTAAAGAAGCTCCTTTTTTCTCCATCATTGCTGACACGACTCAGGATGTATCGAAGAAGGACCACTTGAGTATAATTTACAGATACGTTAAAATTTTAAAGAATAACGACACTGAAAATAAACCGATATAACTGAAAATCGAAGAGACGTTTTTTGGCTTCGTTCATATAACTAATCAGTCTGCTGCGAGCATTACATCGACTCTTTGCGACACGTTACAAAAAAATGATTTAGAGCTCTCAAAATGTGGGGGTCAAGGATATGATGGTGTCAACACAATGAGTGGTGTGTATTCTGGGCTACAAACTCGCATAAAAGAATTGGAACCAAATGCTTTATATGTTCATTGTGCTGCTCATAACATCAACTTGGTGGTGAATGATGCAGTTAATGGTGTCGAACATATATCCAATTATTTCGCAGTTGTTCAAAGTATCTATACATTTTTCGAACATGGTATTAGTCGTTGGCAGTGGCGTACATAATGGGGTGGGCATAGGGGGCATAGGCCCCCATTGTAAAAATTATTGCTACTCTTATTAAAGATATTTGAAAAAGAAATTTTAAAAAATAGATAACTTTGCAACATTCACCACAAAAAAATCTTGATGTCGTATGGAATTTCAGTCATTTCATGGTTACCAGGACATGTTATTAACTCAAAACTCAAAAGCAGTTTTGGCTGCCTTAGGAACGTTTATATATGTCTCTATACGCAGTGATGGGCAGTATCTAGATACATGTATCGCCGATACGTATCGATCGATACTTTTGTATCGGTATCGCTTTAGCTACTTGACAAAAGTATCGATTTATCGGTATCGCTAAGGTCAATTTTCTTAAATGTATCGAAAAAAATCGATACTTCGATACATCGATACATTAATAAGAATTTTTAAATATGTAAATAGATGTTATAATATGACACTACTGAGTTATATTTATGAATATACACATAAATAATAATATTATTAAATATTTATTTAATGACAGTACTACTCTACTGGTCACGTCACACAGTACGGCGCAACGTTTAAACACGTTTGTACTTGTGTTATTGAGATTAATTAACCGAAATTAGCCGAAATAATCCAAGAAACTCTAAAATGTCAGTTGACATTACCATGCGTCACAAGATGGAACTCCTTGTTCGACAGTTTACCAGTTCTGTTGAAGCATAAAAGTGTCCTAAATGAAACAATGAAACAACTAGGATTGCCAACATTTCGTGAAAATGAGCTTGATTTTCTCCAGGAATACCTAACCGTACTCAGTGATGGGCATCGATACATGAAAATCGCTAAAGCGATACCGATACATCGATACATGAAGAACGTCTTAGGCGATAACGATACGCCGATACTTTCTAGATGTCTTAAGCGATACCGATACCGATACATGCATCGCCGATACATGTATCGCCGGTACATTTTTATAATTATTCATTTAATATGTAGGTATTAGATATTATTGTTTATACTAGTCATTTGTACGCACTCTAAGTAAAATCAACGACATTTTAATGGGTTTTATAGATGTAAATAAAAACAATTGCTTTATTTAATGAAAGTATGTTTTAATTTTGTAGGATACATGAATGACTGAAAATATTACACTAACAATTAAAAGTAATTACTATTACCCTTCAAAAATACCAGCTGGCTAAACATCTGGTCAGACAGTCTATTCCTTTTTGGAGCGTGAATGTGACCAGCCAAACTAAACAACCGTTCTACAGGAGCAGAGGATGGTAGTGGTGTGTTATACTTCAGGAAGACCCGTAGAATTCCTGGGTACTGCCTCAGAGATTGGAGAGAATGACTTCCGTCACCCAGATACTGTAAAACTTCCATCTCAGTGGAATCTTGGGTTACAGAGACATTAGTGGAAGCAGACTCATAGCAGAAGAAATCATCTGCACTTCCGTCAGATGCAGCATCACTTAGTTGTTGCTGGGGGGTCTGCTCGCTGAGGCTCTTAACAGCATTAACCAACATTTCTTGAACCCTCTTTTTGACAATGTTAGTATTAAATTTGCCTTTTATTGTCATCCACTTTAACTTGAACAGAGGATTTGAAGACGATGCCAATATTGCTGCTTTACACTCATGCGACGCATCAAGGCACAGAAACTTTTCAAACCGCTTAGTGAACCCTACTGTGACTGCATTGAGAAGTGGCTGACAATGACGCAATGCCTCCGAATTCAAACGCTCTAGCTTCTTCTCTACAACTAACAATGTCGGAAGCAGGCAACCGTAAAAACATTCTTTGTCGGACTGCAACCTATCATGTGCTGTTGCAATGGGTTGTAGTACGGTTAGGTATTCCTGGAGAAAATCAAGCTCATTATATGAGTGTTTCTAGATTATGAGCGTTTCTATATTATGGTTAATTAATCTCAATAACACAAGTACAAACGTGTTTAAACGTTGCGCCGTACTGTGTGACGAGACCAGTAGAGTAGTACTGGCATTAAATAAATATTTAATAATATTATTATTTATGTATATTCATAAATATAACTCAGTAGTGTCATATTATAACATCTATTTAAATATTTAAAAATTCTTATTAATGTATCGAAGTATCGATTTTTTCGATACATTTAAGAAAATTGACCTTAGTGATACCGATAAATCGATACTTTTGTCAAGTAGCTGAAGCGATACCGATACCGATACAAAAGTATCGATCGATACGTATCGGCGATACATGTATCTAGATACTGCCCATCACTGACCGTACTACAACCCATTGCAACAGCACTTGATAGGTTGCAGTCCGACAAAGAATGTTTTTACGGTTGCCTGCTTCCGACATTGTTAGCTGTAGAGAAGAAGCTAGAGCGTTTGAATTCGGAGGCATTGCGTCATTGTCAGCCACTTCTCAATGCAGTCACAGTAGGGTTCACTAAGCGGTTTGAAAAGTTTCTGTGCCTTGATGCGTCGCATGAGTGTAAAGCAGCAATACTGGCATCGTCTTCAAATCCTCTGTTCAAGTTAAAGTGGATGACAATAAAAGGCAAATTTAATACTAACATTGTCAAAAAGAGGGTTCAAGAAATGTTGGTTAATGCTGTTAAGAGCCTCAGCGAGCAGACCCCCCAGCAACAACTAAGTGATGCTGCATCTGACGGAAGTGCAGATGATTTCTTCTGTTATGAGTCTGCTTCCACTAATGTCTCTGCAACCCAAGATTCCACTGAGATGGAAGTTTTACAGTATCTGGGTGACGGAAGTCATTCTCTCCAATCTCTGAGGCAGTACCCAGGAATTCTACGGGTCTTCCTGAAGTATAACACACCACTACCATCCTCTGCTCCTGTAGAACGGTTGTTTAGTTTGGCTGGTCACATTCACGCTCCAAAAAGGAATAGACTGTCTGACCAGATGTTTAGCCAGTTGGTACTTTTGAAGGGTAATAGTAATTACTTTTAATTGTTAGTGTAATATTTTCAGTCATTCATGTATCCTACAAAATTAAAACATACTTTCATTAAATAAAGCAATTGTTTTTATTTACATCTATAAAACCCATTGAAATGTCGTTGATTTTACTTAGGGTGCTTACAAATTACTAGTATAAACAATAATATCTAATACCTACATATTAAATGAATAATTATAAAAATGTACCGGCGATACATGTATCGGCGATGCATGTATCGGTATCGGTATCGCTTAAGACATCTAGAGAGTATCGGCGTATCGGTATCGCCTAAGACGTTCTTCATGTATCGATGTATCGGTATCGCTTTAGCGATTTTCATGTATCGATGCCCATCACTGTCTATACGTATGATTAATTTGTGCAAATTTAATTATTTGCCCATAAATTGGAAATAAAATACAACTGAAGCCATCCAAGATGCATTTCATTTTGATTCCAAATCAATCATCATCAATTTTGAGCTCTCTCACACACACACACACACACAATATATATATATATATATATATATATAGTGTGTGTGTGTGTGTGTGTGTGGGGCCCCCTTTAAGAAATGCTGTGTACGCCCCGGGTCGTTCGGACCTACTATCTTCATGTACTGACAAATCTGGCATTACTCTGATAGCCATAAAACAGCGTTATTCGGATATACTAAAAGTCCTAAACAAAATCATTTTGGATATTACAAAAAAAGATGAAAAAACAGAAGCAGTAAAAGAATAAAGAAAAGTATGGAAAACTTTGAATTCGTTCTGATCACTGTATTATTGGGAAAGATTCTTTCGAGTATAAATTTGACGTCAACTTTGTTACAACGAAAGGATTTGGATATCGCTCAGGCAGCAGTGCAATTAGAAACGTCCTACGTTATGGTGAAACAACTGCGAACCGAATTCGAAACCATTCTGAAGGAACCGAAGGTAGTTGCTAAAAATTGGGGCACCCCAGCTGAATTCAGAAGTATAAGAGAACGAATACGCAAATAATTTTACGACGAGCTTGCGGTAGATCACCGATTTGGAAATGCACAAAAGTGTTTCGAGATAAATGTCTTCTACCGAACAATTGACATTATAGTTAGTCAGCTACAGAATAGATTCGAAGGTTTGAAAACTATTGCCGACTTATTTTTATTCCTAACACCAAAAACATTACTGAGCATGACCGACGAGGAAATCACACACAAAAAAAAAACCGCATCCAAAGTACAAAACCAATATTCCAATGATCTATCGGAATCTTTATCTCTTCAGTTATTGCTTTTTTGTCAAAACGCTCAGATGTGAAATTGAAAAAATTAACACCATAAGAGAATTGACTGAACGAGCATTAATCCAATATTATGACATGAACACGAGTTATTCTTAAGTGTGTTCGCTACTAATTCTTTTTCTGATAATTCCCGTTACGGTGGCAACGGCGGAACGAACGTTTTCACAATTAAAGATAATAAAAAACTACTTACGGAATTCAACAGATCAAGAACGGTTGTGAGAAGTAGCCCTCTTAAGTATAGAAGCGAAAATGGGAGAACACTCGCGGATGTTTCAAAACTTATTGATAATTTTGCAACTATAAAATCTCGGAGGAAGAAATTTTAAGCATTTTTGTTCAATCTAATTTATATCTGTTTAAGTAAGGTTTTAATTCATTTTAATTTATATCTAGTTTATTATAGATTTATTTTTATTTTTCTTGATTAATTGTTTACCTATATTGTACTTCATCTGTGTTATTAAAGAATATCAATACATCTTGGAATATTTTATTCTCGCTTTATTAATATCTATTAACAAAAAAAAAGTAAGAAGTATAATATGATAGGGGCACTCAATATATTTTGCCCCACCCTTTTTCTTAGCTAAATAATAGGCCATGGGGCTGAAATGTCTTTTGGGCCGTAAGTTTGAACTTTCTGCGCTTCGCATAACCGGATTTTTTCAGTTTCAACCTCCCCTCCTTGTATAAAACCGCTTTTAAACGCCCTTGTATAAAACCGATGGTTAACGAAGTTTCGAAAATGGCGTCTGACCGTGATGTGCGTCGTAAACAGAGAGCTATTATCGAGTTCTTAACCGCAGAGAAGGAAACAGTTGGAAATATTCACAAACGACTACAAAACGTTTACGGAGATGCTGTTGTTGATCGAAGCACAGTTGGACGCTGGTTTAAACGTGTGAGATCATCGGAGAGAGGGAGAGCCAGTCTCGACGATGAGCCACGCAGCGGTCGCCCGGCATCGGCTGTGATATCTCACACTGTGCAACGTGCTAACAGCATCATTCGATCAAATCGGCGCGTCACATACAAGGAGCTATCACTGGAGCTAGGAATTAGTGAAGGAAGTGTGAATACGATAATTCAGCAACTGGGACACTCAAAAGTGTGTTCACCGTTTGTTCCTCGCGAACTGACTGAAGATCACAAAGCCAAAAAAAAAAGAAATTGCTTCTGAGTCGTTGGTTCGATACGAGACAGAAGGGGATGACTTCCTTTCACGAATTGTGACTGGGGATGAGACTTGGGTACACCACTTTGAACATGAAACAAAACGCCAATCCATGGAGTGGCATTGCAGACTCCCCACGCAAGAAAAAGTTCAAAATGGCTCCCTCTGCAGGAAAGGTTATGGCCACCATCTTCTGGGACATGAAAGGGGTGATTCTGGTGGACATTATGAAGAAAGGACAAACAATCAACTCATAGGCATATATTGCTACCCTATAGAGACTCCAGAGACGTATAAACTATAAAGCGAGTTCGACCGGAGAGAAAATTGGAAGACGTCCTTCTTTTGCACGATAACGCAAGACCACACAACAGTTTGCAAACAAGAGAGGCCATCACAAAAATGCGCTTGACTGTGTTACCCCATCCTCCATACAGCTCGAATCTGGCACCTTCAGATTTCCATTTGTTTGGGCCAATGAAGGATACTATTCGTGGAAGAAAGTTTCAGAGTGACGATAAGGTTTTTGAGGAGGTTAAGAGTTGGCTCCAGCGGAACCCAGCGGAGTTTTACCAGCAAGGAATAAAGGCCCTTGTTTCAAGGTGGAGGAAAGCCGTAGAAAAGGATGGAGACTATGTGGAAAAATAGAACCTTGTAAAAAAGGTATGTAACTACTTATGTAAAAAATTTCTGGAACTTACGAGGAAACTTGGAAGGAAAAAAAAAAGGTGGGACAAAATATATTGAGTGGCCCTCGTAAATAAATTTCGCAAATGAAAATTATGCATATTATGCATTATTAACATTCATTATGCATGGGGAATTCTTAAATTGTAGGTCTGACCAGTTGGAGGTACCCTCTGGACCAGTGCTCTTTTATGTTTGTTTACAAATTTCTTTCTGCATTTAGTCCTCCCCCCCACTTTAGAGAGATTCCTATGATTGTTTGTGCCCCATATAGCGTGATCAATCATCGAGCAATTAATTTTTTATCATTTGCCTCATAAACACTTCTAAGTGGGAGACTTCAATTCGCCGTAGTGGCAACAACGGGTGATCACCCACGAAACACTTTCAAACTCCATAAGGGACAAACAAGTTCACGGGAATAGATACAGGGATTCTCCACTGATATTCCTCGCCGGAAAGAGGTTTTCTCTGCTCTCGTGGTGGCACAACACCGTGAAGTATGAACAACTCAATATATCACTTGCCGCATAAACACCTTTCACGGCGGGAGACCCAAGTTGAGTACTTGCGACATTGAAAGAATTGACACACACATAATAGAATTCAATTACAGAAAACACGCTCAGACACTCGCCTACCAGTAAAGCATAAAGCTTGGTGGGCCGGGTTAGGTGAAATTGGTGGTCCGGTTTCACAATTATTTATGTCGTTGTAATTTGTGAAAGTGCTGTATTTATTTCATCATTAAAGATTGTTCAATTCAAAAACTCAATAAGTGTTTTATGGAAATCCATAGTATTATCTGGGTAATCGGACGCAATATAAATTTTCCGTGCGATGGCTTTGGCAGGCTACGGAGAAGTGATGCAACGAGGAAATAACTTGTACATAATAAATAAAACATCCCTTAAAAAAATGCATGGCGTAGATTAGATTAGTAGTTTAGTATTCATGTTATCCTCTATTTTCCCCCGTCATCCAATGCGTAACTGGGTACACGAGATAAGTGTACGCATGGTGTGAATGAACTCCGAAGTTATTCTTTTCATTAAACTTTTTCCTTCTTTCCTATAAATCTTATTTCACCATTATTTTCTGTCAGCAGTAGTTGGTGGAGGAGGGAGAGAGCCTCGCCTGTTCTATACATATCTATAAGTGTAATCATGATATAAGTTTTCAGTGTTCTTTTTTCATTGCTATTTCTAACTTTTCTACTTCCTTCTTGGGTTAGCCCAGAGTGGATCTTAGGGTCTTTGTTAGCCCGTAATTCTCTAACTCTGTAACCTTTTTCCGTAACCGACTGTGGCGGGGAGGGAGTGGAGGGTGGGCAGAGAGCCTTGTGCTTTTCTATCCAGTTTTCTACTGTTGCTAAAATAATTAAAAAATGCGCTAGTTTCAAAATTCAAAATTACAAAACTTTGTTCACAAAAGAATAAAAGTGAGAAAGTTTTACAATTTTTAGATATTTGATACGACATTAATATACTATTCACAGTACTCTCAATCGAATATGCCCTTGGAAGCAGGGCTTGTAAATAATTGATTGGAACCTTTCCAATCAATTATTATTTTATCAATCAATTAATTTTAATTGGTATATTGGCCAATCAATAATTGCAATTAATTGCAATTAATTGCAATTAATTATCCAACATAAAACACCGTATTTGTTCGAGTATTAGTTTTGATTTAGATAAGAGCCAAAATGACTGAAAAATAAAAGGCATCCCTTAATTCAAAAACACTTTAATATCTATCAGAAAACTTTCATGGCGACAAGCCGACAACATGTACTTGTGCATTGTATAATGTAAAGTGCTTTAGTAAAAAATAAATTGAACTTTTGAAGATCTTAAATCTTAAGGTAATACAACTAAAAGTTTCTGAAGTAGCAAACAAGTCATGAACGATTGCAGATTTCTGAAACTACTTCTTCATCCCAGAAAGAGCGATTAACTTTTAGAAATAATTGCATTTCTAAATTCATTGGAGACAAAGATTGCCGAAAATCATTTAAAGCGTAACCTGCTGAGCTGAACAAACGTTCCACGATGTTAGAAGTTGGTAACAGAAATGTACAGTTTAGATATTGCTGAGATGAAATTTCATTTGTTTTGCGCTTTTTCAAACAAATACTGTAGAGGCAAAATCATCATTTTCTGCTAGAGTATCAGACTGATGTGATGTGTCAGTTACCGTTACCACTTTTAGCTTATGTAGAGCAGAAACTTCATTCGGATTTAGCTCTGCTTCTGTGTGCTGTAAAATTTTTACAACACCATTATCAAAATCTGGGCTGTGGACAATGGCTGTTGATGGTGGTAGATATTTTTTGAATTCTTCATAAGGATACAATGCAAGAATTTCGTCAAAAAGAACTCGAACATCATACAAGTCTATGTCTTCTCTTTGCAAGGCAACTGTTACTGAGAATAACCTTTTTAGATCATCTTCCAGAGTCTGTAGATCATTGTGTTCGCGTGGAGTCAAGAGATAATCAATAAGTTTAGGGTCGTCTTGAAAAAATTCAAAAAAAGGTTTGAGTTGGATGTACCTCTTAATCATATCATAAGTACTGGACCAACGGGTTCTATTTCTTTGTATAGGTTGCAACGGTGTGTGTTCATGAAGTCTACCCGCAAGTTTTAATGATTTTAGTTTGCCCATCAGCATATTAATTTTACCTAACAGTATTTCTTTCCTATCTAGATAAGCAGAAACTGCTAGATTGAATTTATGAGAGGCACATCCAATTAGTGGCATTCCACACAAATTTGCTGTAGATTTGTTCACTTCAGCATTATCACCAGTAATAGCAACAACATTTTCTAAATTTTTGTTGTATACACTTAACACATATTCAATAAATTCAACATGATCAGAAGCAGTGAAGGATGTTTCACTCATCATTGGCGAAAATGCCAGCAAAACAGTACGGTATCCATTTTGATGATCGCATGGATACGATGCAAAAAGTCCAATAAAATGCGTTGAACCATTAGTCCAGCCATCGATCACCAACGAAAATTTATCCGGAAGTTCATCTGATATTTTCTTTTCTACTTCATGTGTAAGTTTCTCCATGCACTTCTTCAATGTCACATTTGTCATACTCTCCAAATTTGTATACTTGCGTGTAAGTGGGTCATCAACAAAAGAAAATGGTTTTAAACCAACACATACCCACTCAATCCAACCATGAACTTTTAATGCTGAGCGACTGACCAAACCACGTGTAGAAGGAGATGAAGAGAGAAAACTCGATACTGATCGTTGTCCAGTTTCTTTTATGTTAGAATACTCTGGGTGCTGGCTTTTTATATGATTCATAAGATTTGTCCAACCAGTACCTTTTTTCTGGGTCAACTTTTTACCACACTTGCATTTCCATAAGTGCTCACAGTCTGTTTGGTTAAAATATTGTCTAACGATTTGATCATTTTTTGATGGCATGGTGAGGGTTAATTGAAAGATTTGATATTACGACACCACATCAAAAGCCTACTATCGCCGAGTCTCGGGGCTGACTAACCGAAAAGTACAGACGACTGCGCGAATAAGTCGAAGGATGATGACGATTGATGAGTCTGTGCTGACTGCTGAGTCACGGAGTCAGTCACTTTAGTTTTTGAGTCACCTAGACGTGATGAATCATCAGCGATGATGTCATTGAATAAGCTGCAGCCTGCATTATGAGTAGAAATTTCTGATTATGGTAATATTGCAGTTAATTGCAATTAATTGCAATTAATTGTTTTGTAGCAATCAATTATTTAATTGACAATACTGTTCCAGTCAATTAATTGGATCAATATATTGCAATTAATTTTTCATCAATTAATTTTTTACAACCCCTGCTTGGAAGCATGGAGGCTTTTTAGGCAAAATTAATGGCATTTAGTTTACGAGTATTTATTACATAAAAATAGTGAAAGTGGCAAGTAATAGTAATAGTGACAAAAAATAATAATAATAATAATAATAATAATAATAATAACTACATTATAAAGTTTACAAAATGGTAAATAATTTTAAATTAAATGATTTATTGTATATTTAGTAAAAAATAAATGCTGCTTAATACAAAAAATATATAAAAGAATAGATTACTGAGTTAAACGTGTTTAATGAAATTGCCATATTTTAACAAGTTCGCTGCCGACAACGAGATAATGCTTAGTAAACTGTTTTGGCTTTTGTGGCACCGTGAAAAGTTTGGTAAATAGTTAAGCGCATCAAAATATCTTCTGGCAATGTGTATTTTTTAATATTCATAATTAACATATTTTGCAAACTCATTATACGATAAAAAAAATTTTTAGTCCTGTGTATTATATTTAAAACAATATTCTTTAGAAATATGAATAATATTTAGCTTCTTTATAATATACATAAATAAAAGAAATGAGTTTTCTACCTGCAAAAAGTAACAAACATATTCCACATTTAGGGAGTTTGTCCGTACAATATATTCAATAGGAGCAATCATATAATATTAATGTATATCTTTATTTCAAAATATAGTTTGACATTCGGAAATGACACCACATTTACTGATTCTTTTGTCAATGTCATTATTATTATTTTCCCCCACCCCACTCGGTGGGTCGATTCGGCGGTCTACCTTGTTTACTAATTGCTTGTTTACACTCCAATGTCCATCGCCCTTGACGATTGGTTAGGTTTAGTCATGATATTTTCGTTAGTTTTAACGAAAATATCGTGACTAAACCTAACCAATCGTAGGTAGACCACATGCTATAGTAGCACTGAAACTATTTTTTAAATAAATAAAATTGAATAATAAATAGCATTTTATATTTATTATATTTTCATTTATACCTTGGATAGGAATCACACACTACAGTACTGTAGTTTCGAACCAAAACGGGTAGGAATCACCCTATAGTATCGAAGTCACCGGTAGGAATCACGCTATAGTAGCACCGATATTTAGGTGAAATAACCAATATTAACCTGTTAGGTTAATTGAATGCCCGGTTAGGTCAACTGAATGCCCGGTTAGGTCAACTGTACGCCCTTGATGATTGGTTAGGTTAAGTTGTGATATTTTCGTTAGTTTCTGCGTTTAAGACCAAATTTTTAATTCGTCCTAATACTTAATAAACCTTAGCAATATTTAATACATATTTTAAATTAATTTCGTTACTAAATAAATCTTCTAAATTTGTAGTACATATTTGTAGTTCATTAATAAACTATACCAATTTTTAGTATATATTTCTTAGTTATTTTATAAGACCGAATTTTCATAGCACCGTTTTTGGGAAGTTCCTGTTTGAGGTCGCTGTTTAACCTCTCGTTTTCTATGGCTTGGTTTTGTAGTCGATCTTCTATAGTGGATACTCTCTCATTAAGAGAGTTTATACGCTGTCTTAGTTCTTTGTTTTCTTCTTCTAATTTGTTTATTCTTTCATCGTTTTCTGTCAAGCAGTTTAGGATAAAAGATAGCTACAGTAATTGTTTATTATCACCGTAACCGCCTCGCATTCCCATCCTTTATTCGCTTGGACTTCCTCGATCCCTTGACGGAGGGAGATCTCTCCGGAGGCGGGGAAAGCAGCACTTGATGTGAAGGAAGACGGTATACCTCTCTCCCATTCCCTCATGGAGACTCCTAGAGATGAGGGAATGGGGTATGCCTGTTATTGTTTTTGTTGTTGTTGTTGATTTTTGTTTCCTCTTTTTGCCATTTTTTGTAAAGTTTATTCACTTGAAATTTAGGTATTTGTTGATAGTTTTTGGAAGTCTTAATGAAAGAATTTGACTCTATTTTTAGATAATGTTCTTGCTTTACATTAAGTTTTTATTTACACGTGTAGTTAAAATTCAGTCGTTTGTTCGTTCGTATGTTTGTTATTTCACGGTCACGGGCAGGGCCGCCGAGAGCTGCCCCGGGCCCGGGGGAAGGATTGGTATATGGGCCCCCCCGTTTACTTAGTATTTTATTATGAATGTTTTTTGTGTACATAACAAGCAAACTGATTATATGTCTAAGTCACTATTCAAAACATACAGTATGAATAAACAACTCGGAAGAAAATGACCATTTTATTTTTCGAATCAATTATATTAATTCTATCACCATACAATTTACAAATGCAGTACCAGTCCACGCAGGCAAGACAATTGTTTATTGCAAGATTTTCATAATTAGAAGTGTACTTTCTTTGCCTTCTCTCCAGCAAAGTGGTAAATGATTCTGATGAAATTTAAAGTACTGGCTAACTGGCTTTCAATTACAATGGTTCCCAGATCTGTCAATCGGTCTTGAGCATCGGTGGACCGCAGATAATATTTTATCTGTTTCAGTTTGACTATGATAATCTCTGTGAAATGTATGTTCATTAATTATATTTCCTCTCTGTTATTTAATCAATTGCTTTATTAATATTTTTAGATTTTATCCCCCCCCCCTCTTTCCGGGCCCCCTAGAGGTCCGGGCCCCTGGATTTATCCCGGCTTACCCGCCCTCTCGGCGGCCCTGGTCACGGGTACAGCTTGTGGCTCTGTAAGACTAAGAAGATAGTGCCGGATGTCACTCGAAAAATTTGAAGATATTTTTTAGGTAATATTATTAGTTAAGTAATGTAGATTATTTTATCTGAAGAGATTGTAGCTGTGCAATCTTGGCACGTTTACAGTTTTGTTGGAGCAGTAACATGAGTATTAAGGCCAAAATTATTGATTGGAAAAGGATGAAAAGCATTGTTTAATGATTCAAAGCAAACAGTCACACACTAGACGTTCAACAGCTTAAAAAGGACTAACATCTGGGGGCCCAGAGAATTATGGAAGATTGTGAGTCAGGCATCGCATGAGACGGCAAGCCGTTATCGTACTCCAAACGTGCGATGAGCATCCAAAATCTCAAGAAGGTGGTAAAATGTGAGCGCAATGATGGGATGATGTGGGGGTGATGTACGATGATTCGGAGGTCTTATATACCGTAGAGGGGTTTAATGCGAAGGAAGAAGTGAATGTGTGACGATTTGCGAGTCGTCTATATTCATCAATGTTTCCAAATCTTTCAAAAGAGTCTGACAAATAGGTATTTTCAGCCATGTTTGACGATTCTAAGCATTTTGATGGACTAGAATGTTCTGGAAATACTGATGAATGAAACTCTCCTTGCATAGAAGCATCAGGATTCCTCAACAGGCAGAGCTGGGCAATAAATACATTGAATGTATTTAAATACTAAATACATGGGAGAAATATGTTTAAATGCTAAATACTAAATACATTTTACGAATGTATTTAGATACTAAATACAAAATACATCAATTGTATTTAAATACATTTGTAAATACATTTTAAATACATACAAATTTTAACATATGCATTCACTAATTCATGAGTAACAACAATATAAAATGCTTGATAAAGGATAAAGAAATAGTACAATCTAATTTCCGATTATATATTTCCCTTTTTAGAACAAAACAAAAACAAAAGAACTTAGAACTTACGATGTTCAACCAGTGACATATTATACTCATTATATCATTGCAAAATGAGTAACAATTAATGAGTAGATGAGACATAAACGTAAACATAAGACGTAAACATAAACATAAGGCACCTTACGAATTCTCTTTTATTTCACGGTTGCTACGGATCAAAACCAATCTTTCAAAAGTTTTGTCTGAAAGAGTTTCTTTTGGGAGTCAAAGTGATTCCCGCGAATGAGAATATTCGCTCTACCGGTGCCGAAGATGGTAATGTCGTGTTATAGCAGAGGAACAGTCTTTTTATGAGAGGATGTTTTTCCAAACTGTTGAAACATGAACCATGCTGTACTACACTTTCGACGCGTCGTACTGTGCTAGTACAGAACGTGTATTAAACCAGTAAAAGTATTTACATTTTTATATTTTGTGTATTTAAATACATTGTATTTAAATACTCATTAAAGTATTTAAATACTATATTTAAATACATGAAAAACAATGTATTTATAAATACAGTTCTAAATACACAAACTGTTGAAACATGAACCATGCTGTACTACACTTTCGACGCGTCGTACTGTGCTAGTACAGAACGTGTATTAAACCAGTAAAAGTATTTACATTTTTATATTTTGTGTATTTAAATACTCATTAAAGTATTTAAATACTATATTTAAATACATGAAAAACAATGTATTTATAAATACAGTTCTAAATACACAAATGTATTTAAATACGTATTTAAATACAAATGTATTTAAATACTGCCCAGCTCTATCAACAGGTGAGAACATTCAGGATTCCTCAACAGATGGAACCATTTTGGTTTGTTTGAAAGAGGAGGCGTTACATTTCTTGACAGGAAAGGAAGTTCTGGATCTGTCGATGAACGAGAACGTCTTAGTTTTCTCGATAGATGAGAAGGTTCTGAAGATGTCATTGAGTTGGAAAATTGTAAATATCTCGACTGAGAAGTTGGCTGGGAATGGAAAAATTGTTGTGTTCCAGCTGAATTAGGTGAATCCGGGGGACTTGATGAGTTAATAAGTCCTAAAGGCGGAGCTGACGGCTCATAATTTGGTTGTGAAGACTCTGACAGCAAGAAAGGTAATGCAGTTACTGTTTCATGAAAGGTCTCTATGGGAGGAGCCGAAGGTTTCATGATTTCTACTTTCGTTTGATAGTGAGGTGGGTCCTTTACACAACAGTTGTAGCATGGTGGCATTCCATCATTACATGAGCATTTCTTTGCTTCCTGATAGTAAATGGCTGGAGTACGAAAACGGGAACCTTTCCTACAAAAAACAAGTACAGTAATTACATTTCAGAAGCTGTAAAGGAAGTAACAATCTTTATTCAGAAAAGAATACATTAGATGAGGTATACAATATTAATTAGATCAAGAGAACATCACATCCTTAATAGATTTATAAAATATTGGCATTTAGGTTCGATTATGGATTTAGTGGCGAGTAATTTAATTAACGGATTCATATCTGAATATGACGTGATAAGAGGAAGAACAACTTTTCTGGCAAACCTTTTAACGCTTTCCTAATATATTTCTAAGTATTAAAATTATTTAACCCTTTCACGATTGGTTGGACTTAAAGTCCGATCGGGAATAATAATATAAATTGTACTACAGGGTGTCCACAATGTCTTGTCACCTCCAGTAAAATACTAACTGATTTTCGTTTTTCTTTCAGACTCATCTGAAATGTGTAAGAGTAGCGACTATACGACTGAACAACGCATATTGGCTAGTATCTGGGTCCATGAGCAACTACGTAATGGCAAAACCATTGAAAATATTCGTGCAGACTTCCAGGACCGATTCAATCATCGTGCAGCTCCTCCAAAGGAGCCCTTGTCCCAGCCAATATGCGTTGTTTAATCGTATACTTGCTGCTCTCACACATTTCAAATGGGTCTTATAGAAAAACGAAAATCAGTTAGTATTTTTCTGGGGTGACAAGACATTGTGGACACCCTGTACAATGCAAAGTTTCTATAAATACTTCAACATATTTCTATTATAGGTGTCGTTTAGCCGTCAGAAAAGGAACCCAAAATGTGTTATAAGATTATAAGCGTCTAGTTACCGCAATATTTCATTTTGAATAACAATAAAACCTATACTTTTTGGTTTAAAGAAACATATACCCATCAGGAAAGGGTTAAAACAATGATAAAAACTCATTTATAAAAAATAATATATTAAGATAAAAGAGAGCATGATTTCATTTATATCATCTCTCATCCTACGTAATATTGTACACGTTTAAACTACCTTTCGTTTGCTTTGAAAGTTGTCCTTTTCAGAGCTGGGCACTTGCGGCATATTTTGCGGTACTGCGGTACTGCGGTACTACCAAACTACCAAACCGGTACCAAACCGGTACGCGGAAATTTGAATGCGGTAGCGGTACTGCGGTATTTTCAGCGATCCTTTGCGGTACTGCGTTATGCGGTACCGGTTTGCGGTTTGCGGTAGTACCGCAGTACCGCAGTACCGCAAAATATGCCGCAATTGCCCAGCTCTGGTCCTTTTAACTTCTCTTGAAGAAAATTAAACCTATAAAGGATAATTATTACTGATATTAATCACTTTCATCAGGATTTGATATAGTCATTGGTGTGTGTGTTAGAGACCATTGCGTGATTATGCTTTTAGCTGGAGTGTAAGATGAACTAATACGCTTAAAGGACCACAACCAAATGCAGCATGTAATGATATTAAGTATCATTCTTAGTCTGTAAGCTGGTGAAGAAGTCTGAATTAAGCCCAAACACGGAAAAAAGTTAAAAAAAATTAATAATGTTTCTATGATAAGTACGTTCAAACTTAGTCCAAGCCTATTTCTGAATAGTTAGCTTATATAAACTGAGTATACGAGTATACAAATCTTAAAAATTAAAAAATATTAAAAACTTTCAGGGAATATTGGTTCCATTTATGAACAGCACTACTGTATGCCACCATTTTTTTTAGCAAGTGTAGTTTACGTCCCCCTGTGGTGCCTAGTGTAGTTTACGTTCCCCTACATTATCCTAGTGTAGTTTACGTTCCCCTACATTATCCTAGTGTAGTTTGCGTTCCCCAACTTTGTCCGTGTATACCTAATCATGTAATCAAATAAAACGTTAAAACTAACGAAAATATTACGACTTAACCTAACCAATCGTCAATTTATATATATATAAATTGACGATTGGTTAGGTTAAGTCGTAATAGTTTCGTTAGTTTTAACATTTTATTTGATAGATTCATTTAAAAAATGTTTCCTAAAGATCCTAGTGTAGTTTGTGTTCCCTTTTGCGTCAGGGGGACGTAAACTACACTTGCTCCTTTTTTTTTAAGGAATTCAGAAATTACAGATCTAATTTTAGAGTTATTAGGAAAACTTCTCTTATTGACTACCATACTTCCAACATTATAACATGGCTAAATTTACGATACATAACCGTGATTATCATCTTCGACCATTCAGCACGTCAAACCTGAGTTACAAATTACTTTTAAACATAGGTTATAACTCATATTCCTATATTTAAAATAGTTTCGTACCATAAATATGACTGTCGCATACGTAATTGATTAGCACTGTTTCACAATATAAATGTTCTATATTACTTTTCTTAATTTCAGGGTAATATATCATACCCAAAGATGAGTCCCCAGTGGCATAGTTATTCACATCATCATTACTCACTTTCTCTTTACTATCGCTAAAGAGTAACGCGATGGGCGTTTGCGTTCATTGCGCGTCCCTGGCGCATGGCGCCCCCCTTGCTTCAATCTCCTTCGCTAGATCAGCTTCTAGGAGGCAAGGTACCGTGTCCAGTCCCGATTCGCTCGTCACGGTGTTTCGTTCGCAGAGGCTTTAAGCTCTCCCCGCCCTGCTCCCCCTGTTCCTTCTACGCCGCCCTGCAACCCTTATCCCTCCTACGCCACCCTCATCCCCATCTTTCTGTTTCAGGCCTGCTCAGGCAGCTCCCTTCCCCGTAATATCCTCTCCGTCCGTCCATCACTCGAAATCCTTGCGGTCATTTTGGACTATATCTCCTTTACCACTAACCTCCTCTTAACTCACATTTCCTCCCCGTCAGTCCGTTGAACGTCTGTTCGCCAGCCCCCAGCACTCAGTCACTTTTTCCAAGCATCTGTACCCTAGTCCCTCGTCGATTAGGTTCCTCGTCTCTTCTGTCTTCCGCAGTTGATGGCATCAGGCTTACAATGAAGTTGTCGTGGCCTCCTGGCTAATTGGGAGGACGTTCTTCTCTCATACTGCCTTCCCTACTTTCTCTTGGTTGGTCATTCTGGATCTCTATGGCAGTGACCATTTTCCCCTACTCCTCTGTACGTGCCGGGCCCTTGACTCCTACACTTTTCGTACCAGCTGGTGTCTCGCTCGCTTTTCTCGAGCGTCTCCTTCAATGATAATGATAATCTTTACTGTCCGGAGATAAATCCCATAACGTACAATATCCAATGTCTTCTAATTTTTTCAATAAAATACTGTGATTCACTCTATCATATGCTTTGCTTATCCAAGAAACAACTATAAATAGTATAGTTGAATTACTGTCAGTATATTTAAATACAATCTACATCAAAAATAAGTACACAGGTCAGTTGAATGGGACTTTCTGAAACCAAAATGATTAGGAGACGCCCATAAATAATTATTTAGTCGGCGTAGCAAATGCTTCTCAAATAGTTTGAGAAGCAGGAGGGAAAAGCAATAGGCCTGTAATTGTCACTGGATAGAATGACCACATTTATTTTTGACAAGGGGTGATATATGCCCTCATAAACTCTGCAGAAAGGAACTTTAACTAAAACGGAATTAAAACGGTGGTGAGGCACTTTTGCCGTCGCTGCCGCTGCATTGTCGTTTCTTCCCTCTCCATTTACAGCTTCTTAGGTCTCCAACTGGACTCCCGCCTAACTTGGATTCCTCATTTGAAATCCTTAAAGGCCTGGTGTCTTCAGACTTGTATCCTTTCAAAGTACCTTTTCCATACTGATTACGATGTGGACCACCACACTCTTTGACGATTCAAACACTCCTTAGTCCATAGCAAGTTGAATTATGGCTGTCAGGCCTATTCCTTCGCCCCTGTCTCCGCTCGGGATATGCTGAACCCCATCCGCTCCCTGAGCGTTCGCATTAGCACGAGCCCCTTCCGGTCCTCTTCCGTCATAAGTCTCTATGGAGAAAGTTGTCGTCCACTGTTGGATGTTCACCGTACCTTAGAGTACCTGAAGTACCTCTTCCGCGCCAGGCAGTTCTTTTCCCAAGATTTTCAATCCCTCTTTGGTCCTTCTACTTCGGGCTGCTTTGGCGCTGCCAACTTCATGCGGCTTTTTGGCCTGCGGATGGACCCCGTCTTCTCTTCTCTGGAGTTGGAAGGGCGGGTTCTTCTTTCTACCACTTTCATCGTTATTCCATAAACCCTTCCTACTTTATGTATCTGCTCCTTCCTCTTACTGTACCGAAGTTGAAATTCCTTTCCCCCCCCCACAATTCTTGTCCCCAAACAACTGTTTCTGTACCACTCTTCCTCCCTCCTCCTCCCATTCTGAATCTATCCCCGTGTTCACAGATGACTTTTGCTCGCCGCTTAGGGAAGGCTGCGCAGCAACCTTTCCGTCGATGACCAAATCGATCTTCCTCTTTCAAACGGTTTCCAGCTTTATGGCGGAGCTCTCGGCTTTTCTTATGGACCTTCGTTTTATTTTCCGACTCCTTTCCTTATCCTCCGCTATTTACACGGTTTCCCGTAACACACTTGAGGCCCTGTTCTCCCTTGAATCTTCTCACCCACCAGTGCGACAGAAACAAGACTGACTCATCCTTCTCTCCTCCCGCCGCAAATCGATCGTCTTTTGTTGGGTTCCCTCTCACTTCGGCGTCCCGAGCAACGAATGCGCGGACGATGCAGTGAGGGAGGTGCCCTCCCTGCCTTCTGACCCCGACACACCTATCCCGACATCGAACTTCACGTGGGTCGTTCACCTCGGCGTTCTTCGACGGTACCAATGCCAGAAGAACCCTCGGTTCGCCCATAGACTTCTTCCTTCCAGCATGACCGACCTTGCAAAACTGCGTGTGCCTGCATATTAGACACACTCGCCTCACACACAGCTACCTTATAACGGATAACCATGCCCCCTCGTGCTCTTATTGCGGCGTTCCCCTCGCTATTTAATATGTCCTCTTCGCTTGCCCAGCCTTTGCATGTTTCCGACTCTTTCCCTTTTGCTCTCCCGCCTCCGCTCTCTCTTTTTCTTCTGCTGGGTGACTTCACGCCTGTACAGAAGAACTCCCTCTTCTCCTTCCTCTGTCGAACTGGGCTCCTGCCCTCCATTTAGCTGGGTTCAGGCTGGATCTCTTGCTCTCTCGCCATTATTTGTGCCCTTTTATCTTTTCCTCCCGTCTTCTCCTTAACTGCCCCCTACCCCGTCTTGTCTTGTCTTCTCTCTATCTTCTCGTGGTCTCCCTTTGGCTCTGTTTTGGTGCGAAATGACCCCGGCAGTCGAAGCGCGGGTGAATTCTGCTATTCCTTCCTTCCTTCCTTCCATCCTTCCGTCAAAGGACTGTATTCATGGTGTTTCTAATTTATATGTACGAGTACTATTTTTCTAAAATAATAAACACTTTAACAAATAGAACTATTTGTGTATTTCATAATTACCCCAATTAATTATTTTTCTTACCTAAAGATTCAGAGCCGGTCAGACCATACCTGCCATACTCCTCTAATATTGAGTTTTAGTCTCGCTGTTCTTACCTCGGCATGATGATGAAACTTGAAGGTGATGTCAGCAAAAAAATATCAGTAGCACAGTTTCCACTAAAAATCTTTTATATTTTCTTTTAATTAGAAAAAGGTTGGCGATTGTTTTACCACAAATATCTTGCTTTATATATATATACACAAACTCTTTTTTGACTGAAGTTTGACAAAAATTGGATAAAAATAAATCCTGCTGTAAAAGATTGCAATAAAAACATTAAAAATGATCCTTTCAACATCTCATTTTCTGAGTTAGATCACTGTTGAACTAACACCTGTAACTAAACCCTAATAATAATAAATCACTGAAAGTGCTTTTAGCATTCACTTTCTATTCCTCTAAAGAGGATTGATGGTAGTAATGCGCCTAGGTGGTGTAGTGGTTAGCATTGCTGACCACGAATCCACTGGTCCCGAGTTCGACTCCCAGCAAAAGCAGATGGCGCGCAGCTTACCCAGCTGTTCATCCTTCCAGAAAAAATAGGATGGTAGATAAATGGGTACCCTGGGTGACCTAGTAGTTAAGACGCTGATCGGGAAGTCGTGTGATCGATTCAGGGCAAGGACTTTGTAAAGTGGTGCGTCGCGGTTCGGATTCCACGTTAAGCCGTAGATCCAAGGTGGAGCAATAAGCTTAACCTTCATCAGAATGAATAATTTTGGCGGAAGCAAAACCAAGGTAACCAAGTAATGTAGATGACATTACTATAAGTGAGCATGCAGCGAGTGGATATACTGTATGTCAATTTCTTGAATTATATTAAAATTAATATATGATTAGAAGGGCCTAATCTTAGGTAAAAGTAATAAATATAAGTATATTATCATTAATAGTTTTAGAGGGTGTTGAATGTCTTTGCTCGCAAGAAATCTGGTTATGGTAACAGGATCTTAAGGCCTTAAATAGTATGAAATTAGGAAGGCTACTAGGAAATCTGAAGGGGATTTTTATGAGTCACCTATCTTGTGGCGTTTTTATTTTATGGAAGTCGACTATAATAACTATATTACTTAATTAAGGTTTGGTTTAGACTATATATATATACACACACACACACACACACACAGCAGATTTGTGTTAACAACAAAAAATTCCTTATTTTGTGGATTTTACTCGCCTCTTCAGACGATAAAAATAAGAGGAAGATCTCCTTAAACTTGAGCAAATTAGTAACATCATGGAGGAGTTAGGCACTAAATGTTTTACCATTCATGGTGATTATAATGCTAATATTATTCATGAACATTCTTGTTTCGTAATCATATAAAATGTTTTTGTGTAGACAATAATTTAGTAAGTTTGTCCGCGTCTAAAGTTCCAAATAATAATTTCACTTATATTAGTGATATCTTGCACACTGTTTCATGGCTAGATCATTGCACTAGTTAATACACTTGATCTAAATTTTGCAACTCAGAAAGTGAAATATTGCATTCCCTCGTTAACACGGATAATATGCCTTTTTCTCTTTCTTTTGATATTGATCATGTATCAACACTATTACCAGTGGCGTAGCCCTCCTATGCCCCAGTTGCCCACCTATGCTGCCCCTTCGGCTACGCCACTAAATTAATTATTGACTCTAGATAACGGTCGAGGCAGTAGGAGAACCAGGTACCTTTCTCCAGACTCATAAATTGCAATGTAATGGGATATTTAGTATAGGGTGTCCAGATTTGTGCTTGGAAAAACCGGGACAGGGGTGGATCTATGAATTTGAAAAGGGCGGAGGTGGAGTGCAGATATGATTATGCTTGATATATACGCCAAGCGAAGCGAGGCTCACAATTAGGGGGTTTGTGGGAGGGTTGCAAGCTTCTCCAACGGGGTCCGGGGCAGAATAGAGATACATTACAAGTATGAAGTTATCACATGAAAAACGTAAAAGCTAACTTTTATTTATATATTTAGTCGAGATTTTTGTACAGTTTAATACCTAATAAAGGGATTAAATTTTATATATATATATATTATATATACTAGCGGAGCGACCCGGCGTTGCCGGGGTGGATGCTGAACGCTATATATATATATATATATATATATATATATATATATATATATATATATAAGCAAACAACCACAAGGAAAAGGAAACACAAAGTCCGAGCGCTTTCGTGATATATTCACATTATCCTCCTTGATAATGTGAATATATCACGAAAGCGCTCGGACTTTGTGTTTCCTTTTCCTTGTGGTTGTTTGCTTATTAATAAGGTCACGTGTTATTTTGTGATTTTAGTGCATATATATGTCCGGTTAGGTAAACTGAATACCAGGTTAGATTAATTGAATGCCAGGTTAGGTCAACTGAACGCCCGATTAGGTTAATTAAATACCCGGTTGGGTCAACTGAATGCCCGATTAGATTAATTGAAAGCCCGGGTAGGTTAATCGAATGCCCGGTTAGGTCAATTGTGCGTCCTTGACGATTATTTAGGTTAAGTCGTGATATTTTCGTTACAGCTAACGAAAATATCACGACTTAACCTAGCTTTGGCAGGCTACTGAGAAGTGCTGCAACGAGGAAATAACTTGTACATAATAAATAAAACATCCCTTAAAAAAATGCATGGCGTAGACTAGATTAGTAGTTTAGTATTCATGTTATCCTTTATTTTCCCCCGTCATCCAATGCGTAACTACACGAGATAAGTGTACGCATGGTGTGAATGAACTCCGAAGTTATTCTTTTCATTAAACTTTTTCCTTCTTTCCTATAAATCTTATTTCACCATTATTTTCCGTCAGCAGTGGCTGGTGGAGGAGGGAGAGAGCCTCGTCTGTTCTATACTTTACTATTACTACTATTTCTGCGTGAAAGCTTTGCATATCTATAAGTGTAATCATGATATAAGTTTTCAGTGTTCTTTTTTCATTGCTATTTCTAACTTTTCTACTTCCTTCTTGGGCTAGCCCAGAGTGGATCTTAGGGTCTTTGTTAGCCCGTAATTCTCTAACTCCAACCTTTTTCCGTAACCGACTGTGGCGGAGGGTGGGCAAAGAGCCTTGTACTTTTGTATCCAGTTTTCTACTGTTGCTAAAATAATTAAAAAAAGCGCTAGAGGTCCGGGTCCCGGGATTTATCCCGGCTTACCCGCCCTCTCGGCGGCCCTGGTCACGGGTACAGCTTGTGGCCAGTGATGGGCATCGATACATGAAAATCGCTAAAGCGATACCGATACATCGATACATGAAGAACGTCTTAGGCGATACCGATACGCCGATACTTTCTAGATGTCTTAAGCGATACCGATACCGATACATGCATCGCCGGTACATTTTTATAATTATTCATTTAATATGTAGGTATTAGATATTATTGTTTATACTAGTAATTTATACGCACTGTAAGTAAAATCAACGACATTTTTATGGGTTTTATAGATGTAAATAAAACAATTGCTTTATTTAATGAAAGTATGTTTTAATTTTGTAGGCTACATGAATGACTGAAAATATTACACTAACAATTAAAAGTAATTACTATTACCCTTCAAAAATACCAGCTGGCTAAACATCTGGTCAGACAGTCTATTCCTTTTTGGAGCGTGAATGTGACCAGCCAAACTAAACAACCGTTCTACAGGAGCAGAGGATGGTAGTGGTGTGTTATAGTTCAGGAAGACCCGTAGAATTCCTGGGTACTGCCTCAGAGATTGGAGAGAATGACTTCCGTCACCCAGATACTGTAAAACTTCCATCTCAGTGGAATCTTGGGTTGCAGAGACATTAGTGGAAGCAGACTCATAACAGAAGAAATCATCTGCACTTCCGTCAGATGCAGCATCACTTAGTTGTTGCTGGGGGGTCTGCTCGCTGAGGCTCTTAACAGCATTAACCAACATTTCTTGTACCCTCTTTTTGACAATGTTAGTATTAAATTTGCCTTTTATTGTCATCCACTTTAACTTAAATAAATATTTAATAATATTATTATTTATGTATATTCATAAATATAACTCAGTAGTGTCATATTATGACATCTATTTAAATATTAAAAAATTCTTATTAATGTATCGATGTATCGAAGTATCGATTTTTTTCGATACATTTAAGAAAATTGACCTTAGCGATACCGATAAATCGATACTTTTGTCAAGTAGCTAAAGCGATACCGATACAAAAGTATCGATCGATACGTATCGGCGATACATGTATCTAGATACTGCCCATCACTGCTTGTGGCTCTGTAGGACTAAGAAGATAGTGCCGGATGTCACTCGAAAAATTTGAAGATATTTTTTAGGTAATATTATTAGTTAAGTAATGTAGATTATCTGAAGAGATTGTAGCTGTGCAATCTTGGCACGTTTACAGTTTTGTTGGAGCAGTAACATGACGAGTATTAAGGCCAAAATTATTGATTGGAAAAGGATGAAAGGCATTGTTTAATGATTCAAAGCAAACACTCACACACTACACGTTCAACAGCTTAAACAGGACTAACATCTGGGGGCCCAGAGAATGATGGAAGATTGTGAGTCAGGCATCGCATGAGACGGCAAGCCGTTATCGTGCTCCAAACGTGCGATGAGCATCCAAAATCTCAAGAAGGTGGTAAAATGTGAGTGCAATGATGAGATGATGTGGGTGTGATGTACGATGATTCGGAGGTCTTATATACCGTAGAGGGGTTTAATGCGAAGGAAGAAGTGAATGTGCGATGATTTGCGAGTTGTCTATATTCATCAATGTTTCCAAATCTTTCAAAAGAGTCTGACAAATAGGTATTTTCAGCTATGTGTGACGATTCTAAGCATTTTGATGGACTAGAATGTTCTGGAAATACTGATGAATGAAACTCTCCTTGCATAGAAGCATCAGGATTCCTCAACAGGTGAGAACATTCAGGATTCCTCAACAGATGGAACCATTCTGGTTTGTTTGAAAGAGGAGGTGTTACATTTCTTGACAGGACAGGAAGTTCTCGATCTGTCGATAAACGAGAACGACGTTTTAGTTTTCTCAATAGATGAGAAGCTTCTGAAGATGTCATTGAGTTGGAAAATTGTAAATATCTCGACTGAGAAGTTGGCTGGGAATGGAAAAATTGTTGTGTTCCAGCTGAATTAGGTGAATCCGGGGGACATGATGAGTTAATAAGTCCTAAAGGCGGAGCTGACGGCTCATAATTTGGTTGTGAAGACTCTGACAGCAAGAAAGGTAATGCAGTTACTGTTTCATGAAAGGTCTCTATGGGAGGAGCCGAATGTTTCATGATTTCTACTTTCGTTTGATAGTGAGGTGGGTCCTTTTCACAACAGTTGTAGCATGGTGGCATTCCATCATTACATGAGCATTTCTTTACTTCCTGATAGTAAATGGCTCGAGTACGAAAACGTGAACCTTTCCTACAAAAGACAAGTACAGTAATTACATTTCAGAAGCTGTAAAGGAAGTAACAATCTTTATTCAGAAAAGAATACATTAGATAAGGTATACAATATTAATTAGATCAAGAGAACATCACAGCCTTAATAGATTTATAAAATATTGGCATTTAGGTTCGATTATGGATTTAGTGGCGAGTAATTTAATTAACGGATTCGTATCTGAATATGACGTTCCAAGAGGAAGAACAACTTTTCTGGCAAACCTTTTAACGCTTTCCTAATATATTTCTAAGTATTAAAATTATTTAACCCTTTCACGACTGGTTGGACTTAAAGTCCGATCGGGAATAATAATATAAATTGTACTACAGGGTGTCCACAATGTCTTGTCACCTCCAGTAAAATACTAACTGATTTTCGTTTTTCTTTCAGACTCATCTGAAATGTGTAAGAGTAGCGACTATACGACTGAACAACGCATATTGGCTAGTATCTGGGTCCATGAGCAACTACGTAATGGCAAAACCATTGAAAATATTCGTGCAGACTTCCAGGACCGATTCAATCGTGCAGCTCCTCCAAAGGAGCCCTTGTCCCAGCCAATATGCGTTGTTTAATCGTATACTTGCTGCTCTCACACATTTCAAATGGGTCTTAAAGAAAAACGAAAATCAATTAGTATTTTTCTGGGGTGACAAGCCATTGTGGACACCCTGTACAATACATCGTTTCTATAAATGCTTCAACATATTTCTATTATAGGTGTCGTTTAGCCGTCAGAAAGGAACCCAAAATGTGTTATATAAGCGTCTAGTTACCGCAATATTTCATTTTGAAAACAATAAAACCTATACTTTTTGGTTTAAAGAAACATATACCCGGGATCAAGTAAAGATAAGCACCCCCAACCTTTTTTAGTTAGCTTTATAAGGCTACAGTAACTAACGAAAATATCACGATTTAACCTAACCAATCGTTAGGTCAACTGTACGCCGCCCTTGACGATTGGTTAGGTTAGGTCGTGATATTTTCGTTAGTTAGCCTTATAAAGCTAACTAAAAAAGGTTGGGGGTGCTTATCTTTACTTGATCCAATACCCGTTAGGAAAGGGTTAAAACAATGATAAAAACTCATTTATAAAAAATAATATATTAAGATAAAAGAGCAGGATTTCATTTATATCATCTCTCATCCTACGTAATATTGTACACGTTTAAACTGCCTTTCGTTAGCTTTGAAAGTTGTCTTTTTAACTTCTATCGAAGAAAATGAAACCTATAAAGGATAATTATTACTGATATTAATCACTTTAATCAGGATTTGATATACTCATTGGTGTGTGTGTGTTAGAGACCATTGCGTGATTATGCTTTTAGCTGGAGTGTAAGATGAACTAATACGCTTAAAGGACCACAACCAAATGCAGCATGTAATGATATTAAGTATCATTCTTAGTCTGTAAGCTGGTGAAGAAGTCTGAATTAAGCCCTAACTCGGAAAAAAGTTTAAAAAATTTAATAATGTTTCTATGATAAGTACGTTGAAACTTAGTCCAAGCCTATTTCTGAATAGTTAGCTTATATAAACTGAGTATACGAGTATACAAATCTTAAAAATTAAAAAATATTAAAAACTTTCAGGGAATAATGGTTCCATTTATGAACAGCACTACTGTATGCCACCATTTTTTTTAGCAAGTGTAGTTTACGTCCCCCTGTGGTGCCTAGTGTAGTTTACGTTCCCATACATTATCGTAGTGTAGTTTGCGTTCCCCAACTTTGTCCGCGTATACCTAATCAAATAAAATGTTAAAACTAACGAAAATATTACGACTTAACCTAACCAATCGTCAAAATATATATATATATATATATATAAATTGACGATTGGTTAGGTTAAGTCGTAATAGTTTCGTTAGTTTTAACATTTTATTTGATAGATTCATTTAAAAAATGTTTCCTAAAGATCCTAGTGTAGTTTGTGTTCCCTTTTGCGTCAGGGGGACGTAAACTACACTTGCTCCTTTTTTTTTAAGGAATTCAGAAATTACAGATTTAATTTTAGAGATTAGGAAAACCTCTTATTGACTACTATACTTCCAACATTATAACATGGCTAAATTTGCGATACATCACCGTGATTATCATCTTCGACCATTCAGCACGTCAAACCTGAGTTACAAATCACTTTTAAACATGGGTTATAACCAGTGGTGAGCTGCCAAAATTTTAACAATCGGTTCGCTAAGCTGCCAAAATTTTAACCACCGGGTTCTGTATAAAAAATTCTGAATTCGGCAATAAAAAATTGACAACCCTTCCCACCCCACCCCTTTCGCAATTTTAATTAAATTAATTATCTCGCTATTTGCCTTTTTCAAGTGTCTGCATTTTATGATTCAGCTAGGTATTAATAACTGCATGACAATTAATTAGTATAGTTAATTAGAGAAATAGACGTTTCTAATGAAATCAGAAAAAGAAGATTATTTAATAAAAACCGATGAATCATAAGTATTATCTACATAGTTAAAATTAAATTGCTCAGTCAACTTTAGCAATAATGAATTATTAGGCAAAACATAAATATCAGTACATCTATGCTCTCTTCAGCGTCCAGCAAAAAAGTTAACAACCGGTTCTTATTTTCAAAAAGATTTTAACAACCGGTTCGCGCGAACCGGTGCGAACCGGGTCCAGCTCACCACTGGTTATAACTCATATTCCTATATTTAAAATAGTTTCGTACCATAAATATGACTGTCGCATAGGTAACTGATTAGCACTGTTTCACAATATAAATGTTCTATATTACTTTTCTTAATTTCAGGGTAATATATCATACCCAAAGATGAGTCCCCAGTGGCATAGTTATTCACATCATCATTACTCACTTTCTCTTTACTATCGCTAAAGAGTAACGCGATGGGCGTTTGCGTTCATTGCGCGTCCCTGGCGCATGGCGCCCCCCTTGTTTCAATCTCCTTCGCTAGATCAGCTTCTAGGAGGCAAGGTACCGTGTCCAGTCCCGATTCGCTCGTCACGGTGTTTCGTTCGCAGAGGCTTTACGCTCTCCCCGTCCTGCTCCCCCTGTTCCTTCTACGCCGCCCTGCAACCCTTATCCCTCCTACGCCACCCTCATCCCCATCTTTCTGTTTCAGGCCTGCTCAGGCAGCTCCCTTCCCCGTAATATCCTCTCCGTCCGTCCATCACTCGAAATCCTTGCGGTCATTTTGGACTATATCTCCTTTACCACTAACCTCCTCTTAACTCACATCTCCTCCCCGTCAGTCCGTTGAACGGCCGTTCGCCAGCCCCCAGCACTCAGTCACTTTTTCCAAGCATCTGTATCCTAGTCCCTCGTCGATTAGGTTCCTCGTCTCTTCTGTCTTCCGCAGTTGATGGCATCAGGCTTACAATGAAGTTGTCGTGGCTTCCTGGTTAATTGGGAGGACGTCCTTCTCTCATACTGCCTTCCCTACCTTCTCTTGGTTGGTCACTCTGGATCTCTATGGCAGTGACCATTTTCCCCTACTCCTCTGTACGTGCTGGGCCCTTGACTCCTACACTTTTCGTACCAGCTGGTGTCTCGCTCGCTTTTCTCGAGCGTCTCCTTCAATGATAATGATAATCTTTACTGTCAGGAGATAAATCCCGTAAAGAAGTACAATATCCAATGTCTTCTAATTTTTTCAATAAAATACTGTGATTCACTCTATCATATGCTTTGCTTATCCAAGAAACAACTATAAATAGTATAGTTCAATTACTGTCAGTATATTTAAATACAATCTACATCAAAAATAAGTACACAGGTCAGTTGAATGGGACTTTCTGAAACCAAAATGATTAGGAGACGCCCATAAATAATTACTTAGTCGGCGTAGCAAATGCTTCTCAAATAGTTTGAGAAGCAGGAGGGAAAAGCAATAGGCCTGTAATTATCACTGGATAGAATGACCACATTTATTTTTGACAAGGGGTGTGATATATGACCTCATAAACTCTGCAGAAAGGAACTTTAACTAAAACGGAATTAAAACGGTGGTGAGGCACTTTTGCCGTCGCTGCCGCTGCATTGTCGTTTCTTCCCTCTCCATTTACAGCTTCTTAGGTCTCCCACTGGACTCCCGCCTAACTTGGATTCCTCATTTGAAATCCTTAAAGGCCTGGTGTCTTCAGACTTGTATCCTTTCAAAGTACCTTTTCCATACTGATTACGATGTGGACCACCACACTCTTTGACGATTCAAACACTCCTTAGTCCATAGCAAGTTGAATTATGGCTGTCAGGCCTATTCCTTCGCCCCTGTCTCCGCTCGGGATATGCTGAACCCCATCCGCTCCCTGAGCGTTCGCATTAGCACGAGCCCCTTCCGGTCCTCTTCCGTCATAAGTCTCTATGGGGAAAGTTGTCGTCCACTGTTGGATGTTCACCGTACCTTAGAGTACCTGAAGTACCTCTTCCGCGCCAGGCAGTTCTTTTCCCAAGATTTTCAATCCCTCTTTGGTCCTTCTACTTCGGGCTGCTTTGGCGCTGCCAACTTCATGCGGCTTTTTGGCCTGCGGATGGACCCCGTCTTCTCTTCTCTGGAGTTGGAAGGCGGGTTCTTCTTTCTACCACTTTCATCGTTATTCCATAAACCCTTCCTACTTTATGTATCTGCTCCTTCCTCTTACTGTACCGAAGTTGAAATTCCTTTCCCCCCCCACAATTCTTGTCCCCAAACAACTGTTTCTGTACCACTCTTCCTCCCTCCTCCTCCCATTCTGAATCTATCCCCGTGTTCACAGATGACTTTTGCTCGCCGCTTAGGGAAGGCTGCGCAGCAGCCTTTCCGTCGATGACCAAATCGATCTTCCTCTTTCAAACGGTTTCCAGCTTTATGGCGGAGCTCTCGGCTTTTCTTATGGACCTTCGTTTTATTTTCCGACTCCTTTCCTTATCCGCCGCTACTTACACGGTTTCCCGTAACACACTTGAGGCCCTGTTCTCCCTTGAATCTTCTCACCCACCAGTGCGACAGAAACAAGACTGACTCATCCTTCTCTCCTCCCGCCGCAAATCGATCGTCTTTTGTTGGGTTCCCTCTCACTTCGGCGTCCCGAACAACGAACGCGTGGACGATGCAGTGAGGGAGGTGCCCTCCCTGCCTTCTGACCCCGACACACCTATCCCGACATCGAACTTCACGTGGGTCGTTCACCTCGGCGTTCTTCGACGGTACCAATGCCAGAAGAACCCTCGGTTCGCCCATAGACTTCTTCCTTCCAGCATGACCGACCTTGCAAAACTGCGTGTGCCTGCATATTAGACACACTCGCCTTACACACAGCTACCTTATAACGGATAACCATGCCCCCTCGTGCTCTTATTGCGGCGTTCCCCTCGCTATTTAATATGTCCTCTTGGCTTGCCCAGCCTTTGCATGTTTCCGACTCCTTCCCTTTTGCTCTCCCGCCTCCGCTCTCACTCTTTTTCTTCTGCTGGGTGACTTCACGCCTGCACAGAAGAACTCCCTCTTCTCCTTCCTCTGTCGAACTGGGCTCCTGCCCTCCATTTAGCTGGGTTCAGGCTGGATCTCTTGCTCTGCTCGCCATTATTTGTGCCCTTTTATCTTTTCCTCCCGTCTTCTCCTTAACTGCCCCCTACCCCGTCTTGTCTTGTCTTCTTCCTATCTTCTCGTGGTCTCCCTTTGACTCTGTTTTGGTGCGAAATGACCCCGGCAGTCGAAGAGCGGGTGAATTCTGCTATTCCTTCCTTCCTTCCTTCCGTCAAAGGACTGTATTCATGGTGTTTCTAATTTATATGTACGAGTACTATTTTTCTAAAATAATAAACACTTTAACAAATAGAACTATTTGTGTGTTTCATAATTACCCCAATTAATTATTTTTCTTACCTAAAGATTCAGAGCCGGTCAGACCATACCTGCCATACTCCTCTAATATTGAGTTTTAGTCTCGCTGTTCTTACCTCGGCATGATGATGAAACTTGAAGGTGATGTCAGCAAAAAAATATCAGTAGCACAGTTTCCACTAAAAATCTTTTATATTTTCTTTTAATTAGAAAAAGGTTGGCGATTGTTTTACCACAAATATCTTGCTTTATATATATATACACAAACTCTTTTTTGACTGAAGTTTGACAAAAATTGGATAAAAATAAATCCTGCTGTAAAAGATTGCAATAAAAACATTAAAAATGATCCTTTCAACATCTCATTTTCTGAGTTAGATCACTGTTGAACTAACACCTGTAACTAAACCCTAATAATAATAAATCACTGAAAGTGCTTTTAGCATTCACTTTCTATTCCTCAAAAGAGGATTGATGGTAGTAATGCGCCTAGGTGGTGTAGTGGTTAGCAATGCTGACCACGAATCCACTGGTCCCGAGTTCGACTCCCAGCAAAAGCAGATGGCGCGCAGCTTACCCAGCTGTTCATCCTTCCAGGAAAAATAGGATGGTAGATAAATGGGTACCCTGGGTGACCTAGTAGTTAAGACGCTGATCGGGAAGTCGTGTGATCGATTCAGGGCAAGGACTTTGTAAAGTGGTGCGTCGCGGTTCGGATTCCACGTTAAGCCGTAGATCCAAGGTGGAGCAATAAGTAACCTTCATCAGAATGAATAATTTTGGCGGAAGCAAAACCAAGGTAACCAAGTAATGTAGATGACATTACTATAAGTGAGCATGCAGCGAGTGGATATACTGTATGTCAATTTCTTGAATTATATTAAAAGTAATATATGATTAGAAGGGCCTAATCTTAGGTAAAAGTAATAAATATAAGCATATATCATTAATAGTTTTAGAGGGTGTTGAATGTCTTTGCTCGCAAGAAATCTGGTTATGGTAAACAGGATCTTAAGGCCTTAAATAGTATGAAATTAGGAAGGCTACTAGGAAATCTGAAGGGGATTTTTATGAGTCACCTATCTTGTGGCGTTTTTTATTTTATGGAAGTCGACTATAATAACTATATTACTTAATTAAGGTTTGGTTTAGACTATATATAATACACACACACACACACACACAGCAGATTTGTGTTAACAACAAAAAATTCCTTATTTTGTGGATTTTACTCGCCTCTTCAGACGATAAAAATAAGAGGAAGGAGATCTCCTTAAACTTGGGCAAATTAGTAACATCATGGAGGAGTTAGGCACTAAATGTTTTACCATTCATGGTGATCATAATGCTAATATTATTCATGAACATTCTTGTTTCGTAATCATATAAAATGTTTTTGTGTAGACAATAATTTAGTAAGTTTGTCCGCGTCTAAAGTTCCAAATAATAATTTCACTTATATTAGTGATATCTTGCACACTGTTTCATGGCTAGATCATTGCACTAGTTAATACACTTGATTCAAATTTTGCAACCCAGAAAGTGAAATATTGCATTCCCTCGTTAACACGGATAATATGCCTTTTTCTCTTTCTTTTGATATTGATCATGAATCAACACTATTACCAGTGGCGTAGCCCTCCTATGCCCTAGTTGCTCACCTATGCCCCTTTGGCTACGCCACTAAATTAATTATTGACTCTAGATAACGGTCGAGGCGGTAGGAGAACCAGGTACCTTTCTCCAGACTCATAAATTGCAATGTAATGGGATATTTAGAATAGGGTGTCCTGATTTGTGCTTGGAAAAACCGGGACAGGGGTGGATCTATGAATTTGAAAAGGGCGGAGGTGGAGTGCAGATATAATTATGCTTGATATATACGCCAAGCGAAGCGAGGCTCACAATTAGGGGGTTTGTGGGAGGGTTGCAAGCTTCCCCAACGGGGTCCGGGGCAGAGTAGAGATACATTACAAGTATGAAGTTATCACATGAAAAACGTAAAAGCTAACTTTTATTTATATATTTAGTCGAGATTTTTGTACAGTTTAATACCTAATAAAGGGATTAAATTTTATATATATATATATATATATATATATATATATATATATATATATATATATATTATATATATATATTATATAATAATATATATATACTAGCGGAGCGACCCGGCGTTGCCGGGGTGGATGCTGAATGCTATATATATAATATATATATATATATATATATATATATGTCCGGTTAGGTAAACTGAATGCCGGGTTAGATTAATTGAATGCCAGGTTAGGTCAACTGAAACGCCCGATTAGGTTAATTAAATACCCGGTTGGGTCAACTGAATGTCCGATTAGATTAATTTGAAAGCCCGGGTAGGTTAATTGAATGCCCGGTTAGGTTAATTGTACGCCCTTGACGATTATTTAGGTTAAGTCGTGATATTTTCGTTACAGCTAACGAAAATATCACGACTTAACCTAACCAATCGTCAAGGGCGTACAGATGACCTAACCTGGCATTCAATGCACCTAAACGGGTATTCAATAATTTTACCATAGGTTTCGATATATATATACGTAGTGACGTAATGATCTTGACGTCATTTAATTTTTTAAAATTAATTATTTAACTTATTAACACCCAGGTGCACAACCTCGGGACCTAATCAATATATATATATATATATATATATATATATATATATATATATAAAATATATAATTTTCTCTGCGTATACCAGCGCTTTCAAGTGGCCCCAGAGATAAAAATCTAGTGGCGTGAGATCCGGGCTTCTAGCTGGCCATTTCACAGGCCCTCTACGTCCTATCCAATGACCAGGGAATTGTTGGTGCAGGTATTCCCTTACTTGGGTGCTGTAATGTGCAGGAGCGCCGTCTTGCTGGAACCATGTTGGGAAATTTCTTTTTTCGTTCAAAACATTGGGAAATGCTTCTTCCTTGAGCATACGTAGGTAGGTGCCTCCAGTGACATATTCATCGAAAAAGAGGGGGGCTATGATGCGATCCTTCCAAATGCCACACCATACCATCACCCGAGATGCACCTTGTTCCTTTGAAGAGGTATACCAGTGAGGGTTGTTTTGAGACCAGTAGCGGGTGTTCTGTCGATTTACCTCACCATTTCCATAAAAAACAGCCTCGTCACCGAACAGAATGGTGGAAGGGAAATTGGCATCTCGAGCATATGAATTATGGTTTGTAAGGGTGATCCAGAGAAATGGGACCCAAAAGAAACCCCTGTAACTCTTAAAGTATAAGTCCTTTTATAAAATTATACGCATCATTCGAAAGAGGATAGTTACAAGTTTGTACAGGATTGATAGGTTTTGACAATACAAGACAAGATAAGATACAAAACAAAATAAAAGTGTTAGTTAAAAACTAACCCTTCAAGATGACTGCATGGACTGTGAAACAGCTGCGTTTCATAACTGAGCAATATTATGAGCATGGAAGAAGTGTAGTTTCAGCTCAAAGATCTTTCAAGACAAATTTTCAGATGTCAAAATCACCTTCTAAGAGCTGAAACTACACTTCTTCCATGCTCATATATTGCTCAGTTATGAAACGCAGCTGTTCCACAGTCCATGCAGTCATCTTGAAGGGTTAGTTTTAACTAACACTTTTATTTGTTTGTATCTATCTTGTCTTGTATTGTCAAAACTATACAATCCTGTACAAACTTGTAACTATCCTCTTTCGAATGATGCGTATGATTTTATAAAAGGACTTATACTTTAAGAGTTACAGGGGTTTCTTTTGGGTCCCATTTCTCTGGATCACCCTTAGAAATAGAAAAATATGAATTTCTCCTATGATGCCGGACTTATGGGACACCCTGTATATAGGGGGCGGGCGAGGAAGGGCGACAAGCTTGACCTTCGTGAAATGACGAATTATCGCACGGAACATTTTAAAGGTTGAAAGGAAAGGTGTGTATATATATATATATATGATCTGTCTGATGACCTAAGCGAATGTAGAGTAGGCTGGATTGGTGCTAAAATTATTATTAATCCTGTATGCAAATGAGTCTCTTGTTTTTGTGAATTTGTAAAGGGGATTGAAAATTAGGGGAAGACCATGAGATGGCATATAATTCTGAAAACAGAAATGTTGTCGAAGTGAAGGTTAACAATATTTAACATGTTAAATTTCCTAATTTTAAGTTTAGTATGACTTTAGCAGAAGTGTATCATACCAAGTATTGGGATCCTATAATAATGATCTGCCAGCTGATCATGATATCATAAGGCAATAGAGACAATTATATACTTATAAAAAATACATTAATAAGAAAATTCACGCGCGTAAATAGATGTTAAATTGTTACAATTTCTTTTATTTCGTTGGGTCACCATTGGTATCAGAGATATAGGCCTATCAAATACCAACGTTTACTCAAATGATGTTTACTATCTCCCATTTGGAGATGGATGATGTGATTGATGTCCATCCTTGGCAGAACTAAAATTGCATAATATACAGAAACTGTACGTGGCTTGCAATATATAATTATAAATATAATTTTACATAGCCCACTTGTATACTTTACTCTACGACTGTTTTGAAAGTTTCGTTTCGAGTTGTTATTAAATAATTATTATTATTATTATTATTATTAAGAATTTTCGTAGAAAATTATTATTATTATTATTATTATTATTATTATTATTATCCATAAAACTACTATGGTTTTCTTTCTTACATTAAAAGAAAACCTCAAACTACGGCAAACTAATTTCGTTTTCTCTGAGAATTGGCTCACTTTTTAGTTTTTTAACAAATTTTGAAGCTATAAAATAAGAACATTTTGACGTTATTTAGATTACATAAATCAAACAATTAATTTTTTATTTTTTATAATTTCTTAGAAAATGTAAAATATTGATGGGCAAATAACTTGCAAAAACAAATAAAAAATAATAAGAAAGTTTTTTCCAGTGGAAAAATTTGTTCCTGCCACATTAATGGTGTTTGGTAACTAAGGTTTGTAATATTGTTGCCACATATCGGTAGGAATTAGTCACTCAAGATCTTACTTTTGTTTACGGAAGAGAACGGAATTTCATCTAGGGATTTTCAAGCAGCATTCTTTCTGGAATTATTCTTCTAAATGGCGTTTTCTCAGAATTCCGCTGCCATTGCAAACACTTTAATAGGAAGTTTTGTTAGTGTTTTTTCACGAACTTCACATACCTTTTGGCCTATGTATAAGTGTTCACAGTGCAGATGGGGAAAGTAGTTCGCCGATTTATTATTATTATTATTATTATTTTCGCGGTAAAATGAAAAATAAAACAAAAAGTAATTTCTAATTAGCGTATTGGGCTTGAATTTAAGTGTTTTTCGGTAAACTATTTCATGCTATTCTCATTCTCATCTAAAGGTTTCCCAATTTGGTCCAAGTTAGTTTAGGCTAATGTAAGGGTAGATTAAGTCAAGTCTATTTAGGTTAGGATGTATTAGCTATTCACATTTCGTGCCTTTACCACGAAAGCGAATAGGAGCGACATTCTTTCTCGAACCAAGAAATTCTCCCCCCTCCCCTCCAATATGGCTTTTTCATTTTGTATTTTCTCAATTACAGACCAAAAATAGGAATGGAATGACAGTGAATGGGAAGTAATCCCCTGAATTTAAATTTAACTACGTTTAGCTTAATTAAATCTATTAGACCTTGATCGAACATTTTAAGTTTTGCGGTGACCTTGGCTACCTATTGAGGCTATTGTAGTTATAATTCATATTTTAATTTACGACTTACATACGTTTACAACTACAGGGTGGGCCGTAAGTTTCCATACATAGGAAAATTTAAACGTTTGTTTTTATGTTTCAGATACCCTAAGAATATGCGTTTGTAAGATCTTGTTTACTGATGAAGCAAATTTTTACGTCAATGGAGAGGTTAATCGGCAAAACATACGTTATTGGAGTAATGCTAACCCTAACTGGCTGAGTCCGACGAAGATGCAAGGTGCCGGTAAAGTGATGGTGTGGGCCGGGATATGGGGTGGAAATCTTAATGCCGAAAGGTATCTTAACATGTTGCAAGAAGAGATTTTCCCATCCCTGCTAAACGAGGAAGGTAACTTCCCAGTTTACTTCCAGCAAGATGGAGCTCCACCTCATTATGGTATTCACGTGCGTCGGTATTTGGATCAGCAGTTTCCGGATGCTTGGATTGGTCGGCGTGGTCCTGTGGAGTGGCCTCCCAGATCCCCAGATCTCACCCCCCTTGATTTCTATCTTTGGGGGCACTTGAAGGCCATGGTGTATCAGGAAAAGATACGAGACATAAATCATCTAAAGGAACGTATCACCAACGCCATTACAAGCATAACGTCAACTGTGCTAATGCGTGTTCATCCATCAACAGTGGGGAACACGTATTGAAATGTGTTTTCAAAACAATGGCAACCATGTAGAGCATATTATATAAATAAAAATGGTTGTCTATAAAAAAATGTTTATTTTTCCTATGTATGGAAACTTACGGCCCACCCTGTATATAGGATGGGCCAAGAAAAAACTATTACCCTGATTTTGAACAATATAATTTTACCTTTAGCAAATGTTATTTGTACAGTCAATATACTGTAACCATTATTTTGTAATTCGCTGTTAACAGACACGGGTAGAAAACTTTCTGTTTCTATACAGTTACCCAATTGAGTCCAAGATTATGCAGAATGTGTCCTCCTCCATTATCAATGCACGCTTGCAACCTTGCTCGCCATTGATCTACCGCATCAAGGATTTTTTCTTGGTAATAAGCAGCAGTGATTTTGGCATTTTGATCAACAAAATCAATCTCTGACTTCCCTAACTTTGAAATAAAGATGGAAACCATGACTTTTTGAGAAAAATGCAGATGTTCCGTGCAAAGTTAATCTAGACTGATAGATTTTTTGTCCTGTCTTCCATAAACTCGGTCATTTTGCATGTTTATTGTTGAAGCAACCGTAAAGGTCTTCTCGTCGCTGAACAATATTTTTGCCACTTCTCTGTCTGGGAATCGATCTAACAGAGCACGACATTTTTCAACTCTTGCTTGCTTATTTGATGCAGAGAGCTTATGAACTTCGACTCTTTTAAAACATTTAAGACCCAGATCATCTTTTACTATACGACGAACACTAGAGCGAGAAATACCAGTAGTTTTTTAAATTTCTCTAACGGACTTGTGAGTGTTGGGCCGTTCTTCTTAACTGCATATCATGGATGAAACCGTGTCAATATTTTCCTCAGTATATGATGTTTTTGGCCTTCCACTGCCTTCTTTTCGTTTGGTCGACCCTGTGATATCGATTTTCTTTATGAGATATTGAAGTCCAGGTATCGTCCATCGTTTATTTAGAAACTCTTTCTTCATTCGTTTTGCACCCGAGTGTTCCTCCTTACGCAGTTTCAATATCGTTGCTTCATCTTCCAAAAAGTATTTCATTATGTTATAACTTGTTCACCAACTATAGCAGAATGATGGTCGGAAATGGAAAAGGAACTAAATTAATTATTTTGAGTAAAAATTAGGAAAATTAATTATTTATGGAGAAACTGCCTATCATCTGAAAGTATCAGTTGCTGACTTTGACCGCCTTTCAGTTGAGCACCATATTCTGATATCTCCTTCCAGTTGTGAGCCTGTACCTCTACTCTTGGAGCGTTGAATCTAGATTCAAAGACAGCGTTTGAAAGAGTAAAAGTATGGGTACAACATACGGCCTCAGCAGTAACATCAATATACAGGGTGAGCCACTATTTTTTCAAAAGTTTGGTAATAGTTTTTTTATCCCACTCGGTGTGTGTATATATATATATATATATATATAAACCTTTGGTTAGCTTCCGCCCGAATTGTTCATTCTGACGAAGGTCAAGCTTTTCACTCCACCCTTAGACCTACAGTTTAACGTGGAATCCGAACCACGCCCCATCAGCAGCCCAGCGTCTTAACCACTAGGCCACCTAGGGTACCCATTTATCTACCAACCACTTTCTTTATTGTGTGGAAGGATGAACAGCTGGGTTTTGCTGCGCGCCGGCTGCCGTCGGGTCTCGAACCCGGGGCCGATGGATTCGTAGTCAGCGACGCTAACCACTACACCACCGATATATATATATATATGTGTGTGTATATGTGTGCGCGCGTGCGTGCATTTCTCTCACCGATTCTTTGAAATTTTAAAATTTTCATTACAAAACAAAATCTCTATTTATAGAAAATTGAACAGACAAAAAACACTACTTATGATAAGTTATATTCGTTTCAAAGTATAATTATATAAAAATATTTTACATTTACGAAAACGGCAAAGCTCAATAAGTTAAGTTGCCCATAAATTTACATTTTCTCTAACTAGCTAATCTTTAAATATTATAAACTATTATAATCTCCTACTCTATATTAATAATAATTCTATATTAAGTTGTACTTTAGAATTTATAAATTAAGCCATCTTATTATGTTGACTTTATTTTAAGTATTTTAATATTTTTATAAACCCAAATTATATATACATTTTTTTTATTCAAATTGGCCACCAGGGACTCGAAATTTTAATGAAAAATTTTGTTCTTGTTGACATTATTGAAGAAAGAAAATACCTTCAAGGCTTCAACATAAGGAATAACAATTACTTTAAATAGTGATATTCAGTTTATGAAAACTAAAATAAAATTATTTTATCATTTTACTGAGTAATAAAGCTTTTTAACATCATTTTAGCTATGGTAAATGAGTAACAAATTCTGCTGCTGTATATTGTGGAGTGAGGTAAGGAAAAGCATTCAAATAAATTTGAAATGTAAAAATATGAAAATTGAAAGTTTTCACTTTTGAGTTAGATTAGTAAAATTGGATCACCTGAAGATCAGAGTCCCCGTGTATTCTTGTTTTTTGCTTTACAGTACCAAATATAATAATAAATTAAATTGAATGCCCGGTTAGGTCAACTGTACGCCCTTGACGATTGGTTAGGTTAAGTCGTGATATTTTCGTTAGTTTTAATGAAGATATCATTTGGTAATTGAGGCTTGGGGCTCTGATCTTCAGGTGATCCTAAAATTTATGAAGGGAATTGATTTTTTAAAATCTAGGCAAAGAATCGGCATCGGTATCGGCAGCGGCTAAATTTTGGAATCGGCACATTACTAAAATTGGGTATATGATGGAAAAGACCTATAAACATTTTTTTCGACGGGATAATTTAATCGACACTTTAATAACCTAGCCCAATCTGACCTAACTTAACCTAACCTATCTTAACCCTCCGTAACCCAACTTAATCTAATACTAAACACAATTTGTCAAGAAAATAGTCCATCACGTCGACGAATTGTCACTATCCGGCATGGAACAAACTCATAGTAGAAGCTTAAACTTACCTAAATCCTGGCCTAACAAAATTTGGTAATTATTCGTTTTAGTGCTCCCTCTCCTTTCTGGACCAAAATGGTTCAGAAATGAGCCGTTGGGAAATGAGCCGTTTTTGAGAAATTTTCAATTTTAAAATTTCTCAAAAACGCTCATATTCCAAAGAAATGAAGGCTAAATTTAAACAAAAAACACCAGAAAAATGTGTTTTACCTAACCTAACCTAATTTAACTTAACTTAAAACGAATATTAACCCAAAATTTAATTATCACCTAACTGCTTTCTAAAATTAAAATTATTCGACACACTGTTTAACCAAAACCTATCTTAGGTTTTCGTTAGACTTCAACTTCGCATAAATTCACCAAATTTGTATTCACTCGCACTCCAAAGAAAGTGGAAATAAATTTAAAAACAACATCGAAAAAGTGGGCGGAGCTTTACTTTCCACACACTCTTTGTTGTGATGTTGCTTCTTTAACTTGTTTGACTCGTTTAATTTCTTAACTGAGAGTTCTGTTTATATATCCAACAGGTTCAGAAAAGATTTAGGAAGCTTTTGCCGAGAAAACTGTACTTTTAAACGAATTTAAAAAAAAAACAAGTTTTGATTATTCTTTGTTAATAGGCCCAATTGCCGCCCAAATGAATAGTCTAATTAGTTCTAAGTATGGAAATTTAATAACTTTTTTATGTTAAAGTTATATTAGGTCAAAAACCATGTATTTACCAAACAAAATATCCATAATTAAATACCAGACGTAACCTTCTTTTGTGAGAAATTAGCTTTCGAGAGGGCCTAACCCGGGGCCCAGGTTTGATAAATTTTATAATTGGAATGAATTCACGTAGAAAGTCGTAATAAGTATCAATGGACAATTAAATGCTGCATTAGTCACTCTATCGTTGCCAAACTTGTATCTGTGATTCTTTGTAATTACAACATAATACAGTAATAATATTTATTTATTATCATTTAAATTATATATACTGTACATACGCAGTGGGGGTATCATGAGTGGGGTAGCCAGGAATTCTAAAGCGGGGAGGGGGAGAGAGGCAAACGACTGAATGTAATGACAAAATAGGAGACCATCTTAGTGATGTTATAAGAGTCATCGATTTGGATACAAAATAATAAATTATTTTTGTTTTGTCACGATTAATCTGTGATTAATTTGTGATGAAACGGTCTCGATCAATACACTCCACCAATTTTTATGACCTTTAAGCCGCACCTTGACTCTGAGGGTAAAAAAATGGAGTTTGTGATAAACACTCGTGTGATGAATCATACTCATTTTTAGCCCAAACTATATATATATATAGTCGATTTTTAAAGGATGGGGATTTACATTAATAATCGATTTTCCTTTGAGTTGTGACACCTTTTAAGCTATAAATTAAGCATTGTATGTATGCATACTGTATTATTAAATTATATACACTATATATATATTCTTCTTATATTCTTATATGTACAGTATATTGTAAAATAGTGTCATTTTCTCTTTTTGTCAGCTATCATCTACCTACATTTACATGTATTTACTCCAATAATATATATATATATATATATATATAATATACTGTATATACATATATGGGATTGAACTTAGAATGGTCCCCTGAGTTTTTCCATGATACACACAGACCATGCATGGAACAAGGAACTCTTCTGGCAAAATTAAATCCCCTATAGTCCAACAAGTAATGATAGATAACAAACATTATAATTTCTTCGTTTTTCCTGATGTTAGCCCAACGTTGGCAATGGGTCATTTGCACAGAGGCCCCAAAAATATAGCTTCCTTCACCACCTATCTGCAAAGTAGATAAGATCCAGTTTTGAGAGAGAACAGCTACACCTACCGTAATATATTCAGAACCTCAATATCAGCAAAAGACTCGTTGCATTCACGTCGGATTGAATACATCAAAGAAAAAAGGGGTAACTATTGTATTTTTAGTCAAAACCCACAACTTAATCCTCAAGTGGCAAAATTGAGAGTCCCATCATGAAACGGATATGTTATGTGCCTTGAAAAGTGGACGCTCAATTTCGCCAGTTGAAGTTTAAGTTTTGGTTTTTAGCTAAAAATACAATAGTTACCCCTTTTTTCTTTGATGTATTCAATCGGACGTGAATGCAACGAGTCTTTTGCTGATATTGAGGTTCTGAATATAGTAGTGCAGGTGTAACTGTCTTGTTTTAAAGCTGGATTCTATATTTTTGGGCCCTCTTTGTAAGTGACCCGTTTCCCATGTCGGGCTAAATCATTAAAAAGAAAAACTATAGTGTTTTTCATTTACCATTACTTATTCGGACTATAGTGGATTTAATTTTCGCAGAAGAGTTTCTTGTTCCATGCTCGGTCTGTGTATATATATATATATATATATATATATATATATATATATATATGTCCCTATTTCTAAATAAATGTTCTGCACTAAAAAGAAAAAAGAAGTCTAAACAAAGACAAACGCAATAGGTACCTAAAACAAAAGAGTTTATTACTCTCAATTAAACGACACGTTCGGTGCAAGCGCCATTTTTTCTAACACAACCTTACACAAATGTTTGACGTAATTTCAGGAAATTATTCAGCTGGGATGTTGTTGATCTTTAGATCTTCAAGTGTATTAAGCTTGGTAGAATAGATCCTGTCTTTTATGTTGCCCCACAAAAAAAAAAAATGGGGTGTGAAGTCAGGTGAATATGGGGGCCGTCCACTGGCTCATGAAGCGAGATTAGTCGCCCGGATAAATGCTTCCTCAAAAAGTTGAGTTTCACAAGCAGTGTGTGGAGATGCTCCATCCTGCTGAAACTACCGTGAATCGAGGGTAATCTGGTCTAGTAAGGCCTTCTATGGCCTTTAGGCTATATATAGTCTATTGGTAGCAGTATCGTCTTTTTCTAATTTCTACAAAATTAGAAAAAGGTATTGCTTTACGTATGAAATGGTAAAAGAATGGTTTTAATCTACGAAATGTATTAGTTGTCACGTAATGAAAGATTAGAAACATTTAAGGTATTCTCATATACGGAATAAAAACCCCAATCTGTTACCTTTCTGCAGAAGAAACCTCAATAATAAAATATACAAAAATTGTAAATTAACGGCCAAATAAAAATAGGGACTTTTTGGGGAACACACACACACACACACACACACACACACACACACACACAGGGTGTCCCATAAGTCTGGAACCATAGGGCAAAATGATAAAAACGGCAGTAAAAACGGCTTTTATTCACAGAACGCGTTCAATGTGTCCACCATTATTATTGATACACGAATGCAGACGAGATATCCAGTCAGCAAACACACGGCGAATAGTATCAGGAGTGATGGTGTTACATGCGTCGATGATGCGCTCCCGCAAATGTGCAACACACTGAATTTTCTCCGCGTAGACCATCGCCTTCAAGTGACCCCAGAGATAAACAATCCAACGGGGTGAGATCGGGGCTCCTCGCCGCCCACTCCACAGGCCCTCGACGTCCTATCCAATGACCAGAGAATTGTCGGTGTAGCCACTCTCTTACTCGGATGCTGTAATGGGCAGGAGCACCGTCCTGCTGGAACCATGTTGGAAATCCCCATCTGTGTTCAAGACACTGGGGAATGCTTCCTCGTTGAGCATACGCAAGTAGGCGTTTCTTGTGACAGTGTTATCAAAAAAGAAGGGACTGTTAAAAAAACGGTTGGGTAGAAATAACCACATATATTTCCAAATAAAATATAAACAAAATAAATATAGAATAAAAATAACAACCCTCGTTTCTAACCAACTAGTGAAGTTGGGTTTCCCTAAAAAAAAAAAGAAGAAAGAAAAAAAAAAGTTTCTGAGACAAAGAAAAACGGAGCTCTTTGTTAATCTTCGAAAATTTTGACTGCTGAATGAAGTGGGCTAGTTTTTTCGTAAAAAATTCTCGTAGTTCCCCAACTAACCGGGCAACTTAAAGTCAACCTTTAAACCTCAATATTAACCACTGCAATTAAACTAAAACCCTGTTTGGTTAATATTCGTTTTAATGCTTTGTTCGTTTTCGATAGAAGGAGACATTCTATGACAATTTAACATATAAATTCGTATTCAGGACACCTTGAAACCTCAGGGAAACTGATAAAAATCAAGGAAATGTAATAATTATTTTTTATGGAAAAAAAAATTTAGACGTAAAAAGCAGCCATTATAGGCCACTGACCGAGTATTTAGCTCTTAACGCTGTTAAAATTTTAACGAACCTCGCCGTCTCAGTTTTATGGGGAGACATCTCGTGGCAAAATTAGGAAACATAGGTCAAATCAGCCAATTAAATCTGGTTTTTGTTTCACGTGACCTTATCCGACCAATCAGAGACGTACATTTGAATCTCTCATAATGCATACTCGTTCAAGAATGCTTTTTCAGTCTGGTTTTCATTATGGTTTTGCGGAGGTTGTGATTGCCTGGGTTTTTGGTACCTTGGAACGCAGTTCCAAAAAACTACTGTTGTTTGCGGTTCCTCAGAGAGACGCAACAACTCTTGTTCGCCTGATCCAGCAACATATTAGGCCTGGGACTACAATCTATTCCGACGAGTGGCGTGCGTATTCTCAACTCGGAAATCTAGGCTACATTCACCGGACAGTCAACCATTCACAGCGGTTCGTGGAAGACACCGTTCACATTCAAAATATTGAGCGTTGTTGGAAAGACGTGAAGAGCTGGATATTACGGTCTGGCAACAAAACCCAATCCTATTCAAAGTATCTTGCATGGTACTTGTTTAACCGTGAATATCCCTCTCAACAACGTCTCCACAAATTCATGTTGGTCGCCGCGGATTTGTATAAACACCCCAACGGTGCTATTTAAGGTAAGAAATTGCGAAAAAACGCGGGTAGGTTAGGTTAGGTTAGGTTAGGTCTGAACCAAAACACATTTTTCTGGTGTTTTTGGTGTGATTTGCTCAAATCTGAACTTCGTTTCTTTGGGAAATGAGCCGTTTTTGAGAAATTTTCAATTTTAAAATTTCTCAAAAACGGCTCATTTCCCAAAGAAACGAAGTTCAGATTTGAACAAATCACACCAAAAAACACCAGAAAAATGTGTTTTGGTTCAGAAAGGAGAAAAAGCACTAAAACGAATAATTACCCCCTGTTTAACTAAATAGTGGCCTACCAGAACTAGGTGTAAGTAATTTAATTAAAATACATAACTAAGGTAAGAGATTAAAACTAGGTACCTAGAAGAAACTCGAACCGGGCTACAACAGCCCTAACTAAATAATTAAATGGCTGTTATAGCCCCTATTAAAACTTAAGGGCAATATAGCCCTAACTTAACTTGAGTAAAAACCTTCAAAACCTTAAACCTTTAAAAACAAAAACTTAAGGGCAATACAGCCCTAGCCTAACTTAAACTGCAAAACCTAGGTCTGGGAAATAGCCCCTATAAATAAATAACTTAGCAGTGTGCCAAATAGTAACTTAAAACTTAACAAATGAAATTCAAATCTGGAAACTAAATGAAACTTATGGATTAGTTAGAAACAGAAAGGGTAACGTTCAACTGGCAACTTCATTTTTGATAAGTCTAAATTAATTTTAATGAATTTAGTTTGACCATAGTTAGTAATCTGGCTGCCGACCAAATTTTAACCTTAAAACCACTGCAGCGTACAGTGAAAAAGTCTGTAGCTATGTTGACAGTGTCTAAATGGGCCATTATTATTTCTATAATTACTGTGTCTATTTAAAGTAAACTTAGCCTTAATATTACACCTAAATAAAAATCTCAATAAAAATAAATTTTTCAATAAATTTTTCAATATGGCGCCCCCGGGTGGGCAGTCGAGAAGTTGGTTACCCTTTTTTGTTTTATTTCTGATACAATAGTTTTAAATCCAGTGAATTAAATTTTTTACATAATCTGAAAATTTAATTATAAATATCATTGATAATATCATTTATAATATTAAACCTGAAAAATGGCTAATGAAACTGAAGCCACTCCAGGAAAAAGTATGGTGCTATCGTCATGGTTGGGAAGTGATGTGGAAGCACTTGAAACTAGTAAATTGGTAAAAAAGAGGAGAGCAATCAGAGCCTCAGCTACTAAACTTTTAGCTACAATCAAAGAGAAGTTGAATGATTGGAATGAGGAACAAAAAATTCATATGCTCGGCTTTTGTCCTCTCAACTGGACAAGTTACAAAATTTAGATGAGGAAATCCTTAATAAGTATGTTTGTTCTGAAGGCTTCTCAGAGGCTAAACAAGAAAAACTAGATGAAAAAAACAGTTATTACCAAATTGAAATAGATCAAATGGTACAAGCATTAACAACTAAAAAAGAAAAGAAAATGCCGAAGCCAAACCTAAACCAAGAATAGGTACTAAAATTCCTGAGCTTCAAATATTACCATTTGATGGAAATCCCTCTAAATTTCAAAACTTTAAGACCTCATTCAGAAACATTTATGATATCATAGGTCTTTCTGAACAAGAGAAATTTGCCTACCTAAAACAACATTTGAGTGGAAACCCTGCCATTCAAATAAACTGCATGCAAGAAAGTAAAACATCTTATGAAGAAGCATGGCAGCAGTTGGAGGGCTGTTATGCAACACCAGGCCAAATTAAATTCTCCATAATAAAATAATTTTTAACCAAATCCAAAATAACCAAAGATTTTAAATCACTTCATGACTTTCAAGCAGATATGCACTCTACCATAAATTTAATGCAACTCAAAAATTAGAATTAGAAGATATACTCTTGTATGTATATTATAATAAACTAAGTCAAGAAACTCAGGAATTTTTAAGAACTTGTGGTTTTAAATTCTATGACCACTTTGATAAATTTAAAGCAGCCATTGCTGAAGCTACCAAAACCTTAGCTAATGTTAATTTTGATCTAAGTCAAAGTGAATTAACCACCTTAATACCTAAACAAAAAAGAAACTTCTCTCCAGAACCAGCCAGAAAACCATGGTATTCTGGCCAAACTACAGCTACTCTGGCAGTTTCCACTCAAAGACAATCCTCAAGAAGAGCTCAACATACTGACCAGAGAGAACTTTACTGCAAATTGTGTAAGAAAAACTCACACAGAATCTCAAAATGTGATTCTTTCCCTGAAAGTTGGGATAAACTGAAAAAAACTTGCTAAATTAAATTATTGTACTAAATGCACCTCATCTAAACACCAAGCCAAAGAATGCCCCATTTCTTTCCAACCCTGTTCATTTTGTAGGTTTTCTAACCATTTATCCTTCCTTTGTACCAAACAAAAAGGAAAACCAGAGGAAGATAAGAAAACCAAAACCAGTACTGAAGTAGCTATCCAAAAAGAAAACTCAAAACAAGGGAAACAAGTTACTAACTTTATGGAAAAACTATACGCACTCACAACATGGTATCATATGTGGTACATTTATTTCATAATTAAATATAAATTATTAATTAATTGAATTAAATATCTATACAAAATTGCCTCGGGATTGGCGACATAGCCTATTGGGAATGAAATAATTGAATTGCCATACGTACAAAGAACCTGTATGTATGAATCAGCCTCACATAGCAACAAGAAAACCCAATTTATTGTTTAGTCTACCAAAGGAGTAGCCCAAACAAAAATTTTGCTAGTTCGGCAAATAATACACCAGAACCAAGGAACGGCTCTCAGGGCTGTTTATGTTACAGCGAAGCTTTAAACTGGGAGGATGTCTTTGTCCCCCCTCTAGTTCTGAGTGAATTCCTTATAATTTAAAACCTAATGACTAAAAAAGGATAGGCCTATTCCTTCAGGGGTTTATATAGTGACTGCCTATATTAATTACCTTAAGTAAATTCGCCGCGTAACTCCATCGTGGCGGCCCTACACCGAAAATGATCGTAACGCCCTACATCGAAACAAACAAAGACCCAACAAAAATAAGGTGAGGCAAATTATTTTCATTCTAGTATACTGTACGTCGCGCAAATCCCGACGCTAGAATTACCGTAATCACTTAAATATAAAAAGGTCCTTTAAACACCTACTGTACATATTCATAACTCTCTAACGAAAAAGCATAGGGCTTTTGTCGGTAACCCTCCACTGAAATCTGCTGGAAATTTTCAGCGGATGAGGGCACAGGCAATCAACCCATAGCCCTATATAGTTTTTTCATATGGTGGCCCTGTGAAGGGGAACTAACCCCTCTAAAATTTACACTGACACACGTAGTGGCTAGGCTAACTCAGTAGGCCTAACCCTAATTTCAACCATAACCCCACTATAGTTTTTTCATATAGTGGCCTAAAACTGGGAACCGATTCCTTTACCTTTACACTAATCGAAAACAAAGGCTTGTTCATTTAACAGGCATAACTTATTTTAGGTCCTAAAAATAATAGGCCCGCAACATTAAGCCTATTTAATAGGTCCTACTCTTCAAATTCAAAACTAAGCCTTGTTAATTTAACAGGCTTAACTCATTTGAGGTCCTATAAAATAATAGGCCCAAACATAAGCCTATTTGGTAGGCCCAACAAATATGCCTATTTAGTAGGCCCACCTAACTTTACCTACATAATAGGCCTACCTCTTAAAGTAGGCCTTACTCTTTACACTCAAGGCCTATCCTAATTAAAAACACTAAATTTATAATTGAACCTGTGGTGTAGGTTATAAAATTTATTTCAGCAATTTAACTTACTCATTAACATCACAAAATTCGACTCAGACCTGTAACATCACAAAATTCGACTCAGACCTAAAGCAATTGCACGAATTCAAACCTACACCCACCTAACACCTATTCCAACCTATTCCAATTCCTATTTGACATAGGCCCAACCTATTCCAAGTCCTATTTGACATATAGGCATTTCAAGTCCTATTTGACATATAGGCCCAACCTATTTCAAGTCCTATTTGACATATAGGCCCAACCTATTCTAAGTCCTATTTGACATATAGGCCCAACCTATTACCTATTCGAAGTCCTATTTGACATATAGGCCCAACCTATTACCTATTCGAAGTCCTATTTGACATATAGGCCCAACCTATTACCTATTCGAAGTCCTATTTGACATATAGGCCCAACCTATTCTAAGTCCTATTTGACATATAGGCCCAACCTATTACCTATTCGAAGTCCTATTTGACATATAGGCCCAACCTATTCCAAGTCCTATTTGACCAATATAGGCCCAACCTATTCCAATTCCTATTTGACCAATATAGGCCCAACCTATTCCAAGTCCTATTTGACCAATATAGGCCCAACCTATTCCAAATCCTATTTGACATATAGGCACACCAAGTCCTATTTGACATATAGGCCCAACCTATTACCTATTCCAAGTCCTATTTAACCTATTCCAAGTCCTATTTGACATATAGGCCCAACCCACCAAGTCCTATTTGACCAATATAGGCCCAACCTATTCCAATTCCTATTTGACATATAGGCATAAAACAGACAAGGCTTGATATAAGGGTCTCAAATGCAACGTTTGAGGATCTTTACTCAGCCAAATTGATTAACCTAACCCAAAACCAAAAAATAAAACCCTATAACAAAACAAAATACACATTTACACACATACGTACGGTACAGTATATAAATATATACATACGACTTCAAACATCCAATTCTTCTTTTAAAAAGAATCACAACAGATTTCATCAAAACATACACACACACATACACGTACGGTACAGTATATAAATATATACATACGACTCCAAACATCCAATTCTTCTTTTAAAGGAAGAATCACAACAGATTTCATCAACAGACACATACATTCCTTGCAAACAGATTGGATTCCTTCAAACCCCAAACCTTCCAGACCTACCTGTAGGATATACAACATTTACTCATTCATAACTACGGGTATTAATTTCATTGGAGTGGTGAATCCAAGTTTTGAAGACCAACTGGATTCGGAGGAATGACACACACACACACACACACACACACACACACACACACACTACTCTTTCATGTGTCTCAAACACAAAACCTGTCTAAACATAACCAAGGATCGGAGAGTAAAAGCTTTTATTGCTGCGCTCTGATTCTGTGCACATAATTTTGTGCCAAAAATTATATGGTTAGACAGTGACACGTACAAACAAACTACTCTACTCCAAAGGGCCTTGGCCTACCTTGGCCATAGCCCAACAAATTCATCAAAGGGATGGCCTACCCTTGGCCATAGCCCAACAAATTCATCAAAGGGCTGATGGCCTACCCTTGGCCATAGCCCAACAAATTCATCAAAGGGCTGATGGCCTACCTTGGCCATAGCCCAACAAATTCATCAAAGGGCTGATGGCCTACCCTTGGCCATAGCCCAACAAATTCATCAAAGGGCTTGGCCTACCCTTGGCCATAGCCCAACAAATTCATCAAAGGGCTGATGGCCTACCTTGGCCATAGCCCAACAAATTCATCAAAGGGTGATGGCCTACCTTGGCCATAGCCCAACAAATTCATCAAAGGGCTGATGGCCTACCCTTGGCCATAGCCCAACAAATTCATCAAAGGGCTGATGGCCTACCTTGGCCATAGCCCAACAAATTCATCAAAGGGCTGATGGCCTACCTTGGCCATAGCCCAACAAATTCATCAAAGGGCTGATGGCCTACCTTGGCCATAGCCCAACAAATTCATCAAAGGGCTGATGGCCTACCTTGGCCATAGCCCAACAAATTCATCAAAGGGCTGATGGCCTACCTTGGCCATAGCCCAACAAATTCATCAAAGGGCTTGGCCTACCTTGGCCATAGCCCAACAAATTCATCAAAGGGCTGATGGCCTACCTTGGCCATAGCCCAACAAATTCATCAAAGGGCTGATGCCTACCTTGGCCATAGCCCAACAAATTCATCAAAGGGCTGATGGCCTACCTTGGCCATAGCCCAACAAATTCATCAAAGGGCTTGATGGCCTACCCTTGGCCATAGCCCAACAAATTCATCAAAGGGCTGATGGCCTACCTTGGCCATAGCCCAACAAATTCATCAAAGGGCTGATGGCCTACCTTGGCCATAGCCCAACAAATTCATCAAAGGGCTGATGGCCTACCTTGGCCATAGCCCAACAAATTCATCAAAGGGCTGATGGCCTACCTTGGCCATAGCCCAACAAATTCATCAAAGGGCTGATGGCCTACCCTTGGCCATAGCCCAACAAATTCATCAAAGGGCTGATGGCCTACCTTGGCCATAGCCCAACAAATTCATCAAAGGGCTGATGGCCTACCTTGGCCATAGCCCAACAAATTCATCAAAGGGCTGATGGCCTACCCTTGGCCATAGCCCAACAAATTCATCAAAGGGCTGATGGCCTACCTTGGCCATAGCCCAACAAATTCATCAAAGGGCTGATGGCCTACCTTGGCCATAGCCCAACAAATTCATCAAGGGCTGATGGCCTACCTTGGCCATAGCCCAACAAATTCATCAAAGGGCTTGGCCTACCTTGGCCATAGCCCAACAATTCATCAAGGGCTGATGGCCTCCTTGGCCATAGCCCAAACATTCATCAAGGGCTGTGGCCTCCTTGGCCATAGCCAACAACAATTGGTCTTGTGGCCTCCTTGGCCAGAGACCAAACAACAAGGGTCTTGTGGCCTCCTTTGGCCAGAGACCAAACAAAAAGGGTCTTGTGGCCTCCCTTGGCCATAGGCCAAACAACACAAAAACAGTACAGGATTCAAAGCCCCAAGCCCTCCAGATCTACCTGTGGAGGAGTAAATTTACTCCACTAAAACTACGGGTATTGACTAGTCTGAAGTGGTAGGAGGTTTGAATACAGTACAAACTCTTTCTAATTCTCCTAAATTAAATGAACAAATAACAAAAGACAACAATGGGAACATTGAACCAAACAATTACACGAAAACACTTGGAATGCTTTGGTTTTTAAAACAGAATTCCGAACACGATGACACTCTTTGCACAAAGAGTTATAACTTAAATCCAAATGCCGATACAAAAAGACAAGTGCTTTCAGAATCATCCAAAATTTTCGACCCCATTGGATTATATTTACCAGCAACCATAAGATCCAAAACCCTTTTGCAAGACTTATGGAAAAAGAAAATTGATTGGGATGAACCACTTTCAGTGGAAGACCAACTTCATTGGAAAAAATTAGCCACAGACTTGAACAAAGTTCAAGACATCTACGTACCAAGATGTGCTGGCTACAGATTGAAATCGCAAACACTACACATTTTTACAGATGCCAGCACACAAGCTTATGGGTGTTGTGCCTATTTAACAAGTGAAAATGAAAGTAACTTGGTTTATTCAAAGGCAAAAGTGGCACCCTTAAACCAAAAGAAAACTGTACCACAACTTGAATTATTAGCTGTCTCATTGGGAGTTAAAACAGCAAACTTTCTTTCACAAGTGTATAAAGAAGTTGACATAACAAACATTTACTTAAGACAGACAGTCAAATTTGTCTAACATGGGTGACCAACACAGAACAACTTCTTGCAAAAATATTTGTGAAAAACAGACTAACAGAAATCAAAACTGCAAACACAAACCTTGGTATCAAATTTAGGTACATAAAAACAAAGAGAATCCTGCAGACTTTTTGACAAGAGGGCTCTCTTACAAGCTGTTGAAAACAAATAAAATCTGGTATGAAGGGCCCGAATGGCTAACATGTGAGGATCTTTGGCCAGCCAAAGTAGTTAACCTCACACTCAACTCTACAACAACTGAAAAGATCACTGAGGACAAACCTATATTTGACTATCACCTTTATTCAGACCTCAACAAACTCTTGAGAATTACAGTCTATTGCTGCAAGTTTGTCAATAGCTACCTTCTCAAACACTGTCCTCAGAAAGCCTTTTCTAACTTAACAGAAACTGCAACAAAATACTGGCTCAAACAGATACAAGCTTCAGAATTTGACAAGGAGTTGAAGTATCTTAGGTCCAGTAGCACATTAAACAAAGGTATTCCTTCACTTGTCATGGATCTAAATCTGTACCTGGATACAGAGGGTCTGATAAGGTGTAAAGGAAGGCTTAACAAGTCAACTTTGACTTACAACTCTAAGCACCCAATTCTTCTTCCAAGGAGAAATCACTTCACAAAACTCATCATCAGGGATACCCACAAACACCTGACAGACTGAGAAAACTTACTGGCTACCAAAGGGTAGAACTGAAACAAAGAAAATTTTAAACACATGCATTCCTTGTAAACGTATCCATTCACGACCCTTTAAGACCCCAAGCCCTCCAGACCTACCTGTGGAACGAGTAACATTTACTCGGCCATTTGAAACCACGGGTATTGACTACACTGGAGCGGTAAATGTGAGTTTTGGAGACAAAATGGATTCAAAGGAATACAAAGTGTACATTGTACTCTTCACCTGTGCTGCCACACGTGCCATATGTCTAGACATAGTAGAAGATCTGACAGCAGAAGCTTTTATTGCTGCTTTCAGACGATTTTGTGCACACAATTCTGTACCCAAAACTATATGGTCAGACAATGCCACATACTTCAAATCTGGTGAAAGAATTATTCATCAGATTTGTGACAGTGAAACAGTACAAACTCATTTAACCAAACACAACATAACCTGGAAGTACATTCCTGTTAATACACCATGGTATGGTTCAATTTGGGAAAGAAACATACAAACTGTAAAGAACTGCCTTAAAAAGACTATTGGGACAAAACATCTACAACTTTTTGAACTCATGACTATTCTGTCAGAAATTGAAAATGTTGTCAACAACAGACCATTAACTTATGTGGGAGATGGTATTAATGAGCCAGAACCTCTCACACCAAACCACCTAATTAAGGGAGAAACAGTAAACATGTTACCAGAATCTGAACATAACAGTACAGAGGATCCAGATTGGGAAATAGGACACAAAGAACTCAACACAAAATACAACATTTGACACAAATCAAGACTCAATTTATAACAAAATGGAGAGAAGAATACTTAACAAGTCTTAGAGAAAGACATAAACAATTAACAAAACAAAGTTGGAATGATTCAGTCAAAATTGGGGACATTGTGTTGATACATGACAAGACACCAAGACAACATTGGTCAATGGGAAAAGTCTTGGAACTCAAAACTGGTGAAGACGAAGTTACCAGGGTTGTAAAACTGAAAACAGCAACTGGTGAACCACCAGAGATATCACATTACTATATCCTTTGGAGTGTGGGGCTAAATTAGAACCATTACCCCAAAGGATGGATCAGGATACTATTGGGGAGGAATCTCTCAATGTGCCTGATGTAACTCAGACTAAACCAGACAGGCCTCAAAGAAAGACTGCTTTGAAAGCCAGAAAACTTTTACAAGAAAAAATTAAGACTGGTGACTTATAAAACTTACACAAACTGAGCAAAGTTAAAATGCTTAATAACTTTACTTTAATCCCATAAATTTCCTATACCTAAAGGGAGTCAAACTGATTGACATAACTTTAACTAAACTTGAGAAGTTGGCCTCTTGAACTTTCATATTTGAATAGGTCTTGAGTAACCTCTCTCTCCTAAATTTCTACTTCATTCTTTTCATCCATTTCACATGGTTTAAACACAGTTTATCAAAAAATTTGATCTATAACATACAAATTTTTCTCCGGCCCCCCCCAGTATATGGAAAAACTATACGCACTCACAACATGGTATCATATGTGGTACATTTATTTCATAATTAAATATAAATTATTAATTAATTGAATTAAAATATCTATACAAAATTGCCTCGGGATTGGCGACATAGCCTATTGGGAATGAAATAATTGAATTGCCATACGTACAAAGAACCTGTATGTATGAATCAGCCCACATAGCAACAAGAAAACCCAATTTATTGTTTAGTCTACCAAAGGAGTAGACCAACAAAAATGCTAGTTCGGCAAATAATACACCAGAACCAAGGAACGGCTCTCAGGGCTGTTTATGTTACAGCGAAGCTTTAAACTGGGAGGATGTCTTTGTCCCCCTCTAGTTCTGAGTGAATTCCTTATAATTAAAACCTAATGACTAAAAAGGATAGGCCTATTCCTTCAGGGGTTTATATAGTGACTGCCTATATTAATTACCTTAAGTAAATTCGCGCGAACTCGATCGTGGCGGCCCTACACCGAAATGATCGTAACGCCCTACATCGAAGCAAACAAAGACCCAACAAAAATAAGGTGAGGCAAATTATTTTCATTCTAGTATACTGTACGTCGCGCAAATCCCGACGCTAGAATTACCGTAATCACTTAAATATAAAAAGGTCCTTTAAACACCTACATATTCATAACTCTCTAACGAAAAAGCATAGGGCTTTTGTCGGTAACCCTCCACTGAAATCTGCTGGAAATTTTCAGCGGATGAGGGCACAGGCAATCAACCCATAGCCCTATATAGTTTTTTCATAAACTTATTAAGTTTAAAAAACACTGTTCAAGAAGTGGCATTAATTCCTTCCATGCAAATGACAATAAGAAACTCAGAAAAATCGATTAAATGTAGAACACTTTTGGATAATTGTAGTCAAGCCAGCTACATTACCAATGAACTTGTGAAAAAATTGAATCTTCCAACTAAACACTACGATGAATCCATAACCATAACAGGATTTATAGCCAACAAGAACAACCAATTATGAAGTAGCTATAATTAAATTGGAGGATTCTAGAAACCCTGGAAACTACCAAGAAATAGAAGCCATCATAATTGATGATATTAAGATTAAATATGAAGTTCAGGGATTACTGAAACTTCAAACTTATTTAAAATCCTTAAATTATCAGCTTGCAGATCACTTTGAAGCTGATGAAGTTGCTGACTTCATGTTAATTTTTGGGGCTGCAACCCACAAACTTTTTGCCCTCAGCACTCATCAGATTCATACTGCCTCTTGTTATAAATCTCCCTATGGAATACTTTTATTGGGTTTCCCTTCAGATTACTACCCTGAAAAAGAAAAAAACAATAAGAGATCAGATCAGCTTCTGTATTACCAACCCTCTACTTACTAGTACAACTTCTAATGAAGATCTAGAAAAAATTGAACACCAGATTGCACAATTTAGCAAACTAGAAAACTTGGGTATTTCTGGGGATGAACCATTTTCAAACAAAGAAAAAGATCTGATTGCAAACTTCGAAAAGGAAGTTAAAATAGAAGATGAAAGATTGCTGTTAAGGTACCATGGAATGACCAAAAAGATAAAATTTCACCAAACTTTAACTATGCTATTAGCAGGTTAAAGTCCACTTGCAAAAAATTAAAAAAAGATAACTTAATGCAACCTTATTCAGACATCCTTGAACAACAATTCCAGGAAGGAATAATAGAAGAAGTAGCCCTAACAGAAAGCTTAAAACAAGAAGGAAATTTTTACCTCATTTTCCAGTAGTTCGCCCTGGAGTACAAACAACTAAAGTTAGGATTGTAGTAGATCCCTCGGGTAAAAGCAAACCAGAAGAAATAACAGTAAATGATGCTACTGAGGACTGCCCTTCACTCCTACCTCATTTAGCAAAATTGTGCATTAAATTAAGGCATGGTAAATATTTGATGATTGGAGACATTCAAAAAGCATATTTACAACTTAAATATCAAACAGAATTTGACTGCAATGCCCACAAAATTCTGTGGTTAAAAGATACCCAATTGGCTCCAAATGACGACAACCTGATCTGCTATAAATATAAAAGAGTTACCTTTGGCAACAAAAGCAGTCCATTTTTACTACAACAATCTCTCCAACACATTTTTAATGAACAACAAAACCAAGTGGCAGACTACCTAGCTAACCGCTTTTACATGGACAATGCTTTAATTAATGCCAACAATCTCTCAGAACTCAAAGACCTTTACAATTATAGTGTAAACACCTTAATTGATTATAATTTGAAGCTATATGAATGGGGCCTCCAATCACTCAGAACTTCAAGGACTATTTGAAAAACATGACATAGCCTCCTCAGAAGATAAAGAAAATAAAACTATTAGGATATGGTTGGAACACAAATGCTGATACACTCCATCTAAAAACTGTAAACTTGAACTCAGAAGCCAAAACTAAAAGAGAAATACTAAGTTCTGTGCAATCATTGTTTGATCCAATTGGATTTGTTGCACCCTTAGTGTTTAAATTAAAACTCTTCATGCAGAAGTAGTACTACCAAAAAAGATTGGGATGAATATCTAGAACCTGAAATGCTGCGTGAATGGAAAAAACTTTGCAAAGAAATAAACAAAGTGGAATTTCTGAATTTTCCTAGACAAGCTTTTGAAAATCCAAACCTCATGGAAAATCTTCAACTCCACATCTTTTGTGATGCCAGCCAAGAAGGTATGCAGTAAGTTGCTATCTAGTTGGAAATGGAAAATCCGAACTAATTTACGCTAAATCAAGAGTCAACCCCAAATCAAAAAATTGGACCATTTGTAACTTGGAATTAATGGCAATCTGCCTAGGAACCAAAGTCTAGAATACCTTAAAGAAACCTACCTAGAAGAAAACTCAGAAAACCAAAAGTTCTTCAAAACAATAATTTGGACAGACTCACAGGTGGCTTTAAATTGGATTGCTCAAAAATCTCTAAAAATGAAATCCATCTTTGTAAAAAACAGAGTAAAGACATTCAGGAAGCAACAAGAAACTTAAACCATCACCTGGAATTCAGACATGTAGCAAGAAGACAACCCAGCAGACCTACTCACCAGAACAATATCTTTCAAGAAATTTCAAAAACTTCTTCCCTTTTACCAACATGGTCCCACATTTTTGAGAAATGAAATGAATGGCCAACCAACTTAATTTTTAACACCCACCAAGAAACCTTACAGACAACAATAAATGTGTCTCAAACAACTTGTAAAGAAATAAATGAAAAAACTCCCTTGTTAAACATGGAAAAATTCTCTAACAGGAAAAAACTGGTCAGAATCACTGCCTATGTTCTACGGTTCATAGAAAACTTAAAGTACTTCCGCACTCACAAATATAACCCCAAATGTAACCTAACAATGGAAGAACAAATTGCTGTTTTGGAGAAAAATCATACAGCTTACAAAACTAAGGCCACAAATTACTGATAAAATTAGTCCAGCAACATTTCTCAAAAGAAAAAGAAATAATCAACAAACTAAATAAAGGAGAAAAAGTTGAGGACCTAACAAAGCTGCAAAAGAATCTAAAACTCTTCATTGACAAAGAAGGGTTAGTCAGAACAATGGGGAGATATAAATATGCAACCAACCTTAACTATTCTGCTAGGTATCCTGTACTACTGCCTGAAAATTCTCATTTAACAACGTTAATCATAACTGAATGTCATGCAAAAGCCAGTCATATAACCTTAGCTACCACATGCAATTTCCTCAGACAGGAATTCTGGATCCCCAAAATAAGGCAAGTAGTTAAAAAAGTTCTGAAACAATGTCTGTTTTGCCAAAAATACTTTGCCATGGCTTATGAAATGCCTACTACTGGACCATTAGTAACGGAACGTTTAAGCTATGAAAAACCCTTTGAAAAAACTGCCCTTGACTATGCTGGTCCAATTTCTGTCCAGGATGAGAATAACCAATTCATGAAAGTCTACTTATTATTGTTCACTTGCTGCGCCACCAGATTCACCAGCCTTCACATCTGCACTGACCTTTCTGCTAAAACCTTTTTAAGAGAACTCTACCATTTGTCCTTAAACTACTCCCTTCCAAAAGTTTTGATTTCAGACAATCAATCCACCTTCAAAAGATCTGAAGATTACCTTAAACATTGGTTCCAAAATGTTCTTGTGTCTCAGCACCTTCTGATCATGGTATCCAGTGGAAATTTACAGCAGCCTATTCACCCAGAACCTTAGGAATAGCTGAAAGAATGGTGGGTTTAGTCAAAAGAGCCCTCTATACCTCCCCAAAACCCAAAAGGAAGAAAAATCCCTTTAACTGAACTAAAAACAATTGTTCTTGAAATAATGAATACAATTAATTCAAGACCACTCACTTATGTTAACTCAAATGAAGATCCCTCCTCTGACCTACTAACTCCTTTCAAGTTGCTTTTTGGGTATGACAATACCAAATTCAACTTTTTAACCACTAATGATACCCAAGAAGCTGTTAATGAAGGTGATCAGTGGACGCTGATTATATGACAGCAACAGAGGACAAAGAAAGAAAGAAAATACTGGATTACTTTCATAAGGGAGTTAAACAATCTAAGAAATCAAAAAAAGATGGCGATATGAATATTTGAGTAGTTTGAGAAAAAGAATACCAACAACACAAACAACCAGTAAGTAAAGAACCTAAAGTAGGAGAACTGTGTCTCTTATATGAAAATTCTATGAATCCCAAATACTTCTGGAAGATTGCTGTAATTGAAACATTACACCCAGATGAAGATGACATAATCAGGCATGTAACTGTAAAAACACCCAATGGTCATCTCTCCAGAAGACACATATATCGGTTATACCCACTTGAAATAACTGATAAACCGAATATTGACCTGGAAGAACTTGAAAATTCCTCACAGAATCAGGAACTGTAGATTATCCTGATACTACTACTGCCGCTACTCAACCCCGACCACAAAGACAAGCTGCAGTTAGATTTCGGGAAGAACTGCAAAGAAAAATACAGAGTGGATCTTTGTGAAGACCACAAATTGAAAATTGTAAATAGCTATAACTTAGGACTAACGTTCTACAGAAAAGACGCTTTCATTTTCATATTTCACCTAAAAGGAACTTTTCTGTAGAGCATGTCATTTTCATTCATCATAAATAAAAAAAAATAAAAAAAATAAATAAAAATAAAATTTCCAAGAATATAATTCTGAGTAAATTTTTTCCCCTTGGGGGAATGTTAAAAAAAAAGGTTGGGTAGAAATAACCACATATATTTCCAAATAAAATATAAACAAAATAAATATAGAATAAAAATAACAACCCTCGTTTCTAACCAACTAGTGAAGTTGGGTTTCCCTAAAAAAAAAAAAGAAGAAAGAAAAAAAAGTTTCTGAGACAAAGAAAAACGGAGCTCTTTGTTAATCTTCGAAAATTTTGGCTGCTGAATGAAGTGGGCTAGTTTTTTCGTAAAAAATTCTCGTAGTTCCCCAACTAACCGGGCAAATTAAAGTCAACCTTTAAACCTCAATATTAACCACTGCAATTAAACTAAAACCCTGTTTAACTAAATAGTGGCCTACCAGAACTAGGTGTAAGTAATTTAATTAAAATACATAACTAAGGTAAGAGATTAAAACTAGGTACCTAGAAGAAACTCGAACCGGGCTACAACAGCCCTAACTAAATAATTAAATGGTTGTTATAGCCTCTATTAAAACTTAAGGGCAATATAGCCCTAACTTAACTTGAGTAAAAACCTTCAAAACCTTAAACCTTTAAAAACAAAAACTTAAGGGCAATACAGCCCTAGCCTAACTTAAACTGCAAAACCTAGGTCTGGGAAATAGCCCTTATAAATAAATAACTTAGCAGTGTGCCAAATAGTAACTTAAAACTTAACAAATTTTCAAATCTGGAAACTAAATGAAACTTATGGATTAGTTAGAAACAGAAAGGGTAACGTTCAACTGGCAACTTCATTTTTGGTAAGTCTAAATTAATTTTAATGAATTTAGTTTGACCATAGTTAGTAATCTGGCTGCCGACCAAATTTTAACCTTAAAACCACTGCAGCGTACAGTGAAAAAGTCTGTAGCTATTATTATTTCTATAATTACTGTCTATTTAAAGTAAACTTAGCCTTAATATTACACCTAAATAAAAATCTCAATAAAAATAAATTTTTCAATAGGGACCTATGATACTAGGGTGTGTCAATTTTAGTAAAGTCAACAATTCAAAAACTACTAATGCTCAAATGATGTCATATTATCTAGCAAACTTAGAAATATCTTTCGTGTTGTTAAAAAAGTCATTTACCTACTTATATGTTTGAAATATAACCTAAATATGACTGTAGCATCGTATATCAATGTGCCATTGATATGTGTGTTCAACTTTGGTTATTTTTGGTGTGCAGTATGGTTTCTAAGTTTCACATAGTCACAAATGCTGGAGTTTTGATTGTGAATGCATGAGTTTTCCCTCCTTTTTGACAATTTTGATTACTTCGTAATGTAAATATTGTGTAATTCAAATTATTCGAAATGTTATGTGTGACCCAAACTTTCTGTATACTGTATTTTGATATGATAGATATATGAAATTGTCATTACTTTGAATAATTAAGTCTTGTACCTATAACAACACAACCTTTTATCTGAGCTTATAGGAAGATATTAAGAATTTCAATTAACTTAATTTTATGTAATCATAATCAGTAGGCCTATCCAAATTTCAATGACATTTCTTTTGTTCACAGGTCCACAGGATGAGTCGGAAAGAAATCAGAACCCGAAGCCAATCAAGTTGTCACTTAAGTCATTTGGTGGGGACTGGGAGGAACTCCCCCCTGCTGAGCTCAGTGGAGAAAGGCCAACGCTCTATTCACAGAACCTGTAATCAACACTGAGGTCAGGATCAGGGCGAAAGTGAAGGCACTGTGGGATGAGGCAGTGAAGGTGTCCATTGGCAATGTGAAGCTAGAGGTCAAAGATAGGTTCATGATGAAATTGGACAAATTGGTGGACTTCCTGACCTGTCACTGTGTGATCAGGAGCTGCAGTGAGCTTGGGTGCAACCCTGTCTGCAACAGTGAGGTTCACATTGACTGCAGCTGCAGGAGCGAGCAGAAGATACCAGTGCAGGAGCTTGCCTTCATTAAAGGTCAGAGAGAAAAGGTGGGCAGTGTGGGGGCACACCAGATGGGTCTAGCTGATCACCCTGAGATCAGGAGACAGGAAGCAGTGCTGCAGAGACAGGAGCAGAGAAGGAAGGCCAAGGAGAAGAGGAGGAGGAAGGCAGAGGAGTCGACCAAGAAAGAAGAGGAGTTGAGGGAGGAGTCACTGCTGGAGATGGAGTTGGAGGAGACTGGAGATATACTGGAGGAGGCAGGGAGGAGAGAGGAGGACGAAGACTTCATACCAGAGGTTGCGACAACTTCTTCCTTGCCTGTGGCTAAGAAGAAGAAATACAACACTGAAGATATCACCAACGTAGCTCTGGCTAGCTTGAGACATCACACTGGGCTGAGAGAGACTGCAGAGATTGCCACTGCTGCCTGGATTGATGCTGGCCTTATGACAGAGTTTGACACAGCACTGGTGATTGACCACAACAAAGTGAGGAGGGCTCAGGAGAGACTGAATAAGGAGCTGGTTAAGAAGTTTGATGAAGAGATTAGGGACAATGGCATCACCTGTATCTTCTTTGATGGGAAAAGAGATGACACCAAAGCGATGATGGAAGCTGAGGGCAGTGACAGGCAGTTTCCTGGCCTCATTAAGGAAGAACACTACACAGTGTGCAATGAACCAGGTGGGAAATATTTGTGGCATTTTGTACCCAAGGAAGCTACAGGGGAGAGAAGTCATGCTGAGGTCAATGCTGATCATCTGGTGAACTGGCTAAGAGAGAGAGGAGCAGACCAGACCCTTTTGGCCATAGGAGGTGCCAGTACTAATGTGAATACTGGCTGGGAGGGAGGAGTAATGCATTATGTGGAGGCCAAGCTTAGCAGGAAGTTGGTGTGGATTGTCTGTGTCTTGCACACTGGGGAGCTGAGTCTCAGACACCTGGTGACTGCACTGGACGGCAAGACATTGAGCAACAACAAGTGGTCTGGGCCCCTAGGGAAGATGTTAGACACTGCCACTGAGCTGGAGATCAACCCAAACTTCACGAGGATCACTGTTGGTCCTCCTCTACCCCATCTCAGTCAGGAGGTAGTCAAGGACCTCAGCACAGACCAATCATATGGCTACAGAATCATCACTGCCATCAGATCGGGAGAGGTACCTCAGAGTCTAGCTCTCCTGGAGATTGGGCCAGTCTGTCACAGTAGGTGGGTCACCACGGCTCTAAGGTTCTGCAGATTGTGGATTTCCAAACATGGGCTGAAGGGTAGGAGCCTGAAGAATCTGAGGATAATTGTGGAATTCATAGTGGGAGTCTACATGCCAAACTGGTTCAACATTAAGTTAAATCACAGCTGGGTGGAGGGTCCCAGGCATGTATTGTACCAGCTGGAGCTGCTCAGAAGTCAGAAGAAGGAGGTGATAGGAATAGTGATGCCTACAGTGAAGAGATCAGCCTGGTATGCACACTCTGAGGCTGTGCTCCAGGCCATGCTGTGCAGTGAGGTGGAGGAGGAGAGGAGGGAAGCAGTGAAGAGGACACTGGAAATCAGAGGTGAAGAAGATGAGGACACACAGGTAGGAGACTGCAGTGTCAGACCCAGGAAGACTCCTGACATCAACCCAGATGCCACCAAACTCTCGGAGCTTAATGACTGGAACTCTGGCGTGACTGAGCCTCCTCTGACCTGCTCCTTCACCACTGCTGCACTCAAGGAGTTTCTGGATAGACCAATGGAAGTTCCTGCATGGCCTCGCGCACACAGTCAATAGAGAGGTGTGTAAAGATGACAACTAAAGCAGCACAACATGTTTACTCACAAGAGAGGAGGGAGGCGTACATCAGTGGCCAGGTGGCCAGTAGGGAGCTCATGTCCAGGAACAAGAGCAAGGCAGACATGGCATCCTTGGCAAAGTTCAAGAAACCTATCTATATTTCTAAGTTTTAATATTGAAATACAATCAAAATGTCTTTAATTGTATGTAATGTATGTAAAATGTAGTTATATACACTAAAAAAAATACTTGCAAAAATTGCCGATTTTTCGTAAACTTCAACTTCAAATATAAGTAGCTAGAAGTGGTCAAATCTGGATTTTAAAGCCATATTTCGATTTAGCACATAAAAATGCATCATTTGGTCACTAGTAGTCTTTGAAAATCTAAAAATTTCACTTTGCTCCCTAAAATTGACACACCCTACTGTCCCTACTATGATACGGTCTTTCCAAATGCCACACCATACCATCACACGAGCAACACCTTGTTCCTTTGAAGCAGTAAACCAGTGAGGGTTGTCTTGCGACCAGAGCGGATGTTCTGTAGGTTCACCATTTGAGTAAAAAACAGCCTCATCACTGAACAGAATGGTGGACGGGAAATTGACATTTTAAGCACATTGTTCCGTAGCCCATTCACAAAATTCCATCCGTCGGTCTGGATCATCTTCGCTTAATTTCTGCAAGATTTGAAGTTTGTAAGGATGTCATTTGTGTGCTTGAAGAATGCGGTGGATGCTGCTTTTCGACACTCCTGTCTCAGCGGACAACAGCCGAAGAGACTTTTGGGGACTGTTTGTGAAATGAGCGAGGATGGTAGCGGCTGTGTCATCATCGGTGGATGTCCTCGGAGGTCCACTGCCGACACAGCTGTGTGTTATCGGCGCGCGGTCCGGATGCAATCTGTTAAATTCCTCAGCGACCTCCCTCTGACTCCGATTTCCTACGAGCAGAATTACCTGGATGCGTTCTTCCTTACTCAAAGACATCATGGGCACTTGCATAAACGGAAAAACATGAATTACTTATTTTTACCATTTTACCCTATGGTTCCAGACTTATGGGGCACACTCTCTCTCTCTCTCTCTCTCTCTCTCTCTCTCTCTCTCTCTCTCTCTATATATATATATATATATATACAGTATATAGTAACCTCGTAGCAGTTTTGTGCGTTGGTCTCTCTTCACACGAAAGTCAAGCTGGTGGCCCCGCCTCTAGGCCTGGCTTGGTGGAGGAGCGAGTTGCTCTCTTGCGCTCTCCATCGCGCATAGCCAGGTACACCCGGCTCATCTGGTACCGTCCCGAGCCAAGAGTCTAGTCTTCTTTTGAAGACTTCAACTTTGACCCCTATGACGTTCCTGAAGTCCTTTGGAAACTGGTTAAAAAGTCTTGGGCCTCTAACAACCAAGCTATTTTCCTTCAGTGTTGAAGAGGTCCCTTGTCGGGCCTTTAGTTTGAGAACACTACACATTCTACCTTTCCTATTTTCCAGTGTTTTCTGGATGGTAATTGTGTTTAGTTTGAGGTTTAGTACCAGTTTTTCGATAATTTTCCATATGTAGATTATGGTGTACCTCTCTTCTTCTTTCCAGAGAATGCAGATTTAGTTTACATAGTCTTTCCCAGCTGTTGAGTCCTTTGCAACCATCAATCTTGACTGTGAAATGTCTCTGAATTTCTTCTAGTTTACTAATTTCTTCCTTTTTATGTGGGGACGTTAAGACTGAGCAGTTTCAAGTTTTCAAGTTTTGGTATGATCAATTTTTTAGTTGGGGAATCATTACTTTCTTGTCCTTTCTTTTAAAGGTTCTTACTACCTGTCCCACGACTCTTTTTGCTTTGTTTATCGCTACAGTGATCCCCGACCTGCAACGGTTCGGTTCCTATAAAAACGTCGTGCAGCGCGAAAACGTGCAGGTCGGAACTATCTACCCATAATATAAATGGGGTTGCGGGGATAAAAGTTTAAAAAATCATGTATAAAGTAATTTTTACCTAAATAAAAGCTTTTAAACATTGCACAATAAATGCATACATATAAATAATAATGCATGTAAAGTAATATATAATAACGAGTATAAATAGTAAAAACTTGTAAATAAACAAATTCCCAAAACATCACTATAAAAATAATGTAATAATCCGGAGGAGCGCGAGAAAGACGACTCGCTATAAACTAGCCGGTCGTACAAGGGACACCGCCCGGACACGCTACCAGGCATGTTGCTGCCAGCTGCAAATGCTTAAGTATCGTACGTATCGTATAGTATTGTACACGTAAGTATCGTAAGTATCGTAGTGCGTACTCGAAAAAGTATTGTCATTTTTTAGTATTTACCACAATTTTAAAAAATTTGCGCTGATCTATCTTTGAATCTTAGCTCGTACAGATCGAAAAAAGGGTAGTGAAATGTCCTCGTCCTATCTCTGAATTCGTGTAGGTCGAACCTCGTGGACGTCGGGGATCACTGCATCTGATCTTGTCTCGAATTTCACATCATCGGTCATTATAACCCCCAAATCTATAGCTTTCGTGCTTCTCTGAATTTCCTGTCTATCTGGAGCATAATATGCAGTCTGTTTAAGTTTCTCATTTCTACCATATCTCAAGAGCTGAAATTTCTCGGTGTTAAATGTCATGTTGTTGTCTTCTGACCATTTGTATGTTCTGTTCGTGTCCCTCTGCTGATCTTTGTATCGTCTGCAAAGGATGTTACTATACTGTTGTTGGTCAATTCATTGTCTATGTCTCTTAGCATGATAATGAATAGGACTGGATAATGAATAGCAGTGGAAGAGATGTGATTTAGTGGAAATGGACTTATTTTTCATTGATTTAACCAATATAAACTGAACTTGAGCGCTTCTTCCTTTGCATAGAGATGTAGAAATGGCTTACCGACCTCACCATGGTCTTAACTCAATTTTGACCAAATTGTGACTTACCCGTTTTTTTCTTTGCACGGCACTTAATTGTTTGGCCCTGTCGCTGAATTCTTTGAGTAGTAATTTTAAAATGAGAAGAAAAGGCATCAATAATAGAACAAATACTAGTAGGACTCATGGTAGTCTGGTTTAGATGTACTTAAAAGTTAAAAGTATTACAATAACAATCAGCCAACCTACTGGTGATCAATAGACTATGGAATGTAAAGTGGGAATAAAAATGTATATTAAATATATATTCTAGACGTACTTTATCCAGTCATTATAGTTTCGGCCCCCAGACTACAGTCAGGGTAATGCCCGCGAGCATAAAGAAGTTGGCCATCCCTGACATAGACGCTCATTGGTCGGTCGGTTGTAGTTGGATGATGAACCGTCCTCTGCTCCGCTTCTAGAAGATGTATTAACACCTGGTTCGGATCCCACGTAAAGATGTACCCTCCTTCATATGACCTTAGATGTTGCGAAGCGGGTTAAACAACCTTCAAACAACAACAGCAACAATAAAAAAACAAAATTTAACTGCACAGCTAATTTCTGTTGGGGGAATTTTGCCAGTTATGATATTATTAATAGGACTTATTATTATTATTATTAAATAACATAAATGTGATTATAGGTTCAGACCAAAAATTAGTATAGGATTAGATAGGTTTAAATTCACGTGAAATTAAGAGCTATCGTATTATTATTTATAACTTATAAGGAATCTATTCAGTAAAATTATATATACATAAATATAACAAATACATAGTCCTATTGAAGTTATGAATATGAACTAGAATGGGGTTTTCCACCTAGATTAAATGCTTGGACAGAAATTATACCAGTTAACGTGAGCTATAGTATTAACTCAAATATTATAATATCTTAAATGTTATGTTTAAGGACCAAAATAACGAATATAGACAAGTTTATATTCAGCTTCAGTCAGCTGTTGTTATTCCTGCAGCAAAATTAATTACGAGACCCGATAACCTTCCTGCAAGAACCACCTCCATCAATGCAGCACCCTCGGACTCCGTTTCCCGCTGAAGCCTGATTACAGTTCCTGTGAAGATCGACTACTTTTTGAAAAGCGAAAGGGGTACAAGCATTTTCCAAACAACCGCAAGGGTTCCAGTTTGCGTTTTGGCTTCCTGAGCTCTGGCCAGCAGAAATACAACATGCTTGATAGGAATAAGGCCCGTACTGATTTTGTACTATATGGTTTAGATCATCATTCCCTGTGTATTAGTTTATGACATAGTAGTTGTACATTTTATGATAATTTTAACATGAGAATTTATTAATAGTTTCTTTTCTTCTGATCAGCAAATTACGTGTTTGGCTGCTGCAGTTATATTTTTATTGAAATTTCTCAATTTTAGTTGATTTGGTTCATGTTTCTGTCAATAGATCCTCGATACGTTGGCTCAAAAAGTGAAGCACAAACATTTTAAAGTTGCGTTCTCTTATAGCTTTGATCTTTGCATGAATGTCTGTTTTCGATTTCACAAAATGTATAACATGTTTTGAAACGTGAATGAACCAATCATTTTGAGTTTTAGTTCCTAACTTTGACAAAAAGAATATCAGTTGGAAAAAAGTTGCATTGAATATAGTTACATTTTCGATCCAAAGAAAGAAATTAACATTTGTTATCCCACCAACTTCTGAAAATAAGATTGTTCTCTCGTTTTTAAATAGTTTTTAATCTATTGTTAAATGTATAAGAACTTTTCGACAGCAGCCTACATTTAGATTCAGTGTTGCAGCTGTTTTAGAACTTTTTTGGTTAAGTCGTGATATTTTCATTAGTTAGCCTTATAAGGCTAACTAACGAAGGCTGGAGGCCCTGATCTTCAGGTGATCCATTGTATTTATATGTGGTAGGTGTAATTTAAGAAACAAGTCACTAGCAACAATTACTTTAATTACAGTAAATAGTTACTAATTACAGTTACTAATCTGCATGTCTGTATCGCTTAATTCATTAACAAATGACGGGCGGTATGGTTTCATGCCGAGATCTTATGTCATGTGATCTCTCATTGTGGACATGTGGACTGCAAGTTCTTGTGATCGTTTCCGAAGTGATTTTTTCGGTGAACAAGCCACCGATGCAATCACACCTTCACATTGTTCTGCTCGCGCTGTTGGTCTTCCCGACTGTGGTCTGTCCTTGATGGAGGCAGTTTCAAACAGCTTTTTCTCACAGCGTAATACCGTGTTGTTTGGTGGTGCAGCCTTATTGAATCTTGTGTTGAAATCATTCTGGATATCATGCATCGTTTTGCCAGTATGTGACCTTTCATGAGAGTAGTATGGGCGCAAAAGGAGAGAGTGCAATGCAATTGATAATGTTGCATAAGTTATGCAACAAAGGGGGAGGGGGATGTTGCAAGAGCAACAATGGTTATGCAACTTGGAGGCGGAGTTATCCCCCAAGAGAAAGAGAGGACAAGGAGAGAGAGGAAGAGAGTTGTTCGCCTGGCCAGAGCCAAGCACATATTAATACTTCAGCCAAGCGGCCGTTGTCTTAATATGTTCCTAATCAGCCAGTTGACTTATCTGGCTGAGCTGCCAGATTGCGCTACTTATTTAATTAAAGCATATATTCTGGCTTAACCGGCCAGTTGAGAAGGCGTAAATGGCTTGTTCAGGTGTACATTATTGAGTTGCCAGATTGCGCTATTTATTTAATTAAAGCATATATTCTGGCTTAACCAGCCAGTTGACTTAGAAGGCGTAAATGGCTTGGTCATAACAAAGACAGAAAAAAACCTGATATATATTGTTATATGCCATGGTTTTATACGTTATATTTAAGGTGTGATTTATACCTTTATTTTAGTCTGTTTTCCTTTAACCCTTTAAAGACTGAAGGTACAAATTGCTAACGTTTCAAATACAAGCATTCATAACTTAACCCTACAAAAAAATTCAGGGCTTAAAGGGTTAAACCACATTATATAAATTTAACCCAAGGTTATATATATCACTTGTTATATATTCTTATTTCTCTGTCAGTCCGTGTAGGGAAATAATTGAAAAACCTTTTACAAAAATAATATATTCATCACAGACTTTCTAAACCAATTACAATGCAAAAATTAAATTTTTTACAGTAATGAAAATTTGTTGAAGAATGACACTTGATAATAAGATAATTAAGTAAAAATGCACAAGCAATTTAAATTTGACTGTTATACAAGTTTAATTAAATTAAATTACAATTAAATACAATTCATTTATACGACAACGCCTTCTCTCGCCCTATGAACCCTTTTCCGAGCTAGGCTGCCAAGCGTAAAATTCCTGACCTACCCAAATAAGATTCCCTTTTTTGATTAATCTTATTTGTAAGCCTTTTAGAAGGTGTAATTTTAACATGCCATTAAACTTGTTAACAATGTAACAATGTAATTCTAACGGAGTTTTCCCGTTTTATACATAAATGAACGTTCAATTTTATAACGCCTCCTTTTCTTTGTCTGGCATGAAGCGCGGAAACCCACGTGCTTTCCCTCAATTGAATTTCTTTATTTTAATGTAATATTTACATTAGTTATTTTCCTAGTTTCTGGGTAACCTATATATGGTATTTTTATCCGAACTTATTCAGAATTAAATAGACAATTGAATTCATGTCTTTTTTTTCTAAATTACATGAGTATTTAACATGCATATGTTTCTAATTTCATGTACTTAAGAATTTATAAAACGTCGTTTCAGAAACGAAAAGACGAAGCCGCCATTTCGGTTCGTTCCCTTTTTTCATGAACCATTCATTTATGCATACAATTCATTCTGTTTGCTTGATCAATTTTGTCTGTGGGTTAATTTATAACCAGTAATTAATTAACCTTATTACATTATTCCCATACATAACAATAGTAATGCATATATAGGCGGTTTATGAATGAAAAAACAATGTTTTGATGCATATTAAATTTTAATAACATTATAACATTACCAGATTGGTGGGTACCTGTAGGTTTCATACGTCACTGCTTAGAATATCTTCCAATTGGCAATTGGACGACAGCTGAATGGATACTACTGGTATAGCATTGTTATATCCGGAGCAAATGCCATTTCCAGATCAGCAATACTAATATAGTAATAAAGCGTCACTGAGACAAATATTAAATATTATTTAGAAACGAAGAATGTTTTGTATTGAGGCAGCATCATAAATGGATATAAAGGTTTTGTATTAATAAGTTCCATGTTACAACTTAAGTGTGGAACCACTGCAGCTGTGACTCTTGGCGGTCTCTCACCTCAAAGGAGAAAATTACAGAAAATAAAATAAAATGATTACAGTGATTCATATCAATAAACACAGAGCCATTTAAACGATGATATTTGACAATTTTGCAAAGGTGTTACACATTCATAATTACCATTCTATTTGAGAGATATTTTATACATGAACACAACAAATTTAATATCTTGTCCAGCGGGCAGCCACCATTGTTGTCTACGACTTCCTGCAGTCGATGTGGTACAGAAGCAACGTGATTATATACCAGTTGTTGATTCCTCCTCAGCACCTCCCCCTCACTCAGAAGATTTTTAAAATTTACGTAGTAAGATAGATTAAGGATATTTTATCCAGTATTATGAAGATTGGTATTAAACTATGTTATCCTCCTACATACATTTCTATAAAATTGTTAAATAAAGCTAAAAAACCAAAGTATTATAATAGTGTAACTGAAGAGAATTTTGATTAAAAATATACGTAGAACCTACCTTACCATGTACACAGGTCCGGCGCCAGCCTATTTGGCGCCCTTAGCAGGACTGCAGCTGGCGCCCCCACCCGCCTCCCACTTCACGATTGGGTTTGCCCACAAAGTAATCAAGGTACCATATTGAAGAAACTATTTGCCTTACACTGATCTATTTTAATTTGCTAATACATACATTTATTATAAAATTATAAAATCATTTCACAGTTCAAGAAAGTGTCATGACCAATCAAAACAGCGAGTAAAGCGAGGCATATGTAGTAACAAATCAGAACGCTCAAAAGTGCTAAAATATGCATTCAAAAAGGACATATCTACTGTTTTTTCCAAGCAAGAAGGGCATATGTCACATAAAAACAGTTATTCGCTTATTGACGACTCCTGGAACTCATATTAAGCCGTAAATAAGCCGAGTCGCTTATTGACGACTCCCGTCTGTGCGCGCATTTTTAAATCGCTTATTTACGACTCCCGTCCCTAAAAGGTTAAAGGTCGTGAATCGTGATAGTGAAAGTTCTATAATGACCCAATAAGATGAATAAGTTAATTATGTAAATATCAGTCAAGCTAAACTGGTGTACATACGTCGTACAACCTTTCATCATTTGTCTATGCTTCTCATTCCTTCATTATTTTTTTCATGTTGTTCTTACATAATACTATCAGACGTGCAAAGGGCGGGAGGCGCTGGCGCCCCCCAGATCTTTGGCGCCCTTAGCATTTACTAACCTCGCCTAATGGAAGCGGCGGCCCTGCATGTACATTTTAAACATATTTCGACCTTACTTAAAACAATTGGAATTAACGTTGTTTTAAGCATAAAAATCTCGCCTAATAAAGAACAGCCCAGATAATGCCGCTGGCTGTGTCTACTCGATTGGATGTAAACAATGCGATCCATTTTATATAGGGCAAACTGGAAAAACTTTAAACGTCAGTGTAAAAACCATAAATATGTTTGAAGAACGGCAAATGCATTGTTTGACCATATGTATAGATATAATCATAATATAAATTGGGAGCGTTCTAAAGCTCTTCTTAAAAATAAAGACACAATAAAGACACAACTGAAAGGAACATTCTGGAATGTGCATTCATCTATTTTATAATTTCAATAACAGTTCTGGAACGTAAAAATTTACCACATCTTCTTAATGTACCATTTGCTTTTAATTAGCACGTGTTCATTTTTTGATAATCCCTCCTATTTTGTTTACGCTGTACAGAGATCTATATTTTTACCAGTGATGTAGTCGAGACCTAAGCACCCGAGAGCGAAAACGAGACCGAGACCGAAACAGAAACAGAGACCACATACAATTTTTGCATTTATTCAGTATTGCGTAATGCCTAATTCCGAGGCTTTGTATTTCACAGTCAGGAATCAAGATTCTAAAGAGGTTATCAAGTGACAATTGCAAAATTTGTTCATAATTTTGTTAAAAATTCATAGTTTGTGACATTTTTCAGCAGTTAACTGCCTACTTGAACCAAAATAAGTGTTCGTTGCACTTGAAGAACATCAACATACTCAGCAGTGATGTAGTCGAGACCATCATGGTCGAGACTGAGACCTAAGCACCCGAGACAAAGACCGAGACTGAGACCGATACCAGAAAAAAGGTCTCGAGACGGGTCTCGAGTCCTACACCATGATATTTGCCATAATTTTGTTCACATGTCCAAATTTTAACTCATAAGCTTGCTGAATTTGTTTTGTTTCTTCCGCGAATAATTTCACAATTTTTGTGTTGAGCAAATATCTTTTGGTGGTTTTGTTCCCCGAGGAAATCTGCGGAGTTCGCGCAGGACTTTTGAAAAGTGTGAAAAATTTATTTGTCGGAATTTTTTCCGAAAAAAATTTGCGGAACTCGCGCGGAACTTTTGAGACCAAATTTCCATATTTTCTGGAAGTATTTATTTTTTTATTTATTTTAAAGAAGTTGAATTAAGTGCTGTTTTTTAGTCACATATAAAACTCCTCTGTATAAACTCTCTGAGACTTAATCCAACTAATTGGAAACATCTTTTGAAATTTAAATTAATTTTTCTGAACAAAAAATTTGTAAGTGTACATCTGTAACTTATTCTGAATTAATAGCCCATTGTGAGTGAAATCTTAAAATTTGTGAAATAAAATTTATACGAGGAAATGCATTGTTTCTATGTTACCTTGCAATAGGCCTCCCTTCTAAGCTGAGGTAAATTAACATTAAAAGTTCGAAATTAAAAGTGGGCTTCAAGTAAGCCGGTAAATTGTGCATATAAAATTTAAAAAGTCATCCAAATGATAACCAGAGCCATCCTGAACAAACAAACTCGCGCGCGCAATAAGTGCAATAAAAAAAATGATGGAGTGGAGTCGTGTTGGGCTAATGTAGCGAGTGGCGTTCCTCAGGGTTCTGTATTGGGCCCTTTGCTTTTTTTTACATATATTAACGATTTAGATGTCGGCCTAGTCAGTACAGTTTCAAAGTTTGCGGATGACACGAAGCTGGGTGGTAGGGCGATTAATGACGAAGATAGAGGTAAAATCCAGGAAGATCTGAATAAAATCGTTGATTGGTCAGTCACATGGCAAATGAGATTTAACGTCGATAAGTGCAAAATTTTACATATAGGTTCACGTAACGGTAATTTTGCGTATAGTATGTCAGGGAAGGAGTTAACAAGCGTAGAGCAGGAAAAAGATTTAGGAGTTATAGTCACTGGTGATTGAAAAGTAGCGAAACAAAGTACAGCAGCGGTCAATAAAGCGAACAAAGTGTTAGGTTTTATAGGTCGGAATTTTGAGTACAAATCGCGCGATATTATAGTTCCTCTTTATAAATCATTAGTTAGACCCCACTTGGAATACGCGATCCAATTTTGGAATCCGCATATGCGAAAGATATAGACAAACTCGAAAGAGTTCAAAGACGAGCAACTAAGATGATTCCGTCGCTTAGGTCAAAGTCGTACGAGGATAGGCTTAAGGAGTTAAAATTGACTACACTCGAGACTAAAAGGCTAAGGGGTGATCTAATCCAGGTTTTCAAAATTATGAATGGGTTCGATAACGTAGATAAAGATGGATTTTTCGAAATATCTCAATATAATAGGACTAGAAATAACGGGTGTAAGTTGACAAGTAGAAACTTCGAGACAGCAGTTGCCAAACACTTTTTTACGCATAGAATAGCAAAGGTGGGCAGTTGCGGCGCAACATTTTTGGTTGCGCTTGCGCTTGCGCCGCACATTTTTACAGAGAGTTGCGGAATTGTTTGCGGCGCAACTTATATATGCAGTTTCAAGATTAGCGCGCAACGCGCAACATTTAATATTACTTCTCTGTAAAAATAACCCAAGCGAATGTAACTTAAATATTTTTATCTGGCAACACTGCACTTCAATTGTTTACATTCAGTCACATTCTCAATGCGCCAGTATCACTGTCTGACTTTCTGTTGTTTTCGTTTCTTTTTACTTTTTAGTACTAATACTAGTATTATGGATCGTTTTGTGGTGTCTGTGGCCGACAGCACTGATTCTGCCGACCAGGACATGGACAGAGAGGTTGAAGTGACTGAGAATGTTGACAGCCGTTCCCCTGAGACTGAAGCAAGTGTCAGTGAGGTTTCCGCTTCAGGATCGGGGGCCCCTACCGTTAACCCCTGGCCTTACTTGGCCGACTTTTTTGAGTTCAAGGGTCAGGCCCAGGCACAGGGCCACACGGACAACTTCCTGTACGAGTGTGTCCGCTGCAGGCCCAATAAGAAGGTCTTCTCAGCCAACAAGAAGTCAAGATACAGCCTCCGGAAGCATATGGAGAGTAAGCACGGCTACTGCCTTCAGAAGTTTTTGGACTGCTGTATGGACGGGACAAAAGAAGCCAAGAAACGCCATGCATCCTTGCACGAAGCTGCCAGCAAGAGGCAGATGATGTGCCGCCAACCAACCTTGATGGAGATGGCAGGCCCATCCAAGTGTAGGCACAACATCAGCAAAGCTACCTTCCAACATAAGGTGAGTCAGGAAAATTTGATTTCAATAATTTGCTTAACATTTTTTCAAAAATTAACCTACTGAATTAAATTTATGAATGTAACATTATAGCAAATTGACAAGAGATGTAAAATAAATTTTACTTTTATATTTAATTCTATAGCTCATCAACATGTTTGTGGACAACATGATCCCCTTCTCTGTTGTGGACAACCCCACGTTCATGGACTTTGCTGCCATGATACCTGGCGGCTACATGGAGAGTATGTCGCGAAGGACACTGACGAGGTGCATCGAGTCCAGGTTTGAAACTTTTAAATATTATAATCGAATATGCTTCAAAGTGAAATTTTAACGTATACGTGCCATTATAAACTAAGAAATTCTATAGTTATTCCCTTTAATTTTCATTTTCTTTCAATGACATTAGAAAGTATGATGCTTGTATGGATATCTAAACTAATTTGTAATAAAATATATCATGAAATGGAGGTCTGGATAAACTTTGAATAAAGTTTTTTCCGTTTTTTTTACACATTCCTGCGTGCGCATATCCATAGAGGCCCGCAGCTTAAGGCTTAAAATTTTACATTATTGCATATTAGACTCTTTATTTAATATTTATTAACTAAGTGATTTAATTGATTTCATTTGTAATTTATTTTTATACTTTAAGGTATGAGACTGACCAAAAGAAGCTGAAGGACATCCTCAGCAACCTGCCATCCGTGGCCACCACTGCTGATGCCTGGACGTGCAGAAACAGGTTTGTAAGCCAAATTTTAAAGCAAAAAGAAAAAATAAGCAACAATTCCACAGAAACATTCTACCTTGAAAATCTGAAGTTGAAAATTAAAAGTCAAACAAACTTTTATTTTATATAATTTCTAAAAAACGTTTTACATTTTAGATCATACCTCGGCATGACCGTTCATTGGATAGACCAAGAGACCCTCAAGAGGAATGCTGTCTTGATGTGCCAGAGACTGAAGGGCCGTCACACCTATGACATATTGGCTAAGGTCATCCAGGACACACACTGGAGCTTTGGCATCGAGAACATTATGGGCAGGACAACCACAGATAACGGGTCCAACTTTGTCAAGGCATTCAAGTAAGTTAAAGAAAGTTAATTTTTTTCAAGCACATTGCAATACCAAAGAATAATTGCGAGAATGTCTTGGAAGTTGAATTCTAGGTTTGTAAAACTTAAAAGATTTTACATGGTTCATATTTTAGAGGGTCTTTGGTGAACCTGAACCTGACCATTTTGGTGCCGAAGTTGGGGAGCAACAGGATGACCCAGAAGATGCTGCTGAGGTGCTGGAAGTGGCAACTATTTTGGGAGGTGATTAATTTAGAATTTGTACCCGCTGTAAATCAAACTTTTTTTTAGAAAACTTATTTTTAGAAATTTATTATAATCGTACCCAATGTAAATCATTGTATTAAATATGACTTTATTTTTAGATCATGAAAAAGAGTTTAAACCAGCCCTCTTATCAGTCTTATGACCTGCCGAAGCATTCACGGTGTGCTGCCCACACCCTCAACCTGGTGGCCACCGCTGATGCTGAAAAGGCTTTGACCAAGAGCCCCCAGTATAAAAAGACCAGTCGTTCAGCCTTTGCCAAGGCCCAGGAACTTTGGAATAAGCAGCACAGGTAAATTAATTTATTGAACATTTCTACACTCCAATAACAATTAAAATGAAATAAATTTAAGAAAAAAACAAATAAATTCTATTATTTTTGTTTAACTTAAATTTGTGTTATTTTATAGGAGTTCTCAAGCCTGCGACCTAATCAGGGATGAGGTCGGAATGCTGCTTATTGTCCCAACAGTCACCAGGTGGAACTCGGTGTATGACGCCGTGATCCGTCTGGTCGACATATTCAACAGCAAGGACGCAGCCAGGGGACTGAACAAGGCCTGTCACGCACTCAACATTCCGGCTTTCACGTCCGGTTAGTGATAACTACAATTTTTTTTTTTAGAAGTTTTAGTCAAGTTAGTTGAAAAAATTAAATTACAAATTGTATAACTTTCCATGTTAACAACTTTTACTTACAGAACTTATATAAAGTTATTTTTTCAGGTGACCAGGAGTTCTTCAAGGCCTATCGGCAGATCATGGAGCCGGTGGCCAAGAGCCTAGACGTCCTAGACGAGATGCTGGTGTTCATGAAGGGGAACCTGGCTCTTATGTAGTGATTTTTTTGCATTTATTATATATTGTAATAAAATATTGATATTACCTTTTTCTGTATCAGATATATTTTGTTTAACTTGTAAAAAGGCTTTTTATTTTAATATTATTTTATTTATTTTTCAAAAGTTGCGCGTTGCGGTTGCGCTTGCGGCGCAACTTTTTGAAAAGGGTTGCGCTTGCGCGTGGGGCGCAACTATTTCAGCAGAGTTGCGGTTGCGGCTGAGGCGCTATAAAAATCGTTGCGCGTGCCCACCACTGTAGAATAGTAAATAGCTGGAATAGTTTGCCGGTAGAAGTAATTAGTAGCACGTCTATGAACGTGTTTAAAAATCGATTAGATGCATATGTTGATAGATTGGGTATAGTTTAAGGTAGTAAAATTAAGGCTTTGTGGTTCGGAACCCACGTAAAATTGTAGGTCCCCTCCGCCACCACGGAGGACATGCACAATACACAATTACGAACACAGTTAGGTAGATCAGCCATGAGTAGATCCTAGGGTCTTTGTTGGTATGATACATTATAATATATATATATATATATTAGTGGTGGACCGGATATCCGCGTCATTTTTAACATCCGCATCCGCACTTATGACTGCGGATGTTATGCGGATATTACCTCTAATAAATTATGCAATTTACAATTAAATTAGCTTATAACGCCCAGTCATGCACATTTTATGTAAAGTATTAATTATTAATGAACAAACAAATACAGTATATAAACCTCAAAATATAAATACCTGAAAACACAGAAAATTGAATTAAACTTGTTTCATTGAATTTTCTGTGGCTGAACTCTTGAGAAAGTTATTATTTTTATCATAATGAAAACATTAATATTAATTTTAATTCTTATGCATTGCCTGCCATAATAGTAATATCACGAAATTTGAAAAATTATGTCATATATTCATAATTCTATATTATATTGATAGATTAACTAAATATCCGTATCCGCATCCGCGGATATTGAAATAAAAAATCTGCATCCGCAGATGTTGAAAAACTGACATCCGGTCCACCACTATATATATATATATATATATATATATGTGTGTGTGTGTGTGTGTGTGTGTGTGTGTAAAAATGAACAATGAATATTCAATATTCATTTTTGCATGGGAACCAAAATCGCCTGAGCGAGTTTTGGATAGAATTTCGATTTGTACCTCTTTATTCATTACTGTATTTCTCTAATTCATCTTTTCTAAAAATGACTTATACTGTACGTATGGCATAATTTGAATAACTATGACGTCACATTTTCCCGTCATTAATTTTCCTTCATCGTATCTCTAGTATTCAATATATGAAAATTCTTTAACATAATAATAAAAACTGTGCACTCTATAAGTATAAATATAACTATTATTCGACCATATTCCCCCCCCCCATACATCCATGTCCCTTCTTGACCTTTATCTTTTGTTAATTTTATTAATTATTCATTCAGCTACCTATTGTCAACCTATTGTGTGACTACCAATATGTGTACAATAGTTTAGGCATTCGTACATGTCCACTGAGGACGTACATAACTACCTTACATGTAAATACGTTCACATATATTCTTTTTACTCTTTTTTAAAAGTGCGTTCAACTCTTGCAATGAACTCGAAAATGCTTATGCAAGTATATGCAATTCGATAACACAGCAAAAGTGAACGCTTCTAAGATAAAAATCTCCTTTCGCTCTGACCTAAATTTATAAAAAAAATTATCATGCGTTATGTTAAATCATGTGTGTCATGTATATATAAATATATACCGTATGTGCCCATGTACTCTGTGTTGTACTAATAACCATATATAAATATAAAAACACTGTAAGAATTGTAAGTGACTAATGTACTTAATAATGTAATTGATGTACCATACTTTAAAATAAAACTGTAATTAATGATAATAATTTAAATGTAATTAATGTACTTTAACAATAATAATTTAATATCAAGAAATTAATGTATTTTAATAACGATAATTAACGATAATAAGCGAATGTGAATTAATTGGTAATTGTAATCATAATTGTAATGAACCAAAAGTGCAGCGTACTCAGTGATGTACTTAGATTGTACTCAATGCACGACCCGACATTATGTCGCCATTTAGGAATGTATACGCGGCGATATTGTTATTATTTTTGTTATTATTATTTTTCCGTTGTGATAAATTTTGATGTGCTTTCTACTTTGCCAAATAACACTGCCCAACACCAATTTTGCTGATTTAATTCTAACACCTGTTTTTAGGTAACTTTGGTGTGCTGATTTCAAAAATCACCTTAGTTTTTGCCTATCACGCCAGGTTTTCGAGCAATCAAATACGGATATTTTGGAGATATCGCATTTTGGCAGGGTTATGCCCAATTTTTTCTTTTCAAAAAATAAGTTTTTACATACTCAGAATCAGCATGGAAAAGTAAACAATTGTGCAGGGAGTGAACTTTAATATACAATGGTAATACTGACACACAAAGTGATTAAAAGTGTTTAAATAAGCAAAAAATGAATCCACATTAAAGCAAGCACGGGACCAGTTTTCTTAACATTGTCTTTTTCTTGTTTTCTTACTTTTCAGTGCTGATAAATTTTTTCTTATAGGACTTCCTAGAATGAGAGATGTCAAGACAATCTCTTTGCAGGCTCCAGCAGTAGTCAGCCATCATATGGGTATCCCATCTTCCTTGGTATCGTTCTTCCATCACTTTGATATCTTGGTGGAACCTTTCACCTTGCTCTTCACTAACATCACCAAGATTTTCTGGAAATTTATCCAGATGACTGTTGAGATAGTGAACTTTAATGCTCATGTTGCAACCCAACTGCTGAAAGTTTACAAGTAAATCCTTTACAAGATCTTTATAATTTTCAGACTTTTTGTTTCCTAGTAAGTTCTTAACTACTGCCACAAAAGCATTCCAAACTCTTGCCTCCGTTTCGGTCATTGAGTTACTGAACTGCGGATCTTTCATCAGTTTTCTTATCCACAGATAAAATTTTAACAGCAAAACAGCTGTTAACAGGTCTCAAAAATCATCAATTTTGATAAGCGCCCTTCATGGATCACCCAAAATAGGCATATTGCATTGCACGAAAACCTGATGTGATGGACAAAATCTAAGGTGATTTTTGAAATCAGCACATCAATATTATCCAGAAACAGGTCTTAGAATTAAATGAGCAGCAAAAAAATCTTTTTTTGTTGGGCAGTGATATAATTGATGACTTGTTTTTTTTTTTTTATTCTTAATCATTTTTAGATTTAGCTTAATAATGAATCCTGAGTAACTTTTGCCGTGTCATGTTTTGTATACATTCTCTCTTCGTTATAAAAGATGAAGTCATGTCTTGCCTAAGCATTTAATTGTAAATTTTAAACCTTTAATTTTTACTCATGCATATTTTAGTGTAAAGATGCATAGTTCAATTTCCACTTTTAGTTAACTTGGCAGATCATGATAACATCAGATCTGAAAATACGCGGTTTAAGATAAAAATATGGCTTCATCTTCAAATATCTTGTTTATGCGTTTAAACCTTACCACAGCTAAAAGATTTATTTTATTTTCAAATATTGTGCAAAAATAATGCAGCCTCTTTAACATTTAATAATGATGATGTTAGGAGAATCGGGGTATGTAAACCCCAACAATTTCTTTCATGTTTATTCTGATACCAACTACGAGGCTGAGCATTACCTATAATATTTTAGCAGTAAATTACAGTATAGAAAAGGTCTTTATCTTCTCCTTCGAGCCGTGCTCTCTTCAGAAAACTTAGTCATTAAAATCTCCCGATACGTTACAAGAAGAATCGGGGAGAAACCTCAAACAATTTAATAAGCCTCTCAGAATCCTCCGAGCCACTAAAGAAGAACTCGGAGAGCAGTATAGAAGAAACTACTGCAAGTAACAGATCCGTTGCTGCCTCCTAACCAGAAACCCCGTCGACTCCGAACCAACAGAGGGCCATAGACGAGGAGGGGTTAACATATATATATATATAATATATACACACACACAGCATATATATATATATATATATATATATATATAGTGATCAGTCTTTCCTTGTGAACAGACGTGTTTTATCGAGTGTCCAGTGTTACCAATTGAATAAGTGGTTTTCGTTGAAGTGTCTTTAAAAAAAATAGTGTTTGGTGCATTCTTAACTAAATTACTTCGTGTTACTAATCATTCATTAACGAATATATTTCATTTATTGACTTTATTCATTACTATATTATTTGATTAAACCAAGGCTAGTGCACGTGGCTTGCTTGTTTGTTTCCCGAATCTATTACTAAACGAGGTTTCATAAGGTTGAAATTCCCTTGGTTTGCCTTTTTTGTTTTTCAAATCTATCAGAAAACGAGTTTCATAAGGTTCATTTTCCTTCCTTCGGGGATCAAGTAGAGTGTGGTCACCCACCGTGGGAAAAAGGAAAAACGGAAAGAAAAAGTCGGTCGAATAGCGGACAGATAAGTTTTATTAATACTTTTTCTTTTACAGATCTTTCGTCGGTAGCTTAATTATATATTCATTTAGTATAAATTTGTGTTTTCTGCGTTTCAGAACATTTTTGCGGGTTTGCGCAGGTGACGGCACAATAAGCACGCGGTAGACCTACGTTGTAATTTATTAATTTCCAAACGCTCGTTTTTTGTTTTTTGTTTTTTAATAATTAAGAGCATGGCACCCCCGTCAAGTACTTGCAGTCGCTGTGAAGGGAAATTTGCCGCTTACGCGTTTACAATGGCTAATAATAATGAACAGTTAGTTTGCAGGTGGTGCTCAAGCATGGAAGTCCTGAGGAACGAGTTAGAACGTGAGAGGGAGGCCAGAGTGAGGCTTGAAGAAAGCGTGATGCTCCTGACGGCAAAATTAGAATCCCTTGAGACTCCAGTTACGACCCCTCCTGCCTCAGTTTCTAATAATATAAATAGTACTAATAGCCCTCTCTCTTCCCCTAGTTCCCAACCCTTCGTTCGAGTGCGTAATGGAGCCCCATTGAGAAAACCTAAGACTTGTCTACCAGTAATAACAAACAATAAGTTTTCTGTTTTAGGTTTCGAAGATGCTGATGAACCGGAAATACGACTCGTTGGCGATTCCATTGTTCGAGGGCAGCTCGAGGAATTCTGTGGGAGAAACCCTCGTCGTAGGCGCCGTTACTGCTACCCTGGTGCAAGGGTGGAGGATATAACTAATAGTGTTGACCATTTTACAGACGGTACCTCTGAGGACACAACGTATGTTATTCATGTCGGTACTAATAACGTTTTAAATTCTAGATCGGAAGAACTGCTGGCTAGGTACAGGGACTTACTAGAGCGACTAAAGGAAAAAACTAATAAGATTGTTTTAACAGGTATACTTCCTCGAATTATCCAACGTAGCGATTTCTACAGCAAGGCGACCTATATCAACAATAACCTAAAGTCTCTTTGCCAACAGGAAGGAGTGCATTTTGCGAATTTTTGGAACAGTTTCTACGGCAGGAGGGACTTGTTCCTCGGAGATGGACTTCATCTTAATGACGTTGGAGCTGCGCGTTTAGGAAGACTATTTCATAATACTGTCTCTTCTTTTCAGGCTGCCGTAACTCGAACGGTCCCAGCGTAATTTCCACAAATTTCCCCTGCGCTCGCGAAGGTGTCGCAATTACAAACAATTTGAAGGTTCTATCCTTAAATGCTCGTAGCCTACGAAATAAAATAAACGAATTTTTTTCTTTAATTGCTTGTAAAGACTATGATTTAATTGCGATAAATGAATCGTGGCTTAGCACTGAAACACGTGACTTTGTAGGGGAGTATCAAATTAGAGGTTATAGACTTTTTGTTAAAAACAGAATAGGTAGGCGAGGAGGCGGTGTTATGTTGTATATCAAAGATAATATTGCGAACGTTATAGAAGTAAAGCACACAATTCCAGAACCGATAGATTCGACTATAGCAGAACTTAAATTGAACGATTTCAAACTTGTTGCGGTTATATATAGGCCCCCTAATCAAACAGCTGATACGGACGAAGCGTTATATCGTGAACTAAAGAGAATAATAGGTAGTGAGCAGGCTTTAGTTATGGGTGACTTTAATTGCGCCAACGTGAATTACGATACAATGCAGGGAGACGCGGAAGGTAATCGTTTAGTTAATTTTCTCGAGGATAGCTTTCTTATTCAAAAGGTTGGGGAACCTACGAGGTTGGACAGTATTTTAGATTTAGTAATAACTACGGATGATAGGCTAATCTGATCTTCAAGTAATAGAACCGTTAAGCAATAGCGATCACAATATGGTAGAGTTTGTCCTCTCAGTAAGTCACTCGAAACCAGCTAACTCGACTAAAATTCCTAACTTCCAGCACGCAGACTTTTGTAAATTTCGAAATAATTGTCACACGTCAATTGGGAAAACGTAATGGGGATCTCCAACGCAAAACTAATGTGGGAATCGTTTGAAACAGTATTTAGGACTATAAATGAGGAATGTGTACCGTACAAAATTAAGCGTGCGAAAGTAAACAACAAGCCCTTGTGGTTTACTTCTAGAGTAGGAGACATTATAAAGAGTAGAGATAGGGCTTATAGGCTACATAAGTGCGATAAAGACAATTTGTGGTTACGAAACAACTACATATCTCTAAGGCGTGAAGCGAAAAGTGTAATAAAAAAGTCCAAGCGCGAATTTGAAATCTCCATAGCTCGTGACGGTAAAGAAAACCCCAAGCGATTCTTTCAATACGTCAACAATAGAAATCCAGTAAAAAGTGTCTTGGGGCCGTTGAAAAATGTTAACGGAGAGCTAGTTTCTGAAAACAAGGAAATGGCTACCTTGCTAAACGAATTTTTTACGTCAGTTTTTACTATAGAAGATGTAACGAATATCCCTACGGTCATAGACATAATACCTTTTGATAATGGTAATATTTTGGATAATATTGTGGTTAGTGAAGGGGGTAATGCGCTATATTGATAAAATGAAAATGCGTAAATCACCGGGGCCGGATTCCATATATCCCATACAACTAAAAGAATTAAAAGATAGCATTGTTGTGCCGCTAACAAAGATTTTTAATGCGTCTATTTCTGAGGGGTGCGTACCAGATAATTTCAAGTTAGCAAACGTAACACCTATCTTTAAGAAAGGCGATAAAGGTGCGGCGGGAAATTATAGGCCAATCAGTTTAACGTCTGTTGTAGGTAAGCTACTGGAATCAATAATTAGGGATCGTATAGTCGAACACTTAGAATTGCATAACTTGTTAGAAATACGCAGCACGGTTTTAGGCGAAACAAATCTTGCTTAACTAATCTTTTAGAATTTTTTCAAAGCGTGGTTGACGTTTACGATAGTCATCGGGCGGTTGATGTAGTGTATTTAGATTTTCAAAAAGCGTTTGACACCGTACCGCACAAAAGACTCATTGAAAAAACTAAGGCTCATGGAATCAGGGGTGTAGTAATAAATTGGATAGAAGAGTGGTTGCGAGGTAGGAAACAGAGGGTGGTCGTTGATGGAGCGGAGTCGTGTTGGGCTAATGTAGCGAGCGGCGTTCCTCAGGGTTCTGTATTGGGCCCCTTGCTTTTTCTTATATATATTAACGATTTAGATGTCGGCCTAGTCAGTACAGTTTCAAAGTTTGCGGATGACACGAAGTTGGGTGGTAGGGCGATTAATGACGAAGATAGAGGTAAAATCCAGGAAGATCTGAATAAAATCGTTGATTGGTCAGTCACATGGCAAATGAGATTTAACGTCGATAAGTGCAAAATTTTACATATAGGTTCGCGTAACGGTAATTTTGCGTATAGTATGTCAGGGAAGGAGTTAACAAGCGTAGAGCAGGAAAAAGATTTAGGAGTTATAGTCACTGGTGATTTAAAAGTAGCGAAACAAAGTACAGCAGCGGTCAATAAAGCGAACAAAGTGTTAGGTTTTATAGCTCGGAATTTTGAGTACAAATCGCGCGATATTATAGTTCCTCTTTATAAATCATTAGTTAGACCCCATTTGGAGTACGCGATCCAATTTTGGAATCCGCATATGCGAAAAGATATAGACAAAATCGAAAGAGTTCAAAGACGAGCAACTAAGATGATTCCGTCGCTTAGGTCGAAGTCGTACGAGGATAGGCTTAAGGAGTTAAAATTGACTACACTCGAGACTAGGAGGCTAAGGGTGATCTAATCCAGGTTTTCAAAATTATGAATGGGTTCGATAACGTAGATAGAGATAGCTTTTTCGAAATATCTCAATAATAGGACTAGAAATAACGGGTGTAAGTTGACAAGTAGAAGGTTCGAGACAGCAGTTGCCAAAAACTTTTTTACGCATAGAATAGTAAATAGGTGGAATAGTTTGCCGGTAGAAGTAATTAGTAGCACGTCTATAAACATGTTTAAAAATCGATTACGCATATGTTCTACAGATCTACAGAAGCTAAGGCTAACAAAGACCCTAAGATCCACTCTAAGGTTAGCCCGAGAGAAAGGAAAGTAGGGGGTTAAGAGAAGAGAATAAGGGTTAAGTAAGTAGCAACACCTATCCTCGTGGGTTAACATTCATTCAGAAAAAGAGAAAAAAGCTCCATCATCATCCGCCGGCCACTGCCGACAAGTCAAAAATAGTCGAAGAGAATAGGAAGGGGAAAGATGAAAAGAAGTAAAATAAGAACGCTTACAAACTATGCAAACACAGTCTTAACTCACTGTCATACCATGCAAACTACAGACATGCAAGTAAAGAGAATTACAGACATGCAAGTAAGGAGAGGATAAGAAAAAAAAAAAGGAGGTAAAGTTAAACAAAAAGTGGGTTAGTTTACGCTACGAGCTACATCTACGTTCGTGTTAGTCTAATTTTTTTTTTATTGCTGGCATCACACGCTGGCATGTCACAAGCTGGCATTATCGTCAACAGACTCATCCTCGACCACCACCCCAGAGCTCCTGTTGCTAATTGTTTTTTTATTTTAAACAACGTTAATATTTTTAAAATGCCTATCTAAACGGTTCTTAAACATATTAACGCTGGTAGAGTTAACGACTGACGCGGGAATTATTCCATTATCAATTACTTTAAACGTAAAGAAGTTTTTAGCGATATTAGTAATGAAACGTCTGCCACGCAACTTAAATCCGTTATTACGAGTATTGCTATTATCGAAAGTGAACAGTTTGTCAAAATTTACGTTATCGATGTTATTAACGATTTTGAAAACTTCAATAAGCTCCCCCCTTAATCTTAGTTTCGAGTGAATGCAAGTCTAACACTTTAATTATCTTCATAAGGCTTGTTGCGCAATGACGGAATTAGTTTCGTGGCACGACGCTGAACCCTTTCTAACCTATCAATATCCTCACGCAAATACGGGCACCAAAACTGAACGGCATATTCTAAATGAGGCCTGACTAGGGACTTGTAAAGGGGCAATATAATATCCTTCGATTTAAATTCGAAATTACGCGCTATGAAGCCTAACATCCTATTAGCTTTTGCGCAAGACTCCAGGCACTGGTTCCTAACTTTTAAATCCTTAGATACGCGTACGCCTAAATCTACTTCCTCGTCAACGCTCGCTAACTCTCTATCATCCATCGTGTACGTGTAATTATTGTTACGAGAACCTATGCAAAACTTTACATTTGTTTACGTTAAATTGCATCTGCCACTTATCCGTCCACTCCATAATCCTATTTACATCGTCTTGGAGCCTATTTCTATCGTCCTCGTTAACAACCTTACCGCCTATTTTAGTATCGTCCGCGAATTTTGACACGTTACTAGTCAATCCTACATCTATGTCGTTAATGTAAATTACGAATAGCAATGGGCCTAACACTGAACCCTGTGGGACACCGCTACCTACATCCAACCACCCCGATTCACTACCATTAACAACGACCCTCTGTCTCCTAGCACGAAGCCATTCCTCTAACCAGTTAGCTACCTGACCGCGTATACCGTGCGCTTTAACCTCGCAATTAATCTTCTATGCGGAACTGTATCGAACGCCTTTTTAAAATCTAAATAAATAACGTCAGCCGCTCTATGCCTATCGTATTCGCGCACTATTTCGTTATAAAATTCTAACAAATTAGTTAAACAAGATCTATGGCGTCGAAACCCATGCTGACTACTATTAATCAAATCTCTACTTTCTAAGTGATCGATGATACGATCCCTAACTACGATTCCAAAAGTTTACCGACAATTGACGTTAAGCTAATGGGCCTATAATTGCTAGGCTACTGTGCGGTCGCCTTTTTTAAAAATGGCGTGACGTTAGCTAATTTGAAGTCTTCAGGAATAATCCCCGTTTCGAGTGACTGATTAAAAATCTTCGTTAAGGGGCCTACGATAACGTCTTTCAAATCTTTCAAATGTCTGGGATAAAAAGCGTCAGGGCCTGGAGCCTTGCTAACTTTTAGCCTATCGATATAATGCGCAATCTCACCCTCGTAAACAGTTATTTCATCCAAAATAGTCTCGCTACTAAATGGAACGATATCGTCCACGTCGGGGACATTATTTACGTCTTTACGGTAAAAACTGTCGCAAAAAAGTTATTGAAAATACCCGCCATCGCCTGAGCGTCAGAAGCCAAAGCGCCATTAACATCCACTAGAGGGCCTATGTTATCTTTTATCGGCTTACGATTATTGACGTATTCAAAAAACTTTTTTGGATTATGTTTACTATCCGCAGCTATAAGTATCTCTAAATTACGCTTAGCATTCCTAACTGATCTTTTAACCTGACGTCTAAGCTCGATATATCTATTAAAGTTAGCTGCCGTGCCATTGCGCTTATTAAGTCTATACGTTCTGTTACGCTTGTTTATGAAGTCGCCTATTTCCCTAGTCCACCACTTGGGCCTACCATGATTTCTAGCGCGCTTGGGCCTACGAGGAATAAACTCCCTTTCAATATTCATAAAACTTTCTCTAAACGCCTCCCAATGCAAATTTGTGTCATTACCCATAAATAAGTTATCCCAGTCCACTTCTCTCATGCTATCCGCAAAACTATCAAAATTAGCCCTACGAAAATCAGGGACTTCTATTACGTTACTACCCTTTGTGTTTTCTATCAATAACTTAAACCTAAGAATTTGATGATCACTACATCCTAAACTCTCGCCTACTTCTAAACCTTTGACTACATTTTCGCCTTTCGACATCACCAAATCTAAAATATTGTCACCGCGCGTTGGTTCGGTAACCATCTGTCGTAAAAAATTATCTTCCATGAACTCAATCAATCTCAAACCCTCCTCATTACAAGTAAAAGTCTCGTAATTAACATTAGGGCAGTTAAAGTCTCCGACAATTATACTCTTCCGATTGTCAATAAAGTTACCAAGAAGTGACTAAAATCTAGTATCGGTATCAAGGGGTTGAACGGGAGGTCTGTAAACAACAACAAAATTAAAACTAATACTACGTGCCCTAACTTCAACGCATATCGCATTAATTGCTGCCGGAAAATCTATCTTAACCTCACTAGCCGTAAGGGAATTACGAATGTACAGCAAAACGCCGCCACCAAACCTATGTAACCTATCATTAGTAAAGAGTTTAAAACCCGGTACATCAAGTTCCCCCAACAAGTCCCGAGTCACGGTATTTAACCACGTTTCAGTGATAGCACCTATATCGTAGTTGCCGGAATATATTATCCCCTTAAATTCTTTTAATTTATTTCTAATACTACGCGCGTTACAATAAAAGACGTTTAAGTTATTTTTTACCACGGGCCGGCGTTTTAAACTATTTTTCACGTCGGGCCCGCGTTCCCCGGACCCACACCGTTTAAAGAAGGCTTCGACCTATACAGCTTTCGCACGTTTTCGTCCATTAACCTACCTAGCCTAGCATTACCTATTTCATTAAAATGCACCCCATCTTTTATAAAAAGGCTAGGATCACTGAATTCTGACCACAGCTTTATGAAGGGTACATTTTCCTAGCACAAATCTCTTCTAATTTAGTATTCAAAAATATTGTTTTTGACGTAATCTTAAGACCCAAACCGTGCCTAGGGGTAATACCTAGAACTAAAGACCTATCTGACCTCGCCTTTAGGGACGTATTTAACCCCCTATATCTCTTTAAAAGGTTAGGCACTCTCGTATCGGGCCTATACGAGTCGTTGCCTCCTACCATCGTCACCAACATCGAGTGACGGGAGGCAACGTCAATCCTATCCACTTCGTCCCTAACTCTGTAAACCCTGGCATCATGAGTCAACAACAGGACCATCCTCTATGCAACCTCAAACACCAGTAGAAGTAGAGCCTGATGAACCAACAAGTGGCCCATCTTCTGTTCCGCTTCAAACACCACACACAGGCATTTCTACTGAGCAACAAGAACCAAGATCTGCTCCACCGCTTGATCCGTATGACTGGCCAGTTGTCCTGTCAGGTGCCTTGAAGACCAGCCATGAGTGGATTCTAGGGTCTTTGTTGGTCTGAAACATTATAACTGAAACATTATGACTTGTTCTGTCTTTGTATTCTATTCTCTGTTGTATATTAACATTGGACCAATCGACGCGATTATTCTTACCTATTGAGTTCTTGTTAAGTCGTGTTGCGCATAAATTGGTAAAGTTAATTAATATTTCTAATGGTCTATGATCAGAAAGAAGGAAATCATGCAGAATATGAACTCTAACAATTCGATCCTTTAGTTTATTATTAGTGAGACAATGATCAGTCCACCTGGTGGTACCACTCATATCACTAAAGTATGTAAAATGATATATATATATATATATATATACAGGGCGTCCCAAACAAATGTATACACACTTTAAATACTTATAAAGGCAGTGTTTATTAAAATACATTTCATTTTCAAAATGTAATAGAATCTACAGACATTATTTAATTGTTTTGTCAACGCCTGTTTTCAAACTGATGTCCGTTCTGGTCAAGGCACTGCTGATAACGCGAAGCAATGGAATCGCAAACATCACGAAACATTTCGTTTGGTATTTGTGTGCATTCTCGTTCAATGGCTGCTCTCAATTCAGCGACTGTTGCAGGTTTTATAGCGTAGACTTTGTCTTTTAAGTATCCCCATAAAAAAAAGTCTAGTGGTGTGAGGTCTGGTGAACGCGGAGGGTATTCTACGAAACCCCTTCGTCCAATCCACATCCACATCGTGCCAAGTACCACTCGCAATACTCCACTCTTCGGTCCGGATCATCATCATCTTCATTAATAGCATGGACTAATCTTGGAATGTAACTTTTCCATTGACAGCGCTTCAAAATGCGTTGGACAGACGATTCTGAAATTCCTACCTCACGACTCGCTTGCCGCACAGATTTTCTTGGACTTTGGTGATACGTTTCCAGTACTCTTTCTTGCTTTGTGGGGCTCGTCGATGTCCGTGGTCTTCCGGAACGCTTCTTGTGGACATTCTGAACAGTTCCATCGGCTTCAAACTTATCTCTAATTCGAGTGATGGTAAGTCGCGTTGGTGATCTGTTTGAAACTCCCTCCTAAACTGTCTTTGCACTTCAACTGCGTTTTCACACTTCCAGTAGCATTTTAGAATGAATTTCCTTTGTTCAAAGCTTAGTCTGACTGCCATTATTAATTCTAATGGGTTTAACTTGGAAAGAAAGAAACATCAATTGAGCTATCAGCTGTTAAAGTGTGTATACATTTTTTTGGGACGCCCTGTATATATATGGGATGAATTTCACAATTAAACGTTTTTTCTTTTTCCTTGTGGGTTTGCAGCATATAATATAATATATATTATATATATATATATATATATATATATATATATATATATATATATATATATATAGTGGTAATTTTACATACTTTAGTGATATGAGTGGTACCACCAGGTGGACTGATCATTGTCTCACTAATAATAAACTAAAGGATCGAATTGTTAGAGTTCATATTCTGCGTGATTTCCTTCTTTCTGATCATAGACCATTAGAAATATTAATTAACTTTACCAATTTATGCGCAACACGACTTAACAAGAACTCAATAGGTAAGAATAATCGCGTTGATTGGTCCAATGTTAATATACAACAGAGAATAGAATACAAAGACAGAACAAGTCACCTCTTTAATAATTTAGAAATTTTGCATCTTGCCTGTAGTAATCCTTGCTCAAATGATTCTCACTGTAAACTCATAGATAGGTATTATCAGGGCCGTTTCCTGGCATAAGCAGACTGAGCGGCCGCTTAGTGCCCCGCTGCTACTAGGGGGCCCCTAGACAGGTTCCCAGGTCATAACTCAATGGGCAAGAATAGGAATATAGCTGAAATTATTATTAATAATATTATTATTATTATTGTTATTATTATTAGTGTCGTATTAATTAAAGTTTTTGTATGAGACAAATGTGATAAAACGGAGACAAACGAAACGTTTTGGTCGTTATGTGTAAATAACTATTGTGAGATCTTATTTCTATATTATTTAACTTTATTCTTACTACATGCTTATATTTTCCTAAATGCTTAATTTTTCTAGTATTGTAAAACATTATTTCACTAATTTACTAATTATTAAGAGATTTTGTAACACTTTAAAACCTAGGATTATTTTCGTTATGTTTTCAAGTTTATTAATTCTTTTCTCATCTTTTTCAGATAATGTGAATTTTGTTGGTTAAAACCTAAATGGTCTGATTATTTGAATGTATTTCATTAACGTTACAATTATAACAATTATTATTATTAATAGGCCGCGTACGTTAGGTGATAGGAATCCCCCCTCCCCCTATCGAGGTATCGAACCCTTTCGCCCATTTGGAAAGGGACGTGAATGAGGGGGAAACTATTTTAATTGGGCTCTTTAGTGCGCCATATGGACACAGACCATATGGACATATGAACCATATGGACCATGAACCATATGGACACAGACCCTCCTCCTCATTCAACGGCATCCAACCAAGAGGAGGAGGGTCTGTCTCCCAGGGGCCAGGGTTGATAGAGTTAGAGACGAGGTGGACAGGATTGACGTTGCCTCCCGTCACTCGATGTTGGTGACGATGGTAGGGGGCAACGACTCGTATAGGCCCGATACGAGAGTGCCTGACCTTTTGGAGAGATATAGGGGGTTAATTAGGTCCCTGATGCCGAGGTCAGATAGGTCTTTAGTTCTAAGTATTACCCCTAGGCACGGGTTGGGTCTTAGGATTACGTCTAAAACGATATTTTTGAATACTAAATTAGAAGAGATTTGTGCTGAGGAAAATGTACCCTTCGTAAAGCTGTGGTCCGAATTCAGTGCTCCTAGCCTTTTTATAAAAGATGGGGTGCATTTTAATGAAATAGGTAATGCTAGGCTAGGTAGGTTAATAGACGAAAACGTGCGAAAGCTGTATAGGTCGAAGCCTTCTTTGAACGTTGTGGGCAGTGATGTAGTCGAGACCACCAAGTCCGAGACTGAGACCGAGACCGAGACCTGATCCTGTGAGACCAAGATCGAGACCGAGATCAAAGGTTCGAGATCGAGATCTACCTTCCGAGATCGAGACCCTAAAAATTCGAGACCGAGATCGAGACCAAGCTCATGCCCTTTCCGCCGTGACATCATTGATGACGTCATTTTTTAACATTTACAATTGGCAATTGCGATTTGTTCTACGAATCGGTACGTTGTAAATATAAGTGATGTGAAGGGTTGTCGAGTTATTCTATGCTTTATTGAATTTATCGGTACTGTTTTCTTTATGTTGTATTTCTTGCATTATTTTGTGTGAAGCATTTTATTTTTTCAAATACATATTGGATGGGAGGATAATCGTTTTTATCACGCCACAGAGGTTGACACGCCGTTTGGCAACACTAAGTGTCCTTATAATACATATATACTTATATATATAACATACATAATTCTCTATTTAGTGTTTCCATTTTCAATAAAATTAATCTGACGGGGGCAGGGTGGGCAAATTTTTTTGTAGCGCTAACGTAAAAAAAAATCCAGAACCCCCCCCCCCCCCCCCCCGCAAGACAAACGTGGCAACTCAAAATAGGGTGACTGATTAGCAGTGGCGACTGGCGTATAGGAGCGATGGAGCGGTCTCTCCCCCTTGCTTGAAACGATAAATATTAATTTAACATAAAAAATATATTAATTTTAAGATATTAAAATAAATATTCTTGAAATATATTTTAAAAATTCATGTGGCATATCTTGATTCATGAGGCATTTTGAGTAAGCCTTCATACAGTACATAATATTCTAAACTTATAGCATAGCTTCAAACAGCGTACCGCTGTTTGAATACAAAATAATATTGCAGCCGAATGGAGCGATAGATTTTTCGCTCAAGTAAATATAAATTATTATTTTACTGTTGTAATGAAAATATAAGTACAATCGCGAATTTTTTTTATAACAACAACTTTATTTTTACTAATAGTTACTTCAGTAATAATGATATAAGCCATTTATATGTATTTTATTGAAATTATTACTTATTTGTAATTAACTAGAATTGTACGTCTGGCATAGCCGCATATGTTAATACAAGTACTCTTGTGAGCGGCAGTTGGATTCGCGCTAGCCTATTGTGAGTCCGTGTTGTCGTACAATTTTATGAAATCGCACCCCCATACATTTATACCACGAGTCGCCACTGCTGATTAGTGAATACCTAGAGTCCCTTACTTTTACAAACTTTCAGAAACATTCTGAATTGTGTCTGTTCAACCAAGCCACCATCATGAGTATGCCAATAACATGTATTTTTCATTACGGTCTCGAGAGGTCTCGAAAGGTCTCGGGGAGAAAAACCGAGACCGCGTCTGTCGAGACCGAGATCGAGACCGAGATCTAAATAGTGGAGACCGAGATCGAGATCTGCAAATTGGGTCTCGAGATCGGTCTCGAGACCGAGACCGATCTCGAGACCTACATCACTGGTTGTGGGTCCGGGGAACGCGGGCCCGACGTGAAAAATAGTTTAAAACGCCGGCTGCGATATGCGTTGAAGTTAGGGCGCGTAGTATTAGTTTTTACTCACTTCTTGGTAACTTTATTGACAATCGGAATAGTATAATTGTCGGAGACTTTAACTGCCCTAATGTTAATTACGAGACTTTTACTTGTAATGAGGAGGGTTTGAGATTGATTGAGTTCATGGAAGATAATTTTTTACGACAGATGGTTACCGAACCAACGCGCAGTGACAATATTTTAGATTTGGTGATGTCGAACGGCGAAAATATAGTCGAAGGTTTAGAAGTAGGCGAGAGTTTAGGATGTAGTGATCATCAAATTCTTAGGTTTAAGTTAGCGATAAAAAACACTCAGGATAGTAACGTAATAGAAGTCCCTGATTTTCGTAGGGCTAATTTTGATAGTTTTGCGGATAGGATGAGAGTAGTGGACTGGGATAACTTATTTATGGGTAATGACACAAATTTGCGTTGGGTTGCGTTTAAAGAAAGTTTTAGGAATATTGAAAGGGAGTTTATTCCTCGTAGGCCCAAGCGCGCTAGAAATCATGGTAGGCCGAAGTGGTGGACTAGGGAAATAGGCGAGTTCATAAACGAGCGTAATAGGGCGTATAGACTTAATAAGCGCAATGGCACTGCAGCTAACTTTAATAGATATATCGAGCTTAGACGTCAGATTAAAAGATCAGTTAGGAATGCCAAGCGTAATTTAGAGATACTTATAGCTGCGGATAGTAAACATAATCCAAAAACGTTTTATGAAAACGTTAATAATCGTAAGCCGATAAAAGATAACATAGGCCCTCTAGTGGATGTTAACGGCGCTTTGGCTTCTGACGCTCAGGAGATGGCGGGTATTTTCAATAACTTTTTTGTGACAGTTTTTACCGTAGGAGACGTAAATAATGTCCCCGACGTGGACGATATCGTTCCATTTAGTAGCGAGACTATTTTGGATGAAATAACTGTTTACGAGGGTGAGATTGGCAAGGTACTAGTATTGATGGATACCGGAATGAAATTGACTGGATTCTTTGGATCTGATATATTTGCATGTCCGTTATAAATAGATATAGAGTGTAACATATTTGTTGATAGTAGTCTATTATGACTTGATCCTCTGGATCCAGAGATTCTATCTTTAGTTTTAAATCGATAAGTAATTAGCTTTTAATTGATAATTATTTAGTTTTGCAAAAATTGGTCGTTGCGAATGTACAAGCAGTTGGTACATAAATTTCTTATGTTCTTGTGGTTCGGAACCCACGTAAAATTGTAGGTCCCGTCTGCCACCACGGAGGACATACACAATACACGATTACGAACACAGTTAGGTAGACCAGCCATGAGTGGATCTTAGGGTCTTTGTTGGTCTGAAACTTTATAACTTTATAACTTTATTATATCGATAGGCTAAAAGTGGAGCAACTAGAGAAAACGCACCTCAGTTTTGCGAACTGTAGAAGATGCACCTCTAAATGAGCCAACTGGAGAAAACGCATCTCTAAATGAGCCAACTGGTGAAAACGCACCTCTAAATGAGCAAACTGGAGAAAACACACCTCTAGAACATAACTCAAAAAGGATATTAAAACAAATGAATAAAAAACATGTTTATTAAGGGAAAACAGACAATAAAATCATACAGAAACTAAAATCAAAAGGGATATTGTTCTGATATGTGTTTACACAAATTACTAAAAGCATAATTATGAAATCTATCACGCCACATAAATTCAGATAAATATGAATTGAGCATGTTTCTTCGACATCCATGTATCCTATAGTAACCGTTATTACATTATCATTTGTATAATTTAGGTCTCGGGGGTACGGGGGCTGCGCCCCCGTAAAGATCACGCATCACAAACTGATCGGTCCTAATGTCATTTTCGTTTAAACTAACGAAAATATCATGACTTAACCTAACCAATCATCGAGGGCGTACAGTAGGTCTTAGTTTAACTATTAATCCCTGCCGGGGGCATTGACGTCAGCATTGACGTCAGCGGCGGGGGCCAATTTTCTGAAATTACCCCAACTGGAGAAAGCACACCTCCGTTTTTGCCAACTGGAGAAAACGCACCTTTCAGTCACATCAGGTGCGTTTTCTCCAGTTGCTCCCTAAAAGTTAGCAAGGCTCCAGGCCCTGACGTTTTTTATCCCAGACATTTGAAAGATTTGAAAGACGTTATCGTAGGCCCCTTAACGAAGATTTTTAATCAGTCACTCGAAACGGGGATTATTCCTGAAGACTTGAAATTAGCCAACGTCACGCCCATTTTTAAAAAAGGCGACCGCACAGTAGCTAGCAATTATAGGCCCGTTACCTTAACGTCAATTGTCGGTAAACTTTTGGAATCTGCAGTTAGGGATCGTATCATCGATCACTTAGAAAGTCGAGATTTGATTAATAGTAGTCAGCATGGGTTTCGACGCCATAGATCTTGTTTAACTAATTTGTTAGAATTTTATAACGAAATAGTGCGCGAATACGATAGGCATAGAGCGGCTGACGTTATTTATTTAGATTTTAAAAAGGAGTTCGATACAGTTCCGCATAGAAGATTAATTGCGAAGGTTAAAGCGCACGGTATACGCGGTCACGTAGCTAACTGGTTAGAGGAATGGCTTCGTGCTAGGAGACAGAGGGTCGTTGTTAATGGTAGTGAATCGGGGTGGTTGGATGTAGGTAGCGGTGTCCCACAGGGTTCAGTGTTAGGCCCATTGCTATTCGTAATTTACGTTAACGACATAGATGTAGGATTGACTAGTAACGTGTCAAAATTCGCGGACGATACTAAAATAGGCGGTAAGGTTGTTAACGAGGACGATAGAAATAGGCTCTAAGACTGTGAATAGGATTATGGAGTGGGCGGATAAGTGGCAGATGCAATTTAACGTAGACAAATGTAAAGTTTTGCATATAGGTTCTCGTAACAATAATTACACGTACACGATGGATGATAGAGAGTTAGCGAGCGTTGACAAGGAAGTAGATTTAGGCGTACGCGTATCTAAGGTCTTAAAAGTTAGGAACCAATGCCTGGAGTCTTGCGCAAAAGCTAATAGGATGTTAGGCTTCATAGCGCGTAATTTCGAATTTAAATCGAAGGATATTATATTGCCCTTTTACAAGTCCCTAGTCAGGCCTCATTTAGAATATGCCGTTCAGTTTTGGTGCCCGTATTTGCGTGAGGATATTGATAGGTTGGAAAGGGTTCAGCATCGCGCGACGAAACTAATTCCGTCATTTTGCAACAAGTCTTACGAAGATAGGATTAACAAGTTCGACTTGCATTCACCCGAAACTAGGAGATTAAGGGGGGAGCTTATTGAAGTTTTCAAAATCGTTCATAAAATCGATAACGTAAATTTTGACATTGTTCACTTTCGATAATTGCAATACTCGTAATAACGGACTTAAATTACGTGGCAGACGTTTCATTACTAACATCGCTAAAAACATTTTTACGTTTAAAGTAATTGATAAATGAAATAATCTTCCCGCGCCCGTCGTGAACTCTACCAGCGTTAATATGTTTAAAAACCGTTTAGATAGGCATTTTAGAAAATATTAACGTTGTTTAAAATAATAAAACAATTAGCAACAGGAGCTCTGGGGGTGGTGGTCGAGGATGAGTCTCTTGACGATTAATGCCAGCTTGTGATATGCCAGCAAAAAAATTATTATAAAAAAAAAATTAGACTAACACGAACGTAGATCTAGCTCGTAGCATAAACTAACCCACTTTTTGTTTAACTTTACCTACTTTTTTTCTTTCTTACCCTCTTCTTACTTGCATGTCTGTAACTCTCTTTACTTGCATGTCTGTAGTTTGCATGGTATGGCAGTGAGTTAAGACTGTGTTTGCATGGTTTGTAAGCGTTCTTATTTTACTTCTTTTCATCTTTCACCCCTCTCCTATTCTCTTCGACTATTTTTCTGACTTGTCGGCAGTGGCCGGCGGATGATGATGGTGAGTCTTTTTTTTCTCTTTCTGAATGAATGTTAACCGACGAATGATAGGTGTTGCTTCTTACTTACCCCCTTATTCTCCTCTTTTAACCCCCTCCTCTTTCCTTTCTCTCGGGCTAGCCTTAGAGTGGATCTTAGAGTCTTTGTTAGCCTTAGCTTCTGTAGATCTGTAGATCATCATCATCGTAATAACGGATTTAAGTTGCGTGGCAGACGTTTCATTACTAATATCGCGAAAAACTTCTTTACGTTTAAAGTAATTGATAACTGGAATAATTTTCCCGCGTCAGTTGTTCACTCTACCAGCGTTAATATGTTTAAGAACCGTTTAGATAGGCATTTTAAAAATATTAACGTTGTTTAAAATAAAAAAAAAATAGGAACAGGAGCTCTGGGGGTGATGGTTGGTCGAGGATGAGTCTGTTGACGATTAATGCCAGCTTGTGACATGCCAGCAATAAAATTAAAAAAAAAATTAGACTAACACGAACGTAGATGTAGCTCGTAGAGTAAACTAACCCACTTTTTGTTTAACTTTACCTACTTTTTTTTTCTTATCTTCTTACTTGCATGTCTGTAGTTTGCATGGTATGACTGTGAGTTAAGACTGTGTTTGCATGGTTTGTAAGCGTTCTTATTTTACTTCTTTTCATCTTTCACCCCTTTCCTATTCTCTCCGACTATTTTTCTGACTTGTCGGCAGTGGCCGGCGGATGATGATGGTGAGTCTTTTTTCTCTTTTTCTGAATGAATGTTAACCCATTAATGATAGGTGTTGCTACTTACTTAACCCATTATTTTCTTCTCTTAACCCCCTACTCTTTCCTTTCTCTCGGGCTAACCTTAGAGTGGATCTTAGGGTCTTTGTTAGCCTCAGCTTCTGTAGATCTGTAGATTATTATTTAGCAGATTATTATGGTTAACTAGATGTGACTTCGTGCATCTTGGAAAATGAAACGACATTATCCATCAGGAGCTGAAAAACGGAAAAAGAAGAAAATAGAGGAGGAGAAGTTTTCCAGTAGCACAGGTGAGATGTGCCACTTGTATATTCTTATGATTACAGTTCAGGCAACTAGGTTAGGTAGACCTTCAAGCTAGGCAAGTACTCAGGAATCGTGTAGAGTAAGCTAGTCTCTGTAATATTTATAATATTTCGAAATGTGGAATTTAATGGATCACATCACCTCAAATTCTGTTCACACAGATCAATTATCAAACAAGATAAGAAAGAGTATTTTAGCAAAAATTAAAAGAATATGTAATGTTAATTCTTCTCAGGAGCATAACCGAAATATCTGGAAAAGCCATCCTCAGCAAAGCCTGATGAGTATCATGAGCCAACAGCAGGACCATCCTCTATGCAACCTCAAACACCAGTAGAAGTAGAGCCTGATGAACCAACAAGTGGCCCATCTTCTGTTCAGCTTCAAACACCACACACAGGCATTTCTACTGAGCAACAAGAACCAAGATCTGCTCCACCGCTTGATCCGTATGACTGGCCAATTGTCCTGTCAGATGCCTTGAAGACAGATCTGGTGTCTCGAGGACCATTTCAAATCAGTCCAGATTTCACATTCCCTAAAAGAGAGGACGGTAGAAGCGTTCATCACCATTACATGTACAGAACATTAATTAATGGGGAAAATAAAGCGAAGCTGGCTGATGTCCTCTAGAAGGAATGATGCTCTTTATTGCTTCTGCTGCAAGTTGTTTTCAAGGAAGTCGTACAAACTAATTACGGATTGACTTTCAGACTGGATAAACGTTGGTTCGCTTCTGAAAGGCCATGAAAATAGTTCAGAACATGCAGATAACATGGCAACATGGAAGGATCTGGAACTGCGGCTAAAAACTGGGAGGACAATTGACCAAACTGAAATGTCATTAATGGAGGTAGAGCGAAGACGCTGGCGAGATGTTCTCACACGTCGTGTAAGTATAATCCAATCACTGGCAGAGAGAAACCTTGCTTTCAGGAGGTCTTCCTCTACATTGTACAATCGAGACAATGGCAACTTCTTGAAGGAGGTTGAGCTGCTTGCCAAATTTGATCCAGTGATGAAACAACACATCAGCAGAGTCGAAAGTGGCCAATATAGTCATTCAAGTTACCTAGGAAACATCATTCAAAATGAGCTCATTGGGTCCATTAGTGGGAAGATCTTGGATGCCATTGTTGCAGAAATAAAACAAGCTAAATATTACTCACTCATTTTAGACTGCACTCCAGACATAAGCCACCAAGAACAGACGTCGATTATTATCAGAACTGTTAAAAAGGGTGAAGTACCAGAAATAAAAGAATACTTCTTGGGCTTTCTTGAGGCTTCAGAAAGTACAGGCCTGGGTTTATCAGTTCTGATTCTGAAGAGACTAGATGAACTGAATATTCACTTTGATGACTGCAGAGGACAGTCATATGACAACGGAGCGAACATGAAGGGCAAGAACAAAGGTGTTCAGGCAAAGTTATTAGAGAAGAACTGTCGTGCACTCTATATTCCATGTGGGGCTCACACTCTGAATCTTGTAGTGGCTGATGCAGCTAAAGCTTCCACAGATGCCATCAGCTTTTTTGGCAACGTACAAAAATTGTACAAGCTTTTTGCAGCAGCTACACAGAGATGGACAATCCTAAAGAAGCACGTGAACATAACACTTAAGTCTTGGGGTGAAACCAGGTGGGAGAGCCGGCTTAAGAGCATTGAGGCTGTGCGATACCAGAGCCACAACATCAGAGAGGCCATGTTGGAAGTCAGAAACAATGCCACAGATGCCATGGCCAGGACTGAAGCACAAGCACTTGCAGAGGAGGTAGGGTCTTATCGCTTTCAGATTTGCACAGTAGTATGGTATGACATTCTTCATGCAGTTAACCATGTGAGCAAACTTCTGCAGTCTCCTACAATGCAGTTTGATGCGGTAGTCAACCTCCTCACAAAAACAAAAGACTCACTCACCAGCTACAGAAACACAGGTTTTGTTGCAGCACAAGTCGTAGCTAGGGACATACGTGAGGAAATGAATGTGGAGGCTGTGCTGGAGGAGAAGAGGCTCAGATCCACAAAAAAGCACTTTGCTTACGAAGCTCCTGACGAACCATTTACAGAAGCCTTAAAGAGGTTGGAAGTCAAATTTTTCAATGTGGTGGTGGATTGTGCCATCGGGTCAATAAATGAGATTCAAAACATTAGATGATGTGAGGGACATATTTGGAGTTCTCCTAAACTTCACCACAATGAACAAGGAAGACTTGTCCTGCAAGTGTGAAAAGCTCTCTAAGATACTGAGCTCTGGAGCTGACTCTGACATTGATGGAAGAGAACTGGCCCTCGAAATTAAGAACGTGCCGACTTTACCTTCACACAACATGACTACATTGGAGCTTCTCTCCTTCATTCATCAGAAGCAACTGGAGGAACTATACCCCAATCTCTGGGTTGCACTAAGAATTGCCTGCACTCCACAGTACCTGTGATAGTAGCGTCAGCCGAGAGGAGCTTCTCTAAGATGAAGCTAATCAAGAACTACCTCAGATCATCAATGGGACAGGATCGCCTCAGTGGCCTTGGCATCATAAGCATCAACCAGGACGTTGGCAGGGAGATTTCATATGATGATGTTATTGATGATTTCGCCCAGAAAAAATCTAGGAGGCAAGAATTTTGAAGATACGAACTGTTCTGTATAACTGTTAGCTATTACACGATTGTATCGTAGAGTTAGTAATTGTTTGGTAGTTGATAACTGCATTATTTTTTTATACAAAGTTCTGTCATTTATTCTAAATAATGTATAAACTAATTTTCAGGAATTTCATGAAGAGTATTTTTTCTGTTTGTCTTCTGAAAGTACATATTTGTTGTTTTGGACATAAATGTTTCATTAAAATTGTTTCATAATTGTTTTTTATTAACACAGCCATTTTTTGTATGTGTGTGCTGAGGTGATGTAGTAAGGCGTGAGTTGGTGGATGGAGGGGGTGAGGCCTCAAATGGGTATACTGCTTAGGGCCCCCTAATGGCTAGAAACGGCCCTGGGTATTATAGTAAGATAATATCCCTGTTAAGAGAAGCAGGAAGCCCCCTGATTAAATCTTACAACTATCATACTAAGATTATTCCTGGATGGAATGATTTTATTGCCCCCATGAAGAGGGAATCGAAAGACGCCTATGATTTGTGGTGCTTTCATGGTAGACCCAGATTAGGACCAGTATACATGAATATGTGTAGAAGTAGGGGTCAGTATAAGGCGGCCATAAGGTGATGTAAACAGGAAGAAGAGTCTATTCGAGCATCAAAAGTCTGTGAAGCTCGCATAAATAACGATAACAACAAATTTTGGAAATTTGTTAAGAATCAAAAGGGTGTCAAAAATGTCCTCCCTCCGACAATCGATGGGGTGTCGGGGGAGGACGAAATTGCAAAGCTGTGGAAAAACTACTACTCTAACATTCTTAACAGTGTGAGTAGGGATAATCTTAAGATTGATTGCAACGAAACGACTGTGGGAGGGACAAGGGAAAATACTTTGATATCATTTTCTGAAGTAGAGGTTAATTAAAGAGTTAAAGACTGGTTCTGCGTCAGGGGTAGATGACTTATCGAATAAGCACTTAAAATATGCCAATAACGTAGTATGTCTGCATATATCATTGCTCATAGCTATATCCCTGCAGAGTTCATGAGGGTATATATTTTGTCCCTGGTCAAAAATAAGTACGGAGACATTCTGTCCAGCAATAATTACAGGCCTATTGCTGTCGCTTCCTGCTTCTCGAAACTACTAGAAAAACTCTTGTTACTCCGATTAAATGATTTCCTCTGGGCATCTCCTAATCAGTTTGGTTTTAAAAGGTCCCACTCAACTGACCTGTGTATCTATTTACTTAAAGAAACAATATCTAAATACATTGACAGTAATATTTTATTTGAAAAACTAGAAGACAGGAAGGTTCCCATGTACGGGGTGTCAGGAAATGATTGCCCCCCCCCCCTGTAGAGCAAAAACTAGAAGAGATAGATAAAAACCGGCGAGACCACTTGAAAGAGCGTTAAAATCTGAATAAAAACCATTATATTCTATTCCTGTGATTTTAATTCTTGCCATTTTTTTCCCCACAGAAACCATGGCATCATCTATTTTGAACGATTCAGAGAAAAAGCGAGTTCTTGACCGCATTCGTGCTGTCACATTTCGTGAAGCAAAGGAAGCTGGTGCAACTTTCATAACTCGACACTGGGTGGCTGAGAGATTAAAAAGATCAGAAGACTTTGTCAAAAGGAATTGGAATAAGAATCCTGAAGATTGTGAAACAGAATTTCGAGGAGGAAGACCGGAGAAATTATCTCAAGAATCGAAAGACATTGTGCTTGCTGCATCACGGCGCCGAAAGAAGAGCTGCTCTGAGGTAGCGAAAGAGATACTTATCCGTCGTGGTAAGATAGTCAATCGGCAACTTGTGCATCAATTTCGAGTTCGCCAAGGCTTGAGTGCTTGGCATGAAATAGCTAAGCCACGGAAGAGTGATCTTAATATTGAAGATTGGCTATGGTTTTGTGATTATCTTGAGGAATGGACGGAAGTCGATTTCCTTCACTTGGTTGTCAGCGATGAATTCTTCGTTTATGTCTCCAGAAAACCAAATTTTCAGAATGATCGGGTTTGGGCAACAACTCCTGATGAAGTCCCAGACGACCAGAAGTATCGAGAAATAGTAAAAAATCCAGCATGTGTGGGTGTTTTCATTATGTTCTCTATTCGGAAGCTCATCTGGGTTATCAAACCAAGAGGAACCAGTTGGGATGGGCCTTATTTTCGAAATGTAATTTTAGCCCAACATGTAATTCCGTTTTTGAAAGACCCCGAGTGTGTTTTGGATGTTGAACAGGCAACCTTTCTTCACGACAAAGCCCCCTGTATGAAAGCACTTGCGACTCAACAACTGCTTAAGGACAATAACATTGATTTTTTCGGAAATAATGAATGGCCTGGCAATTCTCCCGATCTTAATGTCTGTGAACATGTCGGATCCATCATGAAGGATCGGGTGGAGTCCTTAATGCTGGAACAACCCATTCAGAATCGGTATTCAACAGAAATTATGACTGCAAAGATCAACGAAGTCCTTGAAGAAATGAGTCATGATACCGATCTCTTTGAGACACTTCTGGGATCATACCCCCGTCGATTAATGGCCGTCAGAGCTGCAAATGGGGGCAACACCCGATATTAAAACAAGTGTTTTTTATTCAAAATTAAACGCTCTTTCGCGTGGTTTTGTCTGTTTTTTTCTATTCCTTTCAGTTTCTTCTGTACAGGGGGGGGCAATCATTTCCTGACACCCTTTACATATTAAACGTAATGAAATTTTGGTATTCCCACCAATCTTTCACCGTTAGGTGGGGCAATGTACTATCCGAGTGTTTTGGCTCCTCATGCTGGGTGAGACAAGGCTCCTTGCTCTCCCCTATGCTGTTTAATGTGTATATTGACGGATTAATTGCTTCACTTAATGAGGCAACAGTGGGATGTTGTATAGATAACACAAGGATAAATAACTTAGTGGGAGAGCTTTGCCTTTACTGTTAAGGATGGGAAACCTGTGTCTTATCTGCCACGTGGCACTCAATCACTTTAAAGCCAGTAACTTAAAGCGTTATCATGAAACTAACCATAAAAATTTTATTGCGGAATTTCCTCCCAAATCAGAATTGCGGAAGACTAAGTTAACAATGTTGAAATCTAGCCTAGTTGCCCAACAAACTGTACTTTCATCATTGTGTAAGACAGCTGACTTAACTACTGAAGCTAGTTTTGTTATGGCATGGAATACTGCTCCCTACAGTAGTGGAGAGTTTGTGAAGAAGAATATTGCCGATGTTACTGCAATTCTCGCTCAAGATAACACAAAGCTTCGAGAACAAATAGCAAGTATTTCTATTTCCCGCCACACTACAGAGAGACGTATTTCCCAGATCAGTGCTGAAATTACATGCTCGTTGCAGAGTGATTTGAAGAATTCTGTTGCATTCAGTTTGGCCATCGATGAATCCACAGATATTAAAGATAACCCTCAACTGGCGATATTTGTTCGTTATGTTACTGGCGATGGAAATGTGAAAGAAGAACTCTTGGACTTAATGACCCTAAGAGAAACCACCAAAGGGGTTAACATAAAGAACGCACTTGACGAGGCATTATCAAATGCTCAAGTACCATTGAATAAACTTGTCAGTGTTGCAACAGATGAAACACCAGCTATGGTAGGACAAAATGTAGGCCTAGTTGGGCTCTTGACACGCGATCCCAAGTATCCTGTGTGTCTCTTTATTCACTGTATCATTCACCGTGGTCATTTGGTAAGTAAGTACTTTAGGTATGACAGTGTTATGAAATGTGTTCTAGAAATTGTGAATTTCATTCGTTCAAATGCAAAAACGCACCGAGCGTTTAGAAATTTTATCGAGGAGCTGGATCTTCAAGATAAGCCAGATGACCTTTCATTCTACTGTGTTGTAAGGTGGTTATCAACTAGTAATCTCCTGAATAGGTTTGTTGCACTGTTGGAGCCTATCATTGATTTCTTGAAAGAAAAGGGAAAGTCATACCCACAACTAGAAGATCACGAATGGGTGCAGGATCTAATGTTTTTTACTGATGTATACAACACCTTCAAAATCTAAATTTTTGGCACTTCAGGGAAAGGATCAGAGCTGGGCAGTATTTAAATACATTTGTATTTAAATACGTATTTAAATACATTTGTGTATTTAGAACTGTATTTATAAATACATTGTTTTTCATGTATTTAAATATAGTATTTAAATACTTTAATGAGTATTTAAATACAATGTATTTAAATACTCAAAATATAAAAATGTAAATACTTTTACTGGTTTAATACACGTTCTGTACTAGCACAGTACGACGCGTCGACAGTGTAGTACAGCATGTTTCATGTTTCAATGTGTCAGTTCAATCAGTTGTGTGCCACTCTTAATCGAAAGCGGTTGATTTCTTTATCGTGTGCGTGTCATGGCTTCAACAAACAAATCCGGTGAATCAAACAGTGATATATCTGCAGATAGCAATTTAGTGCGCCCTCTGTTTGATGGAAAATACTTTAAAATTAAATCTAAAGACGGTAATAAGGTAAAGTGCACCTGCTTGCTGTGTAAACACGAAGTCTCTGCTGCAAGCAATGCTACAACGAATCTGTACACTCTTCTGACGGTAAGTGTTTTTTTAGACATCAAAAAATATCTTAAAATTGACCGAATAATCATACAAAACGGCTCTGCCTTAAGTGGGCCTGTGTAACTAACTCGTTGCAATCAATCCAATTTGCGATGGAAAATTCATTGATGAAAAAGCTTTTAAAATCGTCTGATCTATCGAGTGGTGTATTTATTTCGAAATTCACCGTGTCCCCTAAAGTAGAAATTTATCAAAAATTGATATCAATGATTATTGATTCATTAATTATCGATCATTATTCATTAGGTAATTCATGTTTATTTTTTTCACAGCGTGTCCACCCTGGCATGATTCAAACTGTGCAAAAGTTGAGTATAATATGTCACTGGTTGAACATCGTAAGTTCTAAGTTCTTTTGTTTTTGTTTTGTTCTAAAAAGGGAAATATATAATCGGAAATTAGATTGTACTATTTCTTTATCCTTTATCAAGCATTTTATATTGTTGTTACTCATGAATTAGTGAATGCATATGTTAAAATTTGTATTTATTTAAAATGTATTTACAAATGTATTTAAATACAATTGATGTATTTTGTATTTAGTATCTAAATACATTCGTAAACTGTATTTAGTATTTAGTATTTAAATACATTTCTCCTATGTATTTAGTATTTAGTATTTAAATACATTCAATGTATTTATTGCCCAGCTCTGGAAAGGATAAGGTCATTTCTGTCTTTACACAGACAGTTTTCAGTTTCCAGAATAAAATAAAGCTCTTCCAAAAGTTCTAGTAACAAAAAAATTTGACCACTTTCCCCAGCTGAAAAACCGAGCAAACACTTTTCCTGATATTGAAATAAAATATAGTAAATTGGAGGAATACAAAGGTAAATTAGAAGGACTAATTGATGATTTTCAGTTCAAGTTTGATGAACTAAGGAGGCTAAAACCATACTTCGAATTTCTTGTAAATCCTTTCCTGATTGATGTCGTCAACGATGGCTGTCCTGTTACCACACTAGGGTGGAGTGATTGTTTAGTTTAAAAAATCAGGGGTGTTAAATAGTTGTTAAATGTCTAAAAATGAGCATTGGTGGTGGTTTTTGGTGGTTGCTGGTGATATCGCATCAGTGTAGTAATGCTTAGTTAAGAATATAAATTTCTGTTTTGTTTAATTAAGGTAATGTTTAATGTAAATCATTTACTAATAATTATGAGATTACGAGAAAGCATGTTTGTTAGATTGTAAATTGTTTAAAATGGGTAAAGTTGGTAGTCCTGGACAGAGGAACCCAAGAGAGCGGACTACCACCCATAATAGTCAGTCTTGAGGCGGACGCGATACGCGTAAGATTTAGAGCCATGTGATCTTAAAGTCAAATTGTTTTGTGTTCCTCTCCGACTTAAATTATTAAAATAGAATTTCATACTCGCATACCCCTAACATAACTAAACCATTTTCGAAATTAATAAAACGTAATAAGTGTTAATAAAGAGTATTAATATACCTCCCCCTTCCCCCTTTGCTTTATAACGGTTTTCAGAGTCAGGTCTAGGCGCGCTACCATGATATTTATACAATACGGCAAAAAGAGTGTAGAGAAACAAAGTGATAAATGAAAGAAATAGCCGATCGAGAATAAATAGAGAAATAATAAAGTAGAAAGAAGCGTAAATAATGAAGAGAAAGTAAATTAATAAAGGCAATCACTACATCTGGTGGCGAACACTACATCAGCAACCACACTCTATATGTGCCACGCCCACATGCGACTCAAAAAACCTTTATTTTGCCTATTTGGGGCTCTATAATAGCTAGAAGCACAATCTAAAAAGTGCATCTTATGATTTTTTGATGCTGAGAAGAACAAAATTATTTTCAAAAGTGTACATTGATGCATAAACATATTTTTTAGAGTTAAATTAAAATCAGTAGCTGTTTTTGTCCAACCTACTTTATATTTACTTCTATTTTTCAGAATTTTTATAACCTATTCAATTAACACTAGTTTAACGTCTTCAAGATTTTTAGTTACTTATGAAACGTAGAAGCCAGACAACAAAAGTCTTACACGGTGGCCATAGTTTTCCATCCATTGACAGTTTTCCTAATGGAAAATTACCTACCACTAGACAAGTTGTTCAGCGTCTACTTAAGGAGCCAAACTGGAAAACCAAGGAAAACATCACAAAAGTTGCAGATGAGTTGAGGAAACAATGGATTTGGTGTAATGTTTATCCACTATCCTTGCGCACCATTGAGACGAAGGTGGACAAACTAGCAGCAGACTTTTCATGGTAAGTCATCATAACTTTCTATCCTGGGTAGTACTAAATTAATTACAAGAATGTCTTCTTAGCCAATAGTAAATTTTTTATTTTAAATATAATTTTGTTGTGATGTGCTCTGTAAACCTGTGAATTAATTTATCTATTTATTTCAGCCAAAATTTCTAAACTAAAAAATATTTAAGCGATTTGTGACCACAATTTTTAATTTCTAATTAAGAAAATAATATTGATTTTTTTAATATTTCAACTTCGAAAATGCATCAACAGGTTTCATTGATACTCTGTCACAAAGAGAGGTTCAACCTATTTGGCAAAACTAGAATTGTTTGTCAAAGAGCTTGATTGTTTATTTGATATTTTTTCTGAGGATCTTTCTCAACGACGAAAATTGGAGAAGGAATTTAAACTGAGGATGACTCAGGATGATTTCTCCTTCTATGAGGATCAAAAATCTGTGAGGCTAGGATACTGTTCAAGATTTGAGGAAAAGCTCACAGAGGCAGATGTTAGATACAGGAGAAGAAGAATTGACGAACAACGAGCGGAATTATGGTTAGTCAGACTTAGTCATGACTTGAACCATTTTAATTAAACCTTTGATGTTTTTTATTATATATATATATATATATATATATATATATATATATATATATATTATATATATATATATATAAATATATAATATATATATATATATATATATATATATATAAATATTATAATATATATATATATATATATATATATATATATATATAATATATATATATATATATATATATATATATATATATATATATATATATATATATATATATATTGGCATAGTAAATCTAGTCATCTCGTCATACTAATTGTTCAGTGAACGAAGCCGGAGAGAAGAGGCAAGTGCATCACAACCTCAACCAGACAGTCCAGACACTACTGGTAGCTCTAGCGAAACTCCATCAGAAGACTCTCGAGATGATCCACAGCCTGCTGGTTCCTCTCATTGTAATTACCAAGATCTGGAGAACCTGTGCAGAGCTGTTGATAGGTAAATTAGCACTTGTAAATTGTGATTGTTCTTTAATAACTGTACTTAGTTGTATGTGCCATGTCATTTCGGTAGACTTAAAATGGATATCATTTTTCTCAATTTCAAAATACAATCTTGCAGGTATTCAATTTCCGACAGAGCAGGTGCAGCAGTAGCGTCAGCAGTTTTAAAAGATTTTGGCATTATCACTGATGATGACAACACTAACGTCATTGACAGGTAAGATTTCAAAATTATCATGATTACATTTTCATCCACATTTCCTAAGCTTTTTTAACAAAATTACAATTACTACTATTAATAAGAAGTAAAGTAATTTTATTTAATTATACATATTATACATTGTAACATGGAAAAATAAATTTCAAATATATTGGGCTCAGGCATAAAAGTCAGTGTATTTAGCCCATCACTGTTCATTGTTTCCTGTTGTACATATTCCTGTTTATCAGTGCTACCTCCAGCCTTATAAATTTGTAAACAATTTTCATTAATACAGGAGTAAACTACGAAGGCAACGGTGTAAGTACCGTGAACAGATCAGAGCTGAGGAAGAAGTATTCTTTGGTTTAGTGGACAGCATTTATGTTGATGGCCAACAGGATGGTACTGTGACAATTACAGAGTTAGAGGGGCGACATTATCAACAAACCAAAGTAGAAGAGCACTATGTTATAGTCGGAGAACCGGGTAAGCCACTGTTTTCTGTATGGTATGTTTTAAATTTTTAGTGGATAGCATAAATTTGGTCTCAGTAACATTAAGGAGTAAAAACTATGCGATAGTTATATATGTTCATTGGTCATACCTGGTAATCTACTGATCTCAAATACATTTATTATTTCCTTAAATTTTGTTTAAAATGTTTCAGGAGGACATTATCTGACATGTTACCCCAGAGAATGGGAACGGTGTATCAATTGCACTAAGTCTCTGTGAAGCAGTGAAGGACACTGATCTGGAAAACAACCTGCAAGTCATGGGGTCAGATGGAACTGCAGTGATGACTGGACATAATTCAGGGGCGATCAGTCTTTGAAGAGCTTATTGGAAGACCACTGCAAAGGATCATATGCCTCTTACATTGTAAGAACGAGCTACCTCTTCGTCATGTTTTCATGGAGCTCGATGGGACTATGAAGAGCCCTGATAGTTTTTCAGGGCCAATAGGAAAACAGCTAGGTGGTATGGTTTCTGAATGGGATGTGATGTTGTCAAATTTAAGCCAATCAGAAATCAGAATTTCGCTATATTGCCCAATGATGTAATTGATGATCCCAGTCGTGACCAATACTATGCTTATAGAATATGCATGGCAGTCATGCTAGGAACTATTGAAAAGGACCTTGAGCTTTTAGAAGTTGGGCCATTAAATCACTCAAGATGGCTGACATTAGGTTGTAGAATACTCAGATTCTATGTTTCACAGAAAAAGCCGAGTTCAGTATTGATAACTGTTGCTGAGTTCTGTTTAAAAGTGTATTTCCCAAGCTGGTTTGAAATCAAGAAGAATCAATCAGTGACCAATGGTTCAAGAAACTTCTTTTCAATGCTGAGCAGAATCTCCAAGTTTCCTAATAAGAAAGTAAAAGACATTGCCCTAAAAACCCTAAGAAGGAATGCTTTTTTTGCTCACCCCGAAAACATTATAATATCAATGATTGGTGATGAGGACAGGGAGAGAAGAAACACTGCAGTAAATAAGATCCTGGCACTGAGGGGTGAAGTAGAAAAAACAACCCAGGACATCAGACTCAAAATGGATTTCACCGGCGGAGATTTGGAAGTTGAGGATGATGTGAATGATGATGATTATGACAGTTTGAGTTATACAAGAGACCGCACTGTCAGGAAATTTAAGGTGCCTATAATCAATGAAAATGCTAAATCGTATGACAAGATGAGAAACCTTGATAACTTGACAGCAGAGCCTCCAATAGTTACCCATCTTACATCAACTGAACTTGCGAACATTAGAAAAAATCCTTTGAAGTTCAAACAGCCATGCCACAATCAAGTGGTAGAACGCCATATCAAGCTTGTGACTGAGGCATCTGCAGCTGTCACTGGGTTCAATAGAAGAGATGGCATGATCCGGCAGTGTATAAAATCCCGTAAACTGATAAAAAAGTTTAATACAAAGCAAGAATTTGTTTAGATTCTACATTTATTTGATGAAATTTTATAGTGTAAATTTGTAATATATGGTCAATATGCATTACTTTTTCATGAAAATGTGTTAAAACTCTGTTTTACACTTTTGGAAATAATTTTATCAGTCTCAGCATAAAAAAAATCATAAGAAACAGTTTTTAGATTGTGTTTTTACGTATTATAGAACCCAAAATAGGCAAAATACAGTGTTTTTTACAGTTGCGTATGGATGTGCTACATATAGGGTGTGGTTGCTGATGCAGTATCACTTGCAACCACCCAAAATCACTACCAATGTTCATTTTTAGACATTTGACAACTATCTAGCACCCCTGATTTTTGAAATATTGATTTTCATAAACATACACTCCACCCTATTACCACACCTTTTGTTACAAAAGCTGCTTCAATACAAACAGAACTTTTGGAGCTACAGGAGAAAGTGGGTTTAAAGTTGATACACAAAAGCTTATCTGCAGTTGAGTTTTGGAAGCAAGTACCAGAGACAAAGTATTCTCACCTCAGGAAAACCAGTTTCCGACTTATCTCAGTTTTTGGGACAACTAGTAGTATAGCCGCAAAAGGGGAGAGTGCAGGAATGTTGCAGGTTATTATGTAATGTTGCAAAGGGGGGTGGGGGTTGTTGCAAAGGGGGAAGGGGGTTGTTGCGAAGGGGGGTGGGGGGGAAACTTGGGGGCGGCGTTATCCCCAAGAGAAAGGAGGAGGAGAGAAAGGAGGAGAGGTGTTCACCTGGCAGGAGCCAAGTGCACATTAAGACTTCCAGCCGAGTTGGCGTTGTTTTATAGGCTCCTAATCAGCCAGTTGGCGTAAATGGCTTGAGTTGCCAGATACCATTGTATACATTATTATAGACTCCTAATCAGCCAGTTGGCTGTAAATGGTTGTCAGATACCTCTTTTTAGCAGTATTATTGCATACATTATTATTATTATATACGCCTAATCAGCCGAGTTGGCGTTGTTTTATAGGCTCCTAATCAGCCAGTTGGCGTAAATGGCTTGAGTTGCCAGATACCATTGTATACATTATTATAGACTCCTAATCAGCCAGTTGGCTGTAAATGGTTGTCAGATACCTTTTTAGCAGTATTATTGCATACATTATTATTATTATATACGCCTAATCAGCCGAGTTGGCGTTGTTTTATAGGCTCCTAATCAGCCAGTTGGCGTAAATGGCTTGAGTTGCCAGATACCATTGTATACATTATTATAGACTCCTAATCAGCCAGTTGGCTGTAAATGGTTGTCAGATACCTCTTTTTAGCAGTATTATTGCATACATTATTATTATTATATACGTCTAATCAGCCGAGTTGGCGTTGTTTTATAGGCTCCTAATCAGCCAGAATCAGCCAGTTGGCTGAGCTGCCAGATAGCGCCATGTATTCCATTGTATACATTATTATCCTAACCAGCCAGTAGGCTTAGAAGACTGAGTTGCCAGATACCATTGTATACATTATTATAGACTCCTAATCAGCCAGTTGGCTGTAAATGGTTGTCAGATACCTCTTTTTAGCAGTATTATTGCATACATTATTATTATATACGCCTAATCAGCCAGTTGGCTGAGTTGCCAGATAGCGCCATGTATTCCGAAGACAGAGTTGCCAGATACCATTGTATACACTATTATAGACTCCTAATCAGCCAGTTGGCTTAGAAGGCTTAAATATTGCCAGATACCTGTTGTATACAGAATACCGGTAGTAGAAGGCATAACAATAAACAACATTGCATCATTCTTTTTATTATAAATATATAGAAAATAAATATACATTTGAGGAATATGCGTATAACAGAAATATATACACACAATTATGGATATATATATAAATAAAATATACATTTCATATACACTTCAATATGTACATAACAGTACAGGAGAAATATACACACACACACAATTATGGTGATATATAAAATAAAATATACATTTCATATACACTTCAATATGTACATAACAGTACAGGAGAAATATCAAGCAAAATATATATTATATATATATATATATATAAACACAAATCAATAGAAATATGCGTATAATCGTCAAGCAAAATATATATATACAATTCACTTTTTTTTCAAAATACTAAACTCGGTCTTAATCGAGTTTACAATTACATCATTATTGCTCTGCATTACGCAGTATATGCGGCTTAATAATATTTCACCGCTTAAAGTATAGGGAAACCTGTATTCGATATGAATGGCTTTCATATCGTTCAGTACTATTTTTGTTCCCACTTTACAACCGGTTGGTAAGTCATCTTTAAACACGTCTAGAATACAATCAAAAGCACGCACAAAGAGTTCATCGTTAGCTACATTATTAAACACAAGTTTATAAGAACGCTTTTCCAATCGAGGGTTTATTTCTACCGACTCGAGCTTTTCAATCGTGAACTCTTCACTCAACATAACGGCAATTGAAATAATCTTCTAAATCGTTACGGCAACTGCGCGTTATATAAAGAAATAGTTCTTCAGGGTGAACGGTGTAGGTGAGCTCAGCCTTGTACCGATCAATTGCTTTGTACCAAAGTTCATGGTATTTCAAAGAGTCTAAACTTTTTAAATAAACATCCAGCACTAGACCATTCTCACCAGTCCTACACTCGGTAAACCCATCGAGCAGAGCAGTGTATGCGTATTCAAGTACTGTATCAAAATAAAGCATATCCGTAACACGCGCGTCTAATATAGGTTTCAGTTTACGGAATCCGACGATTTCAAACATTCTGTCGAGGATGAAACGGTTTCGCGTAGGAATAAGAGCGTTATTATCAGAAGCATTCTTCCACATCAGCCTTATATCAATGCACGGCCGATCGTTATTTATACACAACGTACATACAACGGCGTATGAGGGCGCGTCACTAATCTGCTCTCTTCTTGTACCTACGTTAGCAGGTATTTTATAACGATCTTCACACCACTTATCAACTATCACAAAGATTCTATTCATCTCCTCGATACTTAAATAAACCCGTTTGTTTGTCGGTCTACATTCCGTTTCCAGTACATAGCTAATGGTACCGGAATTACGCCTGAACACGCGCAACGATTTCGTCACGGACACATCGTACGAGGCGTTGAGAATGCTGCTCAAAGGAAGTTCCATCGTATTCGAGGAGCGCACGTCCTACTCGGTTCAAGCTCTGAGATAACTATGAGCCGTGTGAGGCACAGGCAGGAATGGTTCGACGGGCGGCTGACTCGATGATACGTGAATGGGCATGTTCGTACGACTCGAATTGTTGCACATATTTGTTTTTCCGTTTCGTCACTACCAGCCTACGCACTTTGGATAAGAACTAGGCGCTAATCATCTCCACACTCCGGCGCACTATTTGAGAGGAACATATGCTCATATTTTTCCTTTCTACCCATCAAACGATACTCGTCTCTAAAATCTGTTAAAAACTCACGCATGGCACTAGCCACAACCTCACTATGAACCTCATCATGATATACGTTAATATAGTGATAAAAACACCTAAGATTGTCCATGATCACGAGATTCACATTTTCAGACGTAGGGTATGAGTAATCGACATGGTGTAGCATGACGTAATACCGCTTGTCACACCACCCATCCACAAGGCTCATTATCCATACCTGCTGCTTCTCTTCTGCACGCGTTGTTTCTTTTACTTCACGGTGTATGTGAGACTTTATAAAGTTTAGCCCTGCAGCATACTTCAGCACATCGTCTGTGCAACGAAAGCCTTCAACAGTCTCACCAGAACATCCGTAGAGTATTTGTACATCTTGGAACTTCGCACAATCCAATGTGGTTTTAAAAGAGGCATAGGAGGGGGGAATAGGAAGTTTTTCGGTATCCACCACATCCTCACACTTTACTGAATACCATTTCATAAACGTTGTGCAAGCGATATTAAAGGTAGCCATTTCAATATACGTCTGATCTGAGTACACGTCTGATCTCTCGGGCTTACTGCGGTCGACTGACCACGCAGGGACTCCCAGAGAGTAGCATGACTCACGCAGTGGGCGGAGCTTAGAACTTTCACCTACACACACACACACACACACACACACACAAAGGAGAAAGTGAAACGCTATTTGATTTATTGAGATATTCATATATTTACAAATACGATTCGAGATAGTCAAGTTATATATATATATTTACAAATACGATTCGAGATATTAGTTATATATATACATATATATTTACAAATAGATACGATTATATACAAGACGTGTGAGTTAGAAGCATCATTGGTATCCAAAGGGTACGGTATCATAGGTACCAGGTAACTGGTAACGTTTCCTATAGGTGTTACGGCACACCATCGTGCCCCTAAGTTCCTTCACGCCCCCCAGCTTCTGCGCCCGAAAATTGTGGGTGCCTACAATTAGTTGGTGAGGTTGCAAACATACTAGATCCTTCAACGACTCAAAGTTAACAACCTCCCGATTCGCATGGTTGAGCGTAATACCCTTTGCCTTCACGATATATTTCATTTCTCCCCTACCCTGACCCGTACCCCATAAGTCTTAGGTCCTGTTGAGATAAAAGAGTCGGCGTATGCGTCGTCCCCATACTCATCCTTGATCTCATCAGTGAGCTCGCCGAGGAACTCCCCAATAGCGGGCATGTAATCACCCTCCCTCTCTGTGAATATCACGCTATCTGTATCGGCATACAATACTCTCCGCCCAAGAGAATGCAATAGACCCCAAAGTTTTATACGGGCGTAGGCTGTTGTGAAGCTCGCCACAGGTATGTTTGTAACCCTTGAGGTATCTGTGGCAAATTCAGTGTTGTTGTACTTTATTACGTAAGTATTACCTACATTCACGATCTCCATGACCTCTTTATCGGGGGCATTGGCATAATCCCAGACATCGCTATAACTTTGTGCCAAATGAATGTTCCCTCTGCCGGTATTCTGCGCAAATTTTCCCCATAGACTGTTTAGACACAATTTTGCACTAAAGCGCTTGCCAGGATTCTTTACAATTTGGACACGATCAAGTTGTATACCTTCGCGGTCGCGGTAACGTTGAATATAGGCAGACTTTTCATCTTCGGTATCAACTCCTCGCGGATACCCTGATGCTTCAACCTTATCCTTCAAAAAGGCGTTTATATATGGTGTGAAAAGGTTGGGGAGCTTCTGAAACCTCCACACCTCGTGTATCTTCAGTATTCTATAACCATGGCGTACGGCTAGGGCCAGCTCAGGACTTGTATATACGCCTCTGATCTTACGCTGGTGGGGTATATGGTTACATTCGCCGTTATCCTCTTCCGCGCACTTCACGCACAGGGGAAACATGAGCTTGTCGTCGATAACGACAGGTAAGATCGGCATCCATAAATTGCGTGGGGGGAGTACGTCTACGAAAGAGAGCCCAAAGTAATGATCATTCAAATTTTTTGAAAATTCATTGATGGAGGGTATGCTAGGTCCCACCAGTTTCTCAGGAGCGCCCACGGGGTACGGATGGCTCTTCATCACGTATGGGTATAAAGAACAGAAATCGTAGTAATGGAGCTTCACGCCCACCGTAGGTGGAAAGTATAGTCTGAATGGATTTGTACGTCCTCCAAACAAGCTATCACCACATTTGAGAGGGTCCAGCACCATTGAACGCTTGATCGTTTTATTTCCTCACGGTATACAACGTCTGTCTCCATCCGTGCATCATATTCATGCTCCCACAAGACTTTGTGAGTGAACTGCGATCCTATAAGTTGATCGCGGGTGCGGGTCCCTGCAAGACAGTCGGCAGGAGATCTACCGTGGATATCTCCGACGATACCGCACTCAGGGCGGGGGCATCCATGCCACCAGCATCCATTAAAGGAATACACAGTCTTCACACCAGTGACACGGTTTTCACTTAACCCATCAACCCAAAAAACACGTCCATTAATCTTAATGGGTACTTCACCCGTGTTGCGGGCGTGCTTTATGTATACACCTGTTTGTTGCTGCAGGTGTATGAGCCAGTAAATAGCCTTGTGTCCGTAACTGCGGGGATTGTTTCGGTGAATAATGGCTAAGGTGTCTTTAGGCATGAAGTTATTCTTGAACACCGTAAAACATAATGATGCGATGGTGGTTGCGACTTGCAGTGGATCGCATTTGAAACGGGCTATGTACATACTTCTAAAGGCCTGGAAACATACTCTAAGCACGCGCACATCATTCACGCAATAACGCTCACATTCATCAGCTATATTATAAGGGTTACTTTCATTAAAACTGTCGTAGTATCGATCAAAGTCTTCACGTTCATCCATGCAGTCAAAATAATGTTTGGGGGTGGTGGGCCTACGTAGTTTAAAGTCTCGCTGGTGAGAAAGTGTATGGGAAGTATCCTTTGGAAACTTCAGCTGCTACTCCCATCACCTTGGGTAGCTTTGCTAATTTACAAGGTGTGAATAATAAAGTATCTTTAAATTGTACATTGCCTCTTATCTGCATCTGTATTAATTTGTTGCCTCTTTTCAATGGATCACCTGTAAATATCTCAGAGGATTCGTGTTCAAGCAACTCCTTATAAAGGAACTGCGTGTCAAACTTTGCCCCGTTATGGGCGAGAATATACACAGTCATTTTTTTGAACTTGTCGGCTAACTTGACAATATAGGACACAAATAGTTTCACAGGCTATCGCTGACATTCGTTTTAAAAACGTTTGTCCGTTTACCGCATTTGGGGCACTCGTCACATTCGATACCCATACACTCATCACAGATGGTCTGGCTCACAAGTAAATGTGGAATTACCTCTTTGGTTTCAGCGTTCGTATATGTTTCTATATCGTAGTACACAGTTATACAAGGGTTATTTTTAGGCTTAGCATCTTTCATATAACACATATGCTTTACTCCATCCGCCTTATATTCCTCCTGGCATGTAGGACAGTGAATTACGTCGCACTTGTGCTTAAATTTTCCCCAATTATCCATTGTGTGAAACATACCACATTCACAGATTCTCATTTTCCTGCACGTACCAATTGATTTATGGAGATCAAAGCAGCTATTATTGAAAAATGTGCGTCTACACACATCACAGTCTCTCTTCTCAACTACACGGCTTTCACATTTGGTGCTTTTACACTGCTCACATACCATGTGACATTCTTTACAATGTCTCACTATATCATCCGCAAACTCGAGGCACCCTTACACAAATCATGATGTCTCCCATATTTTCGACTTTTGTCATAACTCGCGTAAAGCCCCCTTATATTACGGATGGGGAGATACGTTGTCCCTGACAATCCTAAATAAGTAGGGGCCTTGTACGATCTCTCACACAGCTTTTAAAAACATACACAGTCCGGCGGCGATCATCCAAACCAAATATAACTATGCGCACATTCATTTCCTGTTCTACCTTTCTCAGCTCTTCAGGACCCATATTACAGTCAAATTCAAGTTCACAGTCTACAGCTAGTTTACGGGCACGCTCAACGATCGTAGGCAGCCAAATTTTTTGAGTCCGTGTATTTTGTACAGTAAACATACGTGCTAAGAGTACTGCTGCTATAAAGCCGCAACCACGATCGACGTTTATATGCCTTCGGTAAATAGTTGGAGAATTGAAGTTAAGAGTATACGGTATGGCACTATGACCCGCAACACGGAATACACGGTCAATATTTACCGTGAAGTTGTCCATATTGAAGGCTATACTACTTTGGACGGCTTGCATTATACGCCCTAAATATATTCTACATCTTCAGCCGCCAAACGTCTAAACGGTACTATCACCCAATAATCGTCTACATCGCCGTCATCTGACCCGAACCAAAGGACAGACTCGTCCTGACCTCAAGCTCGTCGCGATCTGAAGAGCAAACTCTATAATACGCTCTACAACCTGCGTATCCGCGCTCAATTCCATTGCTATACAGGGCTCTATGGTCGACCCTGACTCTATACCGATTTCTAGTCAAGGCGGGGGTGGGGGCTGCGGCGCGCACCAACTCGAACGTAATAACACTCAACAGAACGGGGGCGGATGAATTAGTGGCTATATTAGGTGCTGCTGATGGGGGCCTGTTGCGTAGGAGGGTGGGGATCTATTATTGTAGACTTAACAGAACGGGGGGCGGAATAAGGGGATATATTAGTGCTGCTGCTGGGGAGGTTGTTGCGTAAGAGGTTGAGGGTTGGGGGTCTGCTGCAACAGGTACGTATTCGGCCGCTTTATACCTGATGGGTTCTCATACCTCCGCTTTGGACGTGCAACCTGTATCGCTGGTTCAGGGGAGGAGATCACAACTACACTGTCATCGTCATCCGTAATGATAGGGTGCTCTACCTCATCGTCGGTTCTGTGGAGAAGAAATATAAGGATCAGCACTCAAAATTTGTAATATTTGTAAATGACCCACTTAGGAGTGTGACGTGTTAGAAATGGACTCTGTAGAAAAATTCAGATTCACGAGCCCATCCACATGTATTATATCTGGACCTACAGGATGTGGTAAAACTGTGTTTATGCTTAAAATCATTAAAGAAAAGGGGAGGTGTTCTCGAAATTTGTGCATAAAGTATATGGTGCTATTCGACGTATCAATCAGTGTTCATCGAGTACCAAGATGATATTTGTTCCACAAAGGCGTATATGACGTTAATTCGTTAAAGGGAAACTGAACATACAATCATCTGTAATTGACGATCTCATGTGGAGATGGATAAAACGTTTGCCGAGACATTACAGTATACTCCCACCATCTTAACATAAGCGTGTTCTTCATCAATCAGAATCTATTTTCAAAAATAGATACATGCGCGATGTGTCGTTAAATACGTAATATCTAGTCTTATTCGCGCACGTAGAGATGTATCACAAATTGGGGTATTAGCCAATCAAATGTTCCCGATCAGCTAAGGAGTTTTTGGAAGTTTTAAAGAAGCTACAAGCACGCGTTACGGATATTTGCTTTGCGACCTTCATCGCGAAACACGTTTAGAGTGCTTCTGCGAACGAATATATTTCCAAACGAGCCTGAAAACGGGTATATTCCAGAATGACAAAGAGGACTAAGAAATACCATGAATTAATAAAAATCTATCATCGACTGCCCGGGCAATGCGCAGATGTTTATTAAAAATATCGACGCCGACTTTTTAAAATGCATCTGTGAAATCGTCTTAACGTTATAAATGCAATGTATCAATGAAAACCCATCAGAAGGCTCGCCTACGCCGCTACAAGAACATAATAGTACACTCGCTCGTAAAAGTCAAACTGTAGCGAAGAAAAAAACGAGTTATTGTGCAAACAGGAGGGTCATTTCTCCCCATCTTATTTCAGTTTGGGCCCTTTACGACTAGATTAATATAATGAAGAAAGTGGTAGTGATTCCCCACGAGGTTGTACGCCCTCACTGCAAAGAGACACGGATCTAGATCCCCGTAAAAGCAGACTTAAAAGAATGAAAAGCGAATTGTTAGCCCTATTAAACAGTGAAAAAACACCTGATGAGAAAAGAATCTTATACCAAGAAGCTCTGCAGAAATTTCTCACGAGTACGAAAATTATAAGAGCCCTACAGAGATTCCTGTGGTTATTAGGCACAGCACGGGGGACGATGGCGACATAGGATCTGTACCGACGACACAGCTGACCAACCAAAAAGATTAGCCACACAACATATCGAACATGTATTAAAAAATACCCTCCCACTTACATTGAGGAGTAAAGGCTTAAGTCTTTATAATCTATTGAATGAGGATCCCGCCATACAATGGACCGATACAGGGGAGATCATTGTGGAAGGATCAAAGGTACAGGGATCGAATATCGTAGACATTGTCCATGATCTGGTGAGAAGTGGGATAGGCCATCACCATCAGGATGGAAGCATATTAAAGTAAGACTACAACAAATAAATGTCCCTAAAACGTTGATAGGAAATCTGAACAGGTTAAAAGACTTGGAACATGCAACGCCTGTGACACAATTGAAGGCGCCGTCACCCCGGCGGTAACACCTTTGAAGAGGAGCAAGAAGAGGTTAAACCAAACCCTACCCACGTGCCTCTAAAATACGCAAATGGCTAACGTATTAACTAAACGCTATTATGACATTTCTGCCCATCCTCTTATGGCGGCGTAGATAGACTGCACGTTTACGGAGTAGGAAAAAAGATGTTGAAAGATTTTTGAGGGAGCAGGACGCTTATACGCTTCATAAGCCTGTGAGAAAAAGGTTTAAAACAGCCAAGAAACGGCTTCCTCGATTGATTCTATTTGGCAAGCAGATTTAACAGACATGCAAAGATATTCTGTGTATAACGATGGTTACCGCTACATTCTATTCATAATAGACGTGTTCTCTAGATATCTGTGGCTAGTTCCTCTGAAAAATAAATCACCTGAAACAGTTGCTAAAGCCACCAAAACGCTAATGTTAAAAGAAAACAGGGTTCCTGGCTATTTTTGTACGGATATGGGGAAGGAGTTTATAGGCCGTGCTTTTCAGAATATGTTGACAGAGTTTAATATCAGCTATTACACAACCAATTCTATACATAAGGCTTCTTTAGCTGAAAGAGTTCAGCGCACCATAAAGGAACGCATGCACCGTTATTTTACACATAAAAACACATACAGATTTCTAGACATTCTGGAATCATTGGCATCATCCTACAACCGCTCACACCATCGCACGATTGGGGCAACACCTAACGAAGTTTTAGAAAGAGGTACGCTCCCGAGAAGAGATGGATCACCACCACCACCACACTCTGCGCGCTTCAAAATCAATGATTATGTAAGGCTGTCGCGTTCGGGGAATAAATTCGCAAAGGGTTTTGAGCAAGGATGGACACGCGAGATTTTAAAGTTAGGGCTGTGAGACCTAAAGGTGTGATAATGATGTATTACATTGAAGATTTGAATGGGGAAGAAATCTCAGGAGGCTTTTACCGCGAGGAATTGCAGAAAGTTGCGTTTAATTTAGAAAAAAATGTGTTTAAAATTGAGAAAATTTTAGGAAGCAAAGGTTCAGGAAGGGGAAAAATGTACCTGGTGAAATGGCTAGGGTACCCAGAAAGCTTCAACACCTATATAAAAGCTGATGCAATAATGAAGCTTAAATAGTATGCAACATGGCTCCTAACCATTTCTACGTCACACTCCCGTCCTCCTCGTCCCTGTCTGTACACCCTAGCAACACGTAGCCAACTTTGTAACAGAACTCCATGGGCACATTGAATTGGGTCGTGATTCGTATGAGGTGGGGATATGCGAAATTCAGCTGGACACCGTCTTTTAAATATTGAACATAAAGAAACCGTTTTTACGATTCTTAGAGACATTGACGAGTGTGAAAAAGCTGGGGTAGCTATGGATGAAACTATGCGCATCGCTTGGACTAAGATTGCACGGTATTACAGTACAGAAGTAAGACTAGGGCCGGGTCAATATGGTTCGGCCGAGGATGTTGTGAGAGGCTTAAACGTAAGTTTAAGAAACTCAAACCTTACGAATGATTTAGTATATGAAATCGTAAACAACCCTGCACATACACTAATCCTAAAATCAAAGACTAACAGATGTCTTAAAGAACATAGAAAGTTCAAAATTCTAACCAACGGCCGATATAGCGCAGCCTTCCAAAGAGACACATTTCACGAGACACAGTACAACTTGTCCAGATTAATGTATCAATTGAAGATGGAGAAATTGGTTGAAAGGGCCCCAGACATGTGCTATATTTACAGTAATATAGTGGAGCACCAGTTTGTTGGGGATACCCAGGCACGCCTGCTGCGCATTGCTCACATCCCCAACCATAGAGGAAGGAGTTTGAGTTACATATGACAGACCCCATTATGTGAATGTCGCAACTAATTTAATAACCAATATCACAATATATATAAGAACGATTGAGGGCGAAAACTTCCCATTCGGTAACGGGAGCTTAACAGTGAAGCTACACTTTCGACGCACTGAGTTATAATGGATAGAAAACCTTTCACCGTCTATCGAGGGATGCGATACCAGCGCGGTAGTGGACTTGGATCCATTTTTTCATCCATACTACGTACGGCTGTTCCTTTGCTGAAGAGGGGTGCCAGTTACCTGGAAGGAAAGCGCTACAATCAGGCCTAACACTGCAGAAGACATATGGCGGGGCTAAACCTAAAGAAGCTCTAAAAAAACATTTAAAGCCTACACGGAACGAAATCATCAAAGATGCAAAGAGAAAAATGCGTGGTGGCGGGAAGAAGAAGAGGGCTCCCCGGAAGAAGAAGAAGGGGTCACGTGGTATTAAACGTAAAAGGCTATCAAAAAAGAAATGCTGTAAGCGAATGAAACCTATGGTTGACCACTTTTTTGACTGATATAAGCTAAGGATATTGATCTCATGAATCATAGTTTGTTTACCACTTGTCGAGAGAGGAGTCACTATTTCGCCATGGCACGCTTCATCCACCCATGTAGTTCACAATGCTGTAAATCGGAGCTGTCCTTTTTTGAGCTCCCGCCAACCCAAGTTTCTATTGAGCACAGTGACTTTATTACAATTAACCCTTTAAACACAATTAGCTCCCCGAGTGCACCTATAGAATTCGTGATACCCAGCTCAGGTCCTTACTTTTTTGATCCAAGCTGTGTGCACATGTACGCTAAGCTACGTATAGCCCATTCTGATGGAACGGCCTGCGATGACAAATATGCTATATACCCTGAAACAAACTTTCTGCACGCCATATTCAACCAGGTGACGTATATTTAAATCAGACCAACATATCGGCAGGCACGGGGTACTATCATCTACGAGCCTATTTGGAAAATGTCCTCAACTTTTCCAAAGAAGCGAAGGCTACCTTTTAAGTGCCGAGGGATATTATCAAACTAAAGATGAAAATAGTATAAAGGACAAATTTAAAAATTCTAAAAAGAAAAATATACGAGTGTTTTGGACGGTTGCACACAGATTTCACTTTCCAGGAGAAGTTGCTTGTGAACGGAGTGGATATGAAAATAAAGCTCACCCGCACGAGTCCTGAGATCTGCTTTGGTTCGATTACCAATTTCGATTTTAGCATGATGGGGAAATAACATTGATTGACATTTTTGACTAGTATCTATTTGACGAAATACTACAACTCTCCGTATATATATAAAATTCTAATTATGGACACTTACATTTCTATGGTAGTCCCTTGCGTCGGGTTGTAAGGAGCGTCACTGCAAATATCTTCTACGGTTTGCGTCGAAAATAGTTCGCCACAATCAACAGCATTGAAAAGGCTAATTGTGGTTAATGCTGCAGTATCACGTTCTTCATACAAGTCTGGGGAGACGTACAGGTCCATGGTTGATTATTCAGTGATGCGAAAATAGCTACTGTTACTCCCAACTGAAAATATCCCCTTTTATATGCACATTCGCCAAGCTCCGCCCAAAAGACCAGATGTCCGTCGTGATTGGCTGCCGATGTAGCTGGGTGGAGCTATGACGTGTACCATTCCGCTATAACGGGTACGGACGAGTAATTGCATCTTTATATTTTCACTAATAGAATTAATGCTCTTATTCTCCTTTGAAAATTATTTGGTGATTCGTATAGAACTTTTGATATTGAATCCAAATATGGTTTCAGAAGAAGTTTTCTATCGCCCATAGTTTTCGAGAAAATAATATTTCCATTTACTCAATTTCCCGCATCATTAGTCACTAATGTAATCGAGAGGGTATAAAGAGATATATCATAATTATATTTTAAAAATAACATTCGGTTTCAACGTTAAACTGTAGGTCTAAGGTGGTCATTACACATAATAAAATAAAGTGGTTGGCAGATAAATGGGCACCCTACGTGTCCTAGTGGTTAAGACGCGGGGCTGTTGATGGTTCAAACTGTAGGTCTAAGGTGGTCATTACACATAATAAAAGAAAGTGGTTGGCAGATAAATGGGCACCCTAACGCATATACTGCGTAATGCAGAGCAATAATGATGTAATTGTAAACTCATACAAGCATACCCGTTATTTGAATACCATCAAACAGCACAGCGTCTTAACCACTAGGACACGTAGGATACCCGTTTATCTGCCAACCACTTATTTTATTATGTGGAATGATGAACAGCTGGGTTTTGCTGATCTCTTACATATAAAACCCATTCACTAAGAACATAGGCTATCCTTTCTCACTAGAAACAAACTCTGCCATAAGTAGAATTTAATTGGATTCATCTAAACTAATATATATATTATATATATATATATATATATAATATATATATATATATATATTATATATATATATATATATATCATTATATTTCTATATGACACCATACAAATACGCGTAAATATTTTCATTGTAGAAGTAATAACAATGACAATATTAATATCTGAAGTCAGTGGTGATTTCTGCTCGAATAGCTTGTAGAAGGATAATCCCTCGACCCGAAAAAAAAGTCTCTAGGGACACGATTCGAACGAAAAAGGTCTCTAGGGACACGAATCGAACGAAAAAGGTCTCTAGGGACACGAATCGAACGAAAAAGGTATCTAGGGACACGATTCGAACGAAAAAGGTCTCTAGGGACACGCTTCGAACGAAAAAGGTCTCTAGGGGACACGTTTCGAACGAAAAAGCTCTCTAGGGACACGATTCGAACGAAAAAGGTCTCTAGGGGCACGATTCGAACGAAAAAGGTCTCTAGGGACACGATTCGAACTGATTTAGCTTCTGCCTTTCATCGTGTGTGTGTGTGTGTGTGCGTGTGTGTGTGTGTGTGTGCATGAGATGTTTATTATATATATATATATATATATGTATATATCAAGAGTGGTCTGGAAGGAGATGTTTCATAATTTTCTTTTCCGGACGTTTTTCCTACTGTTATTCGTGACTTAAATATTTATAATAAAAATCAAGTGTCTAAAAAGTTATTTAATAAGCAGAAATAAGATGATTAAAAGAACAGATATTCTCCATCCGACCCCGCTATAGTGGCTTGGGCAATTCCAAATGAATAATTTCTTTATTTTTCATCATTTTTTCGTCGCAGGAATGAGGCTATATGTTTCATAAGTTTTCATCTCGTTTGGTGGAAATGTATCGTAAATTATTTAAATGAAGTTTCAATTAATTGGTTTTACTGTTATTTAGGAAAATTTATATTGGGAGCAAACGTTACAATAATAATAAGCTTATGTCGATATAGTTACCCATTGAATTGGAACTCTTTATTCACGTTTGCTATTATTTATTGATTGGTGGATAATTAGTTGGGTATCCCTTATAAAAATCATTTCTGTCTAACGATTTATTTATTGGGTAACTTTACTAATTCTATTAACGCGTAAATCTTTCTGAAACATGAAATCACTGCTCAAAGGCTTATTTGCTGGATCTATTTAAACTCCTTCGCGTGCAGTTTAGGTAATTATATTTATTCAAGTAGAGTTTGCAACCTCTCCTTTCTTCAAGCGAGTACTGCAACGTTATACACTATCGGATCCGTCCGACCCCGCTATAGTGGCTTGGGCAATTCCAAATGAATAATTTCTTTATTTTTCGTCATTTTTTCATCGCAGGAATGAGGCTATATGTTTCATAAGTTTTCATCGTTTGGTGGAATTGTATCGTAAATTATTTAAATGAAGTTTCAATTAATTGGTTTTACTGTTATTTAGGAAAATTTATATTGGGAGCAAACGTTACAATAATAATAAGCTTATGTCGATATAGTTACCCATTGAATTGGAACTCTTTATTCACGTTTGCTTATTTATTGATTGGTGGATAATTAGTTGGGTATCCCTTATAAAAATTCGTTTTCTGTCTAACGAAATAGGGTAACTTTGTTAATTCTATTAAAGCGTAATGAAAGAGGCGCTTGTGTTATTTTATACGGTTGATCTTGAATAACCATATAAATATATATTGTGGTATTTTATATGGTTCATTAGTTTATTATATATACAAGTACATTTGGAATAACAGCCGTTATATATGTGTTACACGATTAATGGGACACATGGCGCTATCTGGAATACCTTGCGCTATCTGGCAACTCAGCCAGAATAGAGGATTATAAAAGATCGCGAAGCTGGTGAAGAACCATTCCCCCCTCTGCTCCGGCCGAGTAAGGAGCTCGGCTCCTTCTATTTCTGGCCCTTTGGTAAACCCCATAGTGGCCTCTTAGGTTAGGGAAACGAAAATAAATTGGGGGAGAACTCCACTCTGTCCTTCAGGTGTCTCTCTCCCTCCTTCAGGTGTCTCTCTCTCTCTCCTGCATGTATCTTCCTCCTTCAGGTGTCTCTCTCTCTCTCTCTCTCTCTGCATGTTTGCCTCCAGCATGTGTACATCCAGCATGTGTACTCCTGCATGTGTGCGTACCTCCAGCATGTGTACCTACTGCATGTGTACTCCTGCATGTGTGTGTGTGTGTGTGTGTACCTCCAGCATGTGTACCTCCTGCATGTGTACCTACCTCTCCTTCAGGCGTCTCTCCCTCCTACAGGCATCTCTTCTCTCTTCAGCTGTCTCTCCTTCAGCTGTCTCTCTCTCTCTCTCTTTCCTTCAGGCGTCTCTGGCTCAGCCAACTGGCTGATTGATTCAGCCAACTGGCTGATTCTGGCTGATTAGGAGCCTATAAAACAACGCCAGCTCGGCTGAAGTCTTAGTGTGCACTTGGCTCCTGCCAGGTGAACACTCTCCTCCTTTCTCTCCTCCTTTCTCTTGGGGGATAACGCCGCCCCCAAGTTTTCCCCCCACCCCCCTTTGCAACAACCCCCTTCCCCCTTTGCAACAACAACCCCTTCCCCCTTTGCAACAACCCCCACCCCCCCTTTGCAACATTACATAATAACCTGCAACATTCCTGCACTCTCCCCTTTGCGGCTATACTACTCAACTTATTGCTGTGAAGCACTCTTCTCAGTAATGAAGTTTGTAAAGTCAAAACATCGTGCTGCCCTCACTAACGAACACCTGACTCTGAGGCTGACTGAGCTTCTTCATACCGCCTTAACATCACATCAGCCAGACTTTAAAGCATTAACAGCCAAAATGAAGACCCAAACTAAGCCTTCTACAAGCAGTAACTAATCAATTTAATAATGTGAGTATAACTATATGTATAGGTTTTTAATAATTAAATTCTTTTTAAAATATTTTGCGGCTCTCATACATCTGAAAAACGTCGTATGTGGCTCTTGGGTCCAGGAAACTTGGCCACCCCTGGACTCTAATGCAAAGAATTAAAAAAAATCAACCAACCCGATTATCCAAACTATCCATGAGTCCTGCCATTTATCCTCTAAGCTATGGAATTCTTGGTACGAAAACGTCTGTCTGTAGCTCCACTTAACTTCGACATTACAGTATTATTTCTAATCAATTGTATATATTTCTATCCTTAGTACGGTGCTCCAATAAACCTTAGCCCCCCGCCCATGGCCTAAACCATTAGAGGTACAGTAAAACTAAACATACCTTACAAAAGAGAATTTAATCCTGCATTTAATGAGAAACAATTAAAACTTGGTGTTCCCGCCATTGGCTTCCAAGACAGCCTGAATTCGCTTTGGGTAGCTTGCCAAAAGTGACGTGAATAGATCTTGATCGTTACGCAAATTTGCTAAAAGTTTCAATGTGTTGCGTCATTGTATCCTTCGAAAATCGATTTGCTGCAGGTTCTTGAAACAAGAGACATTCAACCTTGTCCTTTATAACTGATCCAATGTGTTCATAGACGTTCAGGTCAGGAGAATTTCCTGGCCATTCTTCATTTCCAAAGAAATCGATCTCATGGTTCCGCAACAACTGTTGAGTGGCTAATGCCTTAAAGCAGGGGGGCCTTATCGTGCAGAAGTGTGACCTGATTGACATCCATAACATTGTTTGGGTTTCTTAGAAAAGGAATGACATGCTGGGATAGAATAATATCACGAAAATACTGTCCATCCCAACTCTGACCATTTGGCTTCAGCACCTATGGAAAATTTGGGAGTACCGAAATGGAAGACCCACCTAATCTTGGATAAGCCATATTGACATTAAAATAAATAATAATAATAAAAAATAACTCAGAAGGAGAACATGAACTCTTGCTGAGAAAAATTAAAAAGACACCAACGAAAAAACAAATATGGGATGAAAAGAAAAAAAGATCCCATGGCTAGAAATAGCAACACGGTTTTAAGAAGAAGAAGAAAAAGATCGGAATAAGCAGAATAACAGGGCGAGAAGCTGAATAAGCATAAGCGGATTAAGCATAAGAGCAGCGACGGAAAAAGCCGGAATAAAAATGTTTTAGTGGTGTCAAGAGATAAAATTCATAACAGTTTCAAGGTAAGAAGTTCATAAATTTCCCTTCGGTTATTAAATTTAGGTTAAATAAGCTGACATTTCAGCTGTAATTGTTTAACAAAAGAGTATGGAAGTCCTGTTTATGGACAAATAGTTAGGCTAGTTCATCTTTGGCCTAGGTCTTCCATCTTCAACATAGCCTAGGTTGTGTTTAGGCTACTCTGGTTGGAGCAGGACCTATTTTTTCCATATCTATAATGGTGGCCCGTGTGGGGAAGGGTTATTTGCTGTGAAAACCTTAACCTTGAATAAAATAAAATAAAATAAATTAAAATAAAATAAAATAAATTAAAACAAAAAAAAATAATAAAATTACGCCTTATCAAACATTTTGACATCTGAACAGAATTTATTCCATGTTTGGCTTTTTCAAATACTTACTACATATAAATAATAATAAATTACGAAGCCCTAACTAAAAATAAAAATAAGAAATAATTCAAATGCTTCAAAACTTATCATTTGGTCATAAATGTGGTAAAATTCTAGAATAAGGGTAATCAGAAGCCTAGCCTATTTAACCAAAATAAAGCTTATTTATAGAGTTGAAAGGGTTTTAGGATTTTGGGGACTTAATTTTGGAAAAATAAAATAAACAAAATATGGCTGAATGTGAAGCAATTGAGGCAAAGATTAAATTATTAAAAAGGAAGAGATCAGCAAGGAAGGGAGTCATTACCAGGCTTTTAACTACCTTTAATAGCAAGAGAATCCAAATAAAAGGGATTATGATACTATTTTTGGGTGGTTTAAATAGAATTAAACAGGAAATAATAATTATAGACGAGGAAATTGTTACAGAAACTGATGCGTTAAATGTTGGTGAAGAGACATATACAGCACTTTTGTGTGAACAAGAACAGAATATTTTTGAAATAGATTCTCACATAAATGAATTATATGCTGCTTTAGATAATCTACCAAATAATTAGAGGCTACAAATCAATTTGATTGAGGCCTTCAGAAATGTATCCATTTCTAATGATGACAATAACAACTAAAAGCCAAGTTACCAACATTACAAGTACCAATATTGAGGGTGATCGAACGAAATTTCAGTCTTTTCTAGAAAATTTGATAGTTTAATTGGCAACAAAGATTATATATCTGATGTTGACAAATTCAGTTATCTCCTTAATTATTTAAAGGGCCCAGCCCTAAAACTGGTTGATGCCTTACCGCAATTGGCAGTTCATATAAATAGCTCTCAAATTACTAGAAAGAAATTTTCCTAAATAAAAAAGAAATAGTAAATGATTTAGCAATAAATTAAAAAATATAAAACCAGCCAAGGATACCATCAGGATCTGTACAATTTCTATTGTGAAATTGAATGCATGTTAGGTCATCTACAAAATAATTATATAGATCTAGAGAATCAGCATGGTTTATCCAAGCCATAATATTTGATTGTTTACCTACCCAAATTAGGGATATTTTCCAAGAATAACGGGAAATACATACCCTACCCTTGATGAAATAAGGAATGAATTTCCAAATGTTTTCAATGTACAAATCTTCAAAGATGATTCACAAACAAAGATTGATTCACAAACAAAGAAAATACAAACCAACCACAACCACAAAAAAAGCCAATCAGAACAAAAAGTGATAGGTCTAACTCCTACACTACGAAATTTTAATGTTACGACAGAATTTGTACGTAAGTGTAAATTTTGTTCGGCTGATGATCACTATAGCACACGATGTACTAAATATGTAGACTTAGAATCCGGATAAATAGGTGTTCTCAGTTAAACCTTTGTACTAAATGCACAGGTGCAGGACATACTAACAAAAAGACTGCAAAACAAAAATAAGATTCAAATGTGTTATTGTGGAAGTTTAAATCATGTCTCTTGTCTTGTGATTCATTTAAAAATTCAAATAAACAAAACCTAAAAGAAAAATGAAAAAACATTTAATGGACATATATCAATAGGGTGTGTCAATTTGGGAGGTGAAAATTAATTTTGCCAATTCCTTCACTAAGAAGTTTTAAAAATATGTTTTTGGATGTGAGAATTTCAAATCTACTATTATTTTGTGATTGCTCCAACACTTAGCTTGGTAAATCTACGTTTGATTAAAAAGCACATAAACCTGCTCTCGGAAAACAACATTTATTAATTTTAGCTTCTCAAAATGTCAGGTAATGCTATAAAAATTTTAGTTTCTCTGCATAAAACATCCTAGTAATCATAAAACATATCCTTGTAATCATAAAACAACATAGAAAGTAATGAATCAGTAAAAAAAAAATATTTAAACAACAAGTTTCATCAAGTCTTGCTTTGATTCGTTCTTGGACATCAGCCGCCGACTTGCTTCTTGGCCTCTGATATAGCCCTCACGTTTCTCATGTGTATACACCCTGCCTGCTGCCTCTGTGACTTGTTTCACACACCTCTCTATTGACTGAGCATGACAGGGCCACTGGTGGAACTTGCATAGGCTTGTCAAAGAACTTCTTTACTTCCGCTGTAGTCAGTTTACATGTCAAAGAAGGTTCAAATACCCCGTCAGACCAGTCTGTCAGCTCGAACACGGAAGAAGCACTGGGGTTGATGGAAGGGTCTTCCTGGGACGTATAGAAAGATCTCAAGTGTGTCATCATCTCCACCCCTCATGTCAACAATCTTTTGGACACAGCTCTCCTCTCCTCCTGTCATCTGAGCACAAGAGTGTCTGGATTATCATTCCACTGAATGCATACCATGCTGAGCGCTTGATGGTTGGCAAAACAGCATCCTACAGCCTTCTTTTGCAGCCTAACTAGCCGCAGCTGAAACAAGATGTGGCGTGGGCCTTCCACCCAAGAGTGTTTTACTTTGATGTTGAACCAACAGGGGTAGTACAAACCAACAATGTATTCCACTATCAGTCTTAAGTTGTTGAGGGTTTTGCCTTTAAGGCCATGTTTTGAAACCCATATGTGACAAAGCCTGTTTGCTGTTGTCAACCACCTTGAATGGCTCACTGGACCAATTTCAAGAAGGCCAGATCTGTGGGAAGTTCTCCTGTCCTTATGGCCTGTGTGATCCTATACCCGTACGCTTGATCAGTAGAGAGATCCTTTACGATATTGTCACTCAGTGAAGTAAGAGGCTCTCCAATTGAGAGTTTGGTGAATGAAGGATCAATTTCAAGTTCGGTTGCAGTGTCTAGCATCTTGCCAATGTTACCTGTCCACTTGTTGTTAGACAAGGTCTTCCCATCCAGTGCTGTGATCAAGTGTCGCAGGGGTAACTCGTTAGTGTGGAGGGCACAAACCAACCAGATCAGCTTACGGCAAGCTTGACCTCTACCCAATGCATGGAACCACCTCCCAGCCAGTGTTTAACATTTGTAGAATCACCTCCAATGGCCTGCAGGCTTTTATCAATGCCCTTCTCTTCCTGAAATATACAAGATTATCAGCAATAACTTCAGCAGGTTTTTTTCTCGTTGAGCCTTTCTCAGGAGTGAAGTGGTAGAGATATCTTCACCTGGCTCACTGCAACACAGAATAATGCTCTTCTTGATGATGCTGGGGAACTGACGATCTGAATTATCTGCTTTCAGCATAACTTTAGTTGTATCTTGACGGCCGTCAAAGAAGATGCAGTCAATTTCACCCTTCTTACAAAGATCATCAAATTCCTGATCCAGGGATCTCATAACTTTTTCTTGGGCCCTCTTGACTTTATTGTGATCAACTACAAGTCTCTTCTTGTCTTCTTCAGTGATCAAGCCAGCATCCATAAAGGCAGCAGTGATGATGGCAGCTGTGGCACGCAGGCCAACACCATATCTGATGCTATGCATAGCAACATTAGGTATTTCTAATGTGTTTGTACTCTGGCTTTTTATCGGAAGTTGAAGACGTGCTTGGTATTTCTAATGTCACTTCATAACTTCCATCCTTTCCATCTTGAGCATCAGCTATTTGTTCTTCATTTTCATCATCAGAGAAAATTATTTCATTTGATGGCATTGAAACATCCTGCTTACTTGTCTGCTTATATTCAGCAAAGCCTTCTTCTTTCGTCTTCTTGCCGCTTCTGCTTTGACTTGTCTGTTGTGCTCAGGTTGATCTGGCAAGCCAATCTGATGTGGTCCAATAGAACCAGACTTATCTCTCTGACCTTAATGAAAGCAAGTTCCTTCACAGGGATCTTCATCTCCTAGGGCATGTACAGTTAATGTGAGTTCGTTTTTGCAACCAGCATCTGCAAGGCAGCCAAATTCAGAGCAGAGGAACAATTTTACACTTGCAACTGAGGATGTCAAAAGCTTGTCAAGTTTTGCAATGAAAGCCTCTTTGACATGTAGCTTTCCTCTCCCAAGAGATATGTTTTTTGGCCTGTCCCAGCTCTCTCGGATCTGTTTAAGATTGTGACTCGTGAATTTACAACGGGGGCTACAAAGAACTGTTTGCTCATTCCCACTTTCAAGCACTTTAGGGTAAATGTCCTTTGCAAGACTGGCTGCTGGGTAGTTTCTCACATCCTCACACTTTGTCTCTTAGCAGTAGCCCATATTTCAACGTCTCGCAGAGTTGGAAGTTCAGAGGGCAACAACTCTCTACCAGTTCCAATTAGGTTGCTCATATGTGTGGAATGCCCAGTCTTGTCCTCCTTTTAGAAGCCATTGTAGGTCAATTCCCACTGGTTAGGATGGTAGCACTGACGGACAAGTAATCTTCAGCACACTGATGAATATGTTCAACCTGTGAAATAAGCAAAAACAGAAGTGCATTATATAACAGCATATATAATTATTAATATAATAATTATTATATAATTCCACAAAAAAGTAAAAAAAGTCACTATTTTTATGTAGCTTCTTACCAAGCAAAAAACTAAATTATATTAAATTACAAAAATATCTTTAGAATTCCTAAGTCATGCTGCAACTTTAGCACCCCTCATATTTGAATTTGAAAGTTGAAAATCGACACACCCTAATATATCAATAAATAATGTCAATAAAAATTCTAGTGTACTCCTACCTACAATAACCTTGGATTTAAAAAAAATTAAAAAAAAAGAAGGTGGGACAACTCCTATAAGATGTCTAATAGATTCTTGTTCCCAACAAACATTTGTAGATCAATCATTAGTTAATCAATTAGGCCTACAAACTCATAAAAATGAACAAGAATTGTGTATAACATCATTTGTCAAAGAAAATGAACAGAAAGAAAAATATAATACAGTCAATTTAGATCTGGATATACCCACAGAGAATAAAACAACAAACATAGAAGTAGTAGTCATTGAACAAGTTGGTCAACAAAAATTTAAAATACCAAATTTAAAAGAAGTAATACAACAACTTAAAAAGCAATATAAAATTGCAGATAGAAATTTAAATGATGATATAATAGATAATGTTCAAATGTTAATTGGAGCTGATTATATTCACTTAATTCAGAAGGGCATAGTCAGAATAGGAGATGGGATTGCTCTAGATACTCACTGGGGTATAGCTCCACTGGGACACATAGATAAATATAAAATAACAATGAAAAATAAAAATATATGACTAACAAACTTGCCCTATTATGACAAGGTCTTACACAACTCAAATAATGACATAAATACTGAAATATTAAATAAATCATTAACAACTGAAGAATTAGATAAAGGTGTACAACAGCTCTGGCTATTAGAGTCAGTGGGGGTGCAAGATGGTGATCATACAGATGAAAATCAATTAATGGCTGAAAATTTTGAAAACACCATCATGTATGAAAATGGCCATTATTCAATTGAACTACCTTGGAAGATCAATAGTCCAAAATTAAATGATAATCTAAAGGTAGCTAAAGGTCATCTCTATAATTTGATGAAAAGATTAAAAAATGACAAGAGAATTAAAATGTATGATGATGTTTTCAAGGACCAGTTAGAAAAAGGCTTCATTGAAGAAGTTAAAGATCACCCCTTTAAAAAAGACAACTGCCATTATCTTACTCACACAGGAGTCTATAGAAAGGATGCACCCACAACAAAACTTAGAGTTGTGTATAACTGTAGTCTTAAAGATGGCAATAAGCATAGCTTGAATGACTGTCTCATAGAGGGGCCTAATCTTATTTCAGACCTTGTAAAAATCCTTCTAAGATTTAGATTAGATGACTATGCAGTTCAAAGTGATATAAGCAAAGCTTTTTTGAGAATTCATCTGAAAAATAACTATGACAAAGATCAACTAAGATTCTTGTGGTTTAATGATCCATATGACTTAAATAAAGGGTTTAAAACATTTAAATTTAATGTGGTTTTGTTTGGAGCAAATGCAAGTCCTAGTTTACTGGCTTTAACCATCAAACATCACTTAAATTTGTATGATGAAAATGATTTAACTGTTCAGTTCTTGAAAGATCACTTCTATGTAGATAACCTTGTAGGATCAACCAAAACAGAGTCAGAATTAAATGAAGTTTACATAAAAGCAGATAAAATAATGAAAGAAGGTAATTTTGAATTAAGAGAGTGGATCACAAATAATGAGAGACTAAATCAAAAAATAAAATCAGAAGACAAAGGATTAACAGAACCAACAAACAGGGTGAAAACATTAGGCATGATCTGGGATTTGAACTCAGATTCTAAAGTTCATGACACTCTGCACAAAAGGCTACACCTTAGATACAACAGCTAACACAAAAAGAAAGATCTTATCCGAAAGTTCAAAAATATTTGATCCTATGGGTTTACTCCTTCCTTCTACTATCAGATCCAGGGTTCTTTTACAAGAATTTTGGAAACAGAAAGTAGACTGGGATGATCCTATAACCAATAAACAACAAGATAGCTGGAAAAGGTTAGCTAAAGATCTCAATAAATTACAAAACATAAATATTCCCAGAGTTTGTGGACACAGAGATACACCTCAAACCTTGCATGTATTTGGTGATGCCAGTGAAAAGGTGTATGGCTGTTGCGCTTACCTTGTAGGTGAGGATGGCAGCCATTTGATCTATGCCAAGGGGAAAGTAACACCCTTAAAACAAAAGAAAACTATTCCTCAGCTTGAACTACTTGCGGGTTATCTAGCTGTAAAAATAACAGTATTTCTCCATGAAGTCTATTATGATGTAAACATCACAACTACATATATTTGGCTTGACAGTCAAATCTGCTTGGCATGGATCAACTCTGATGAGTAAACTCAAAAAACATCTTTGTCCGTAACAGATTAAGAGACATTAAAGAAGCTAGACAAAATTTGGACATAACCTTCAGATACATTCCAACAAAACAAAATCCTGCAGACTTTCTCACAAGAGGATTATCCTGTAAATTACTAAAATCCAACAAAAATTGGTTTCATGGACCTGAATTCATTCAGGATGAAACAATGTGGCCAGCAGAACAAATTAATGTAAAACTTAACATGATAACCACAAATAAAGTTGAGCCACTATTAGATTATAACAGTTATTCTGACTTTGGCAAACTTGTAAGGGTAACATCTTACTGTCTCAGATTCATTCACAACTGTTTAAAGAAAATAAATAAACAAAGAAATAATGATAATGAAATGTATACAAGTCTAGCTACCAAATATTGGATTAACCACATACAACAAACAGAATACAAAAATGAAATAGATTTTTTAACAATTGGTAAACAAATGAACAAAGTACCCTCTGTGGTAATAAACTTGAATCTTTACATTGACAAAGATGGCTTATTAAGATGTAAGGGTAGATTAAACAAATCACAAATCACATATAACAGTAAACAACCCCTTCTTCTTCCTAGGTTCCATCACATTACAACCCTAATTATTAGAGAGAAACACAATGAACTTTATCACATGGGCGTTCCACAAACATTAAATGCCATTAGAAAGTTGTATTGGATACCCAAAGGCAGAATGACTGTAAAGACAGTTTTGAATAACTGTGTCACCTGCAAAAGGATTCATTCCAGATCTTTCAGGAAGACCAATCCTCCTGATTTGCCAACAGAGAGAGTCACCTTTAATAGGCCTTTTGAAACAGTTGGCATAGACTATACAGGAAGTTTGACTGTTGGTCTGGGAACAACAGAACAAAAAATGTACATCATACTTTACACATGTTCATCTTCTAGAGCAGTCAGCTTAGACGTAGTGAGTGATCTCTCCGCAGAATCATTTGTCTATAGCTTTAGAAGATTTTGTGCTAAGCATTCTGTACCCAAAATTGTTTGGACAGATAATGCAACCTATTTCAAGGCTGGTGAAAACCAAATAAATGACATATTACAAAATTCACATACCATAACATATCTACAAAATAACAAAATAAAATGGAAATACATCCCTGTTGCATCACCATGGTATGGAGCAATCTGGGAAAGGAATATCCAAACAATAAAGAATTGCCTAAAGAAATCAATAGGTAAAAAACAAATTGAATTCTTTGAACTTCTCACTCTCATTAGTGAAATTGAGAATGTTGTCAATAACAGACCTCTTACTTATGTAGGGGATAATATTAATGATGTAGAGCCTCTCACCCCAAATCATTTGATTAAGGGAGAAGTCATTAACCTTCTACCTGATTACAATATCTCCTTGGATGATCCACCTTGGAGTGATAATAATCATGATTTGCAAAATAGATTATCACAAATAACAAATATAAAAACAAAATTTAAAAAGCAATGGAGTGATGAATACCTTGTTGGGTTGAGAGAAAGACATAAATATATACAAAACAAAGACTGGGTTAATAAAATTAGGGTAGGAGATGTAGTTCTAATTAGACAAAATACACCAAGACAGTGTTGGCCATTAGGTAGAGTTTTAGAACTAAAAACTGGGGAAGATGGATTAACCAGGGTTGTAAAACTTAAAACTGCTTCAGGTGAAACTATAAGAGATGTATCACTCTTATACCCCCTAGAAGTAGGACCAACTACTGTTAACAAAAATGATCAAGATGATGAATCTATAATAGATTCTGATGATGATCAAAATTTGACCCAAACTATACCAAACCTAACCTGTTCAATAAATGATGTAACTAGTCCTACTACTACAATAACCTATACCACAAATAGTAGACCACAACGTTCAACTGCTCTACGAGCTAGGCAGATGTTACAACAAAAGATAAGGGCTGGAGTATTGTAATATTTCCTATGGAAAATAAACTAAAATGCAACACCCTTTCATTTTGAAAAGGGTGAGGACTTTATAAAATGCTACACTTTTTATATTAAAAGTGAGGAAAAACAAAAATGGAATAACAAATAAAACATAAAATATAGGTAATCTAAGATGGGTTAACAAATATTAAAGAAAAAATTGGGTTTCACATGCAATTTTTCCTTTCTGGCTGGCCCCAATGTATGGAAAATTTGGGAGTACCGAAATGGAAGACCCACCTAATCTTGGATAAGCCATATTGACATTAAAATAAATAATAATAATAAAAAATAACTCAGAAGGAGAACATGAACTCTTGCTGAGAAAAATTAAAAAGACACCAACGAAAAAACAAATATGGGATGAAAAGAAAAAAAGATCCCATGGCTAGAAATAGCAACACGGTTTTAAGAAGAAGAAGAAAAAGATCGGAATAAGCAGAATAACAGGGCGAGAAGCTGAATAAGCATAAGCGGATTAAGCATAAGAGCAGCGACGGAAAAAGCCGGAATAAAAATGTTTTAGTGGTGTCAAGAGATAAAATTCATAACAGTTTCAAGGTAAGAAGTTCATAAATTTCCCTTCGGTTATTAAATTTAGGTTAAATAAGCTGACATTTCAGCTGTAATTGTTTAACAAAAGAGTATGGAAGTCCTGTTTATGGACAAATAGTTAGGCTAGTTCATCTTTGGCCTAGGTCTTCCATCTTCAACATAGCCTAGGTTGTGTTTAGGCTACTCTGGTTGGAGCAGGACCTATTTTTTCCATAGCACCCATATGAGCTACTTTGCAGTGAACAAAAACAAACACACCAACACAGTCTGGACTTTTTAATAATTCGCGATAATGTTCATTGTCATCGATTTCATCTGGTGTTGTGGCCCACACTCGATCATTTTGGTAGTTAGGCCGACGTGTTACGTAAAAAAAATTCATCGGAGACAGCTAAATGCATGAAATCATCCACATTCCAATCTTCAAGATAATGGGCAAACCACATTCTGTCATCGATGTTAAGTTGAGTTTTTCTTGGCTTTGGAAGTTCATGCCAAGGCTTTAAACCTTGCCTATGACGGTACAGTCGAATGATCTCACCACTAACGATCTTTCCTCTCAACACTTCGATCTCTCTAGAAAGTTTAGCACAGCTGTTTTTCCGCTTACGCGTACCGCTTTCAATGATGTCCTTTGTTTCCTGAGAGAGTGGCAAATTTGGGTGCCCAGATTTGGTGCCCAGATTTGGTTGTATCCATTTCACATTCATCCAAAGTTTTATTCCAATTTTTTTTGACGAAGTCCTCACTTCTTCGCAACTTTTTGGCAACCCATGAACGTGTTATAAAGGTGGCTCCAGCATCACGAGCTTCGCGAAATGTTATTGCTCGTATGCGATCTATCACACGTTGCCTCTCCGAATCACCAATTAATTGAGAAGCCATTATATTATCACTTTATCAGCTAGAGTAATTTTAATACCCTTAATAAATAAAGAATTTTATATATTTTTATAATCACTAAAAACTATTTCGATATAAGTAAACATGTAAGCTGCAAATGGGGGGGGCTAAGGTTTTTTGGAACCCCTTATATGAACTGTCATTGTATTAATAATATTTGTCATATGGACTATAGTCTGCCAATAAACCTTTTCATTTTCATTTCATTTTTATATATTGCATAGGTCGAAAATGAATGAAGACCTGAACTTCGTCTGAATGAACAATGGGGCGGAAACGGAAAGATCCAAAGTTTTATTCATGACGTCATAAAATAGCCATTGTAACCTTGATTGTGTAACTAAATTCAGGCTATTCCACTGACCCACCTCAGCGCGTCACTCTAACGAGTCTAACCATTAATCTGGCATGCATTGGAGAGTCTGTGTTTACTGTAGTGTTGTCATAGCAACTGAAACAACCTACTCTCTTTAAATGCCACTGCTTGGATTTTTGTGATTAGTTTTATAATTTGAAAGAAACTGGGATGACGGATCTTCAGGTGATCCCAATGATGTACTGGGCTATATTCTATAATAATAAGCCTAATAGTCAATTAACATGCATAAGCATATAAAATTGTACATTAACATAATGTAAATAAGTGCAAGACCTAATTTAAATTTATAAAATCAGAAACCTATAGCAGAGGCAGCATAGCCTATTTAGTCATCTAACTCTAGAGACTTTGTTTATATTTTTAAAAATGTACAAAACACTATACAGAAGCCGTTCTTACGTGCAAGTGTATTTCTATACAGTCGTATAAATAATAAACGTGGCTATAAATAAAATCAGTGTGTTGATTAACTTATATCATTAATGAAATAATTCCCTTGATACGCATCGTTACACTCGGACAGAGCAGGAAACAATACTATGATAATAAAGTAATAATTAATACAAGTAAATAGCGTCCGGAGATTTAGTTCAATAAAGATATTCAATAATTCTATAAAAGTAAATTAGAGAATTAACTAAAATCTGAAGTTGCACAAGTGGAACTTGTCAAATGTATTTTTTAAGATTAAAATACAACAAAACTCATCATTTCGCGACGTGATGCAATGGCGATTAGTCAATTTTGCCCGTGCCTGTTGATATAAATGTTAAATCTATTTATTTAATTTTTACTTTAATTATTATTAAAATTAGTAAAAATGAAGATAAATTTTAGTTGTCTTAAAAAAATATTTAAAATAATGACTATATATTTTTTTATTAAGTGGTCAAGCGTTTTCGTCGAATCAAAGCACGTTGTAGGAGAACTCAAAACATCGGAGGTCAGTTGTTAGCTTTCGCTTTAATAAATGAACCAAATGTTACTTATAATAGTTTCAACCCGTTACGTTAGGTACTCTTAGTTTACTGTAAGAGTGTCGAATTAAACGTTTTGTGGGTTATTTAAATATAATTCAGGGTAAAGATTCGGTAGAACACATCCACCCAAACTGGTGACGAAAATAGGTTTTTCTCGGGTATTTCATGCTGTTTCAATTGAATCTGACCTTCATTTTTGCCGCAAATGCACCGTTATGGAGATACCCCACCACAAGGCTTTGAAGAGCAGGGAAATTGTTGGCTAAAAAGGCCAGAATCAATTGAAACAGCATTAAATACACCAGAAAAACCTATTTTCGTCAGTAATATTCATGGCAAAAGTAACCTAACCTAGTTGGAAATATTGGTTAATTCCTATTTAACCATCGGAAACTCAGTCCGAGTGGGACGTCATCTAGGCCTAGGTTAGAACCAGTCGTGATATTTTCATTAAAACTAACGAAAATAACACAACTTAACCTAACCAATTGTCAAGGGCATACAGTTGACCTAACCGGGCATTCAATTAACCTAACCGGGCATACCGTGAGCTCGAAATATAGCGACAGCAGCGCTATCGTCCCTCAAAACTTGTTGAATAACGTCCCACTCGGAATTAGAACACCCATTACACACCAGTCACCACCATTCTGAATCAACTGTTGAATTCAAATTTCAGCACTGGACATGCGCGAGGATGTCACGTGACAATAGGGCAGCCGCTGATTGGCTAATGATAATAACATGACTACATACACACAGGACGAGATGGTTTGACTAGTGAATAATGGCGCCAAAATTTAATAATTTCGAAAGTAAATATCTCGATAAATAGGAATTTCCGGAAAAATTAATAGAGAGTAAAGTTTTCTTGTTTTTTTCGCTCTATCTCGCTGTATAAATATCAATATCGAGTTTGGTGGATGTGTTCTACCGAATCTTAACCTAATTCAGTTTTAATCAGAGACTTTGTTCAGAATTCATTTCATGATTTCTGAGTCTTCCATCTCTATATAGTTTAACGCCCTCTATACTATTTAGAGGAACAGTGAACAGCTGATGGGGACACAGGGGCGTACCGAAGTAGCGGGGGGGGGGCAGAGGCGGTTGAGGCGGTCTATTGATGGGCTTATCTCTACAACTATGTACTAAAGTTTGTACATACAGTTACAGAGATAAGCAGGTTTTGTTTTAGTTTGTATATTTTATAGTAAAAATACATTTTAAATTATTACGAATTTATTCTATATGCATTAATATAAAATATTGATACTAAACCTGTCATCCCAGGCCAATGTTGCCAGGTAAAAAATTTAAAACCTACCAAATCATGCTTAAAAACCAACCCAAAAACAGCCGAACCAAGTTTCCATACTATATATATATATATATATATATATATATATATATATATAGCATTAAACCTTCTTGGTATATATACACACCTTTGTTTTAGTTACTCACACGCTAAAAAATTTGCAAGAGGAGACGCCTTTGACAGTTCGGCGCCGCTGATTGGGAGGCCCTTAGGCAGTACTTCTATGATTTCCCATGGAATGATTACTGCTTCTATGGCCGGGGCCTCTTCAGCTGCGCAGTGCGCATCACGGAGATAATTCTCTCGGGCATGGAGTCATACATTCCATATTATCTTCCTACTACTAACGCAAAAAAAAAAAACCCTTCGTTTAACTTTGTTCTAATGTTATTCACAACTCAGTTTATATTTTCTCAATGGAGCCCCATTGAGAAAAGCAAAGCCTTGTCTACCAGTAATAACAAGCAATAAGTTTTCTGTTTTAGGGTTCGAAGATACTGATGAACCGGAAATACGACTCGTTGGTGATTCCATTGTTCGAGGGCAGCTCGAGGAATTCTGTGGGAGAAACCCTCGTCGTAGGCGCCGTTACTGCTACCCTGGTGCAAGGGTGGAGGATATAACTAATAATGTTGACCATTTTACAGACAGTACCTCCGAGGACACAACGTATGTTATTCATGTCGGTACTAATAACGTTTTAAATTCTAGATCGGAAGAACTGCTGGCTAGGTACAGGGACTTATTAGAGCGATTAAAGGAGAAAACTAATAAGATTGTTTTAACAGGTATACTTCCTCGAATTATCCAACGAAGCGATTTCTACAGCAAGGCGACCTATATTAATAATAACCTAAAGTCTCTTTGCCAACAGGAAGGAGTGCATTTTGCAAATTTTTGGAACAGTTTCTACGGCAGGAGAGACTTGTTCCTCGAAGATGGACTTCATCTTAATGAAGTTGGAGCTGCGCGTTTAGGAAGACTATTTCATAATACTGTCTCTTCTTTTCAGGCTGCCGTAACCCGAACGGTCCCAGCGTAAATTCCACAAATTTCCCCGCGCTCGCGAAGGTGTCGCAATTACAAACAATTTGAAGGTTCTATCCTTAAATGCTCGTAGCCTACGAAATAAAATAAACGAATTTTTTTCTTTAATTGCTTGTAAAGACTATGATTTAATTGCGATAAATGAATCGTGGCTTAGCACTGAAACACGTGACTTTGTAGGGGAGTATCAAATTAAAGGTTATAGACTTTTTGTTAAAAACAGAATAGGTAGGCGAGGAGGCGGTGTTATGTTGTATATCAAAGATAATATTGCGAACGTTATAGAAGTAAAGCACTCAATTCCAGAACCGATAGATTCGACTATAGCAGAACTTAAATTGAACGATTTCAAACTTCTTGTTGCGGTTATATATAGGCCCCCAAATCAAACAGCTGATACGGACGAAGCGTTATATCGTGAACTAAAGAGAATAATCGGTAGTGAGCAGGCTTTAGTTATGGGTGACTTTAATTGCGCCAACGTGAATTACGATACAATGCAGGGAGACGCAGAAGGTAATCGTTTAGTTAATTTTCTCGAGGATAGCTTTCTTATTCAAAAGGTTGGGAACCTACGAGGTTGGACAGTATTTTAGATTTAGTAATAACTACGGATGATAGGCTAATTACTGAGCTTCAAGTAATAGAACCGTTGAGCAATAGCGATCACAATATGGTAGAGTTTGTCCTCTCAGTAAGTCACTCGAAACCAACTAACCGACTAAAATTCCTAACTTCCAGCACGCAGACTTTAGTAAATTTCGAAATAAATTTTCACACGTCAATTGGGAAAATGTAATGGGGAACTCCAACGCAAAACTAATGTGGGAATCGTTCGTAACGGTATTTAGGACTATAAATGAGGAATGTGTACCGTACAAAATTAAGCGTGCGAAAGTAAACAACAAGCCCTTGTGGTTTACTTGTAGAGTAGGAGACATTATAAAGAGTAGAGATAGGGCTTATAGGCTATATAAGTGCGATAAAGATAATCTGTTGTTACGAAACAACTACATATCTCTAAGGCGTGAAGCTGAAAGTGTAATAAAAAAGTCAAAACGCGAATTTGAAATCTCCATAGCTCGTGACGGTAAAGAAAACCCCAAGCGATTCTTTCAATACGTCAATAATAGAAATCCAGTAAAAAGTGTCTTAGGTCCATTAAAAAATGTAAATGGAGATCTAGTCTCTGAAAACAAGGAAATGGCTACCTTGCTAAACGAATTTTTTACGTCAGTTTTTACTATAGAAGATGTAACGAATATCCCTACGGTCATAGACACAATACCTTTTGATAATGGTAATATTTTGGATAATATTGTCGTTAGTGAAGGGGAAGTAATGCGCTATATTGATAAAATGAAAACGCGTAAATCACCGGGTCCGGATTCCATATATCCCATACAACTTAAAGAATTAAAAGATAGCATTGTTGTGCCGCTAACAAAGATTTTTAATGCGTCTATTTCTGAGGGGTGCGTACCAGATAATTTCAAGTTAGCAAACGTAGCACCTATCTTTAAGAAAGGCGATAAAGGTGCGGCGGGAAATTATAGGCCAATCAGTTTAACGTCTGTTGTAGGTAAGCTTTTGGAATCAATAATTAGGGATCGTATAGTCGAACACTTAGAATACCATAAACTTGTTAGAAATACGCAGCACGGATTTAGGCGAAACAAATCTGCTTAACTAATCTTTTAGAATTTTTCCAAAGCGTGGTTGACGATTACGATAGACATCGGGCGGTTGATGTAGTGTATTTAGATTTTCAAAAAGCGTTTGACACCGTGCCGCACAAAACTCATTGAAAAAACTAAGGCTCATGGAATCAGGGGTGTAGTAATAAATTGGCTAGAAGAGTGGTTGCGAGGCAGGAAACAGAGGGTGGTCGTTGATGGAGCGGAGTCGTGCTGGGCTAATGTAGCGAGTGGCGTTCCTCAGGGTTCTGTATTGGGCCCCTTGCTTTTTCTTATATATATTAACGATTTAGATGTCGGCCTAGTCAGTACAGTTTCAAAGTTTGCGGATGACACGAAGCTGGGTGGTAGGGCGATTAATGACGAAGATAGAGGTAAAATTCAGGAAGATCTGAATAAAATCGTTGATTGGTCAGTCACATGGCAAATGAGATTTAACGTTGATAAGTGCAAAATTTTGCATATAGGTTCGCATAACGGTAAATTTGCGTATAGTATGTCAGGGAAAGATTTAACAAGCGTAGAGCAGGAAAAAGATTTAGGAGTTATAGTCACTGGTGATTTAAAAGTAGCGAAACAAAGTACAGCAGCGGTCAATAAGGCGAACAAAGTGTTAGGTTTTATAGCTCGAAATTTTGAGTACAAATCGCGCGATATTATAGTTCCACTTTATAAATCATTAGTTAGACCCCATTTGGAGTACGCGGTCCAATTTTGGAATCCGTATATGCGCAAAGATATAGACAAATCGAAAGAGTTCAAAGACGAGCAACTAAGATGATTCCGTCGCTTAGGTCAAAGTCGTACGAGGATAGGCTTAAGGAGTTAAAATTGACAACACTCGAGACCAGGAGGTTAAGGGGTGATCTAATCCAGGTTTTCAAAATTATGAATGGGTTCGATAACGTAGATAGAGATAGCTTTTTCGAAATATCTCAATATAATAGGACTAGAAATAACGGGTGTAAGTTGACAAGTAGAAGGTTCGAGACAGCAGTTGCGAAAAACTTTTTTACGCATAGAATAGTAAATAGCTGGAATAGTTTGCCGGTAGAAGTAATTAGTAGCACGTCTATCAACATGTTTAAAAATCGATTAGACGCATATGTTGATAGAAAGGGTATAGTTTAAGGTAGTAAAATTAAGGCTTTCTGGGGATAGATCCCACAGCTCAACACAAGTGTTGTGGGATATAGGGAGGCAGCGTCTTGGGTTAGGGGATACTCTCTGTCCTTACACACCCCATTTAGAGAGATTCCTCTGCCGAGCGGTGCCCCCATAGTACTGTGAGGTATTGAAAAACTCATGATCTTCACTTGCCCCACAAACACCTTTAAATGGGAGACCCAAAATGGGTGCACACACATTTCTACATTACTGTACAGTCTTTACAGCCACACCTACTCTTTTTCTCGTAAGTGTATATATTGTAATGTATATGATTGTAAATTTTGACTTGGTCCGCTATCGATATGGACCGTGACTTGATGGATACCGTAATGAAATTGACTGGATTCTTTGGATCCGATATATTAGCATGTCCTTTATAAATAGATATAGAGTGTAACATATTTGTGGATAGTAGTCTATTATGACTTGATCCTCTGGATCAGAGATTCTATCTTTAATTTTAAATCGATAATTAATTAGTTTTAAATTGATAATTATTTAGTTTCGTAAAAATTGGTCGTTGCCAATTTACCGGCAGTTTTTACATAAATTTCTTATGTTCTTGTGGTTCGGAACCCACGTAAAATTGTAGGTCCCCTCCGCCACCACGGAGGACATACACAATACACGAACACAGTTAGGTAGACCAGCCATGAGTGGATCCTAGGGTCTTTGTTGGTCTGAAACATTATAACATTATAACATTATAACAATTGTGCAAAATCTGTTCCTCGACTTCCCAAAAATTCCTTCCCTTCATACAAAATTGTGGAAACCAGTCTAACTCTAATTCTTACTCTTTCTGGCACCTAGCCCAAAATTTTCCAACATCTTTACTCCTCCTTCTTTCCATAGGCGTATGAGGCGGGTCTGGGGGGGCAGTAGCCCCCCCCCCCACAGAACTAGGGAACAGCATTTTCAGGGCAAATATTGAGCATTTTCAGGGCAAATACTGAAATTTTCAGGACAGATTTTTCCTGACATTCCTTTTTTTTTTACTTCTTGAGGTAAATTGGTAATTAATTATTCGTTTTTACACTGTCTGTTTTTTTGATGAGAACAAACTTTTCTGGTCAATTTTGAGGTGTTTTGCACAAATCTGCCATCCATTTCCTGTGCAAATGCTAGTTCTCGAGATATCGTCATCTCGAAAACTACGCATTTGCACAGGAAACGGATGGCAGTTTCGTACAAAACCTCAAAATTAACCAGAAAAGTTTGCTCTCGTCATTTTCGTTGAAACTAACGAAAATATCACGATTTAACCTAACCAATCATCAAGGGCGTACAGTTGACCTAACCGGGCATTCAATTAACCGGTACTTGTAGGTTATCTCCCCACCCACCCACCAATTTTGACAGAATATTTTCGTTAAAACTAACGAAAATATCACGACTTAATCTACCCAATTAATTATCAAGGGCGTACAGTTGATCTATTATTAAATAGTAAATACTATTTCAGAAACAATGTTATAATTAATAATAGATCAACTGTACGCCCTTGATAATTATAATTGGTTAGGTTAAGTCGTGATATTTTCTTTAGTTTTAACGAAAATATTCCGTCAAAATTGGTGGTGGTGGGGGGGGGATAACCTACAAGTACCAATTAGCCTAACCAGGCATTCAGTTGACCTAACCAGGCATTCGGTTAATATTCGTCTTTTAACCCGCTCACGCGCGGTTAAAACAGTACAATATACTGAATTGCCATTCAAAACTGGCTAAGAAAATATATATCTTATGTCGTGCAAATTTGTTCAAATGTACTTTTTTTAATAAAATATATTTCCTGTTTTGGCTATAATATACTTTTTTTCATAAAATATTTTTCTTGATTGGGCTATTTTTTCACTACTCTGCGACTTAATTAGTTGGTTGGGTTTTGTTCTGGTTGGGTTTTGTACCTAAGCGCTACCACAGGCGAAAACGTGTTTTTGATGGATATCACTATTTTCACACTTCCTCTATCGCGTGGTTTGGGTTATAATGACCTTACGACACTAGAAGTATGGTTGAAAACCTTATGAAGCGAACTACTTTTTTCACCTCTATCGCCAGCTGGGCTCTGCCGCCCAGATGTGATGCGCGTCTTAAGGCCCCAATATCCCGTTCAACTGGTGGGAGGTGATGGGGGTGGGGGTGGGACGCTCGGTCTCTGGGTGGCGGGAACAGCAGGAGGAGCGCGAGCCAATGAAAACATGGCAGCCACGCCGCAGTGCTTTCTGATTGGCCACCCGCTCCACGCGCCGAGAGGGACATGACACAAACATCCAGCCAGTACCTTAAGACTCGCGTTGCTGTTAGCAGGCGTCCTGTGTTCGTGCTCATATTGCTGAATATTGCGTGGATTATTCTATTCACCCGGCTTCTAACTATTATGAACGTGTGCAGCAATGTCTCACCGTGCTAGTGATAGTGATGAAAAATCAATGGGATCATTCTGTGCCAGAAATCGCACCCAAAGTTCGGCATAATAAGAAAATCAAAAAATTAAAAAAATATATAAAATATGAAAATCTATTCCAAAAACTCATCATCTTCATTAGCATACTTAGAACTCTAATTTAGCCAAAAATGAACTCTTCTAGCTCAATTAATAACAGAGATACTATTGCGAGAATATTGCTGAACTTTGGAGGCGATTTCTGGCGAATTTTAATATTGACGCTTAGGTACTTTAAGACGCGGGACCCCTCATAGGAATTAAAGCAGGGGTTCTTAACCTTTTTTCTTAAGTGAGCAAATTTTTGGCACTTAATTACAGAGTGAGCAACATATATAAAAAAAAGCCTTTAACTTAAACTTAAAGTTTAAATTAGATAAATATTTAACTATTTAAATATTTCTTTAAACGCATGCAAACTTCATAATGCTTAATTAAATTTTTTAGGTATATTGAAAAACATCAATAAGTTCTAATTCTGCAGCTGCTATTTTCTCTTGTTTGAAAATTTGTGTCAGATCATCAATCTCAAAATTTATGTAGTTTGTCAATAATTGAAAGTTTGGTAGATGCTCTTTTAAGTGTTTGAACCTCTCTTCGAACTCGTCACTAATGTTTTCGAGTGCTTTTACTACGAGTGATGGACAGTTGCTAGCAGTTTCAGCCAAATATTTTTTAAGTTCAGGAAAATGATTAAGATTCTCCTTAGAAACTTGGCTCTGAAAAAGTTTTTTTTTTTTAAATCCCATAATTTCCTCATATAAGGCAACAACAAAATTATTTTTTCCTTGCAACCTCAGATTTAAGTCGTTTAAATGGCTAAAAATGTCGACCATGAATGAAAATGTTATCTTGAAGTCAGCAGTAAAAATTTCAGGAAATTTATTATCCTTTTTGCTTTGCATTAGAAAAGCAGGCTTTGTTCGTGAGCAACATTTGCCCATTTGAAGAGCAACATGTTGCTCGCGAGCGACAGGTTAAGAACCCCTGAATTAAAGGTTTCTTTCGGGAATTTTGGGGATACTTTTTACTTCCTATGTTATAAATATAAAAAGCTATTGTGGAATATCCATTTTCTATTATGATTTGGTTTATATACACTCACCAATCAATAGAAGGATAAGTTACGCATTTCATGTCTGATCCATAAAATTAGACTTTATTTTTAATTCACATTTTTATCATCTGAAAGTAAAAATCGAACCCTGCACCAGAAATGGATTTAGCACACTCATTTATGTTAAGAAAAGTGTTTGCAAACTTTTCCCCGTAAATGCCTCTAAGGTTCTGTTTTATGGAAAATCCCCCACGTTAAACTGAGTAATTAGCTTTGGGGCATAGCAAGATAAGAGGAAATTAGGAAAAGAGGAACTTTGTGCCAGAAAGTAAATCGAACGCATTTTAATTATAACCGCATATACAGGGTGTACATAAAGTCAGGATCTATTTTTGTGAAAATTATTTTTTTCTATTTTTCTTTTCAGAAGCCCTTAGAATGAATACAGAAGAGCGTGTGGCAATAGTAATTTGGCGAATCGAGGGAAAGAAATACAGTGACATCAGAGAGAAGTTTAGAAGGAGATTTCATAAGCCGGGGACAATAGTCAAGACAATACGAAAATTGGTGAACAAATTTAAACGAACGGGATCTGTAAATGATGAAGCAAGATCAGGACGACCGTGTATGTCAGATCTTACCGTGAATGCAGTACGCGGAATTATCACTGAGGAGCCACGTACGTCCGTTCTTGCTGCATCACACAGACTCGGCCTCCCGACGTCATCTGTGCACAAAATTCTGAAAGTTAATTTGCAGAAGAAAAGCTATCATTTGCAGGTTTTACATGATTTACATGAGGAAGATTTCCCTCGACGAAGTGCTGTGTGTGCTGATCTCGTAGAACAAATCTGGAGTGATAATTTAATGGACAACATTCTCTTTAGTGATGAAGCCACTTTCCATACGTGTGGAAAAGTAAATCGCCATAACTGTCGAATTTGGGCAGATGAAAGACCGAATGATTTCGTCCAAAATTGGGAAAGAGACTCACCTAAAGTTAATGTCTGGATGGGTTTAACAAAATCTAAGGTTTATGGTCCTTTTTTCTTTGCTGAAGCTACAGTTACGGGGCTTATTTATCTGGACATGTTGCAGCAATTCCTTGAACCTCAGCTGATTGGGGATAGGATTGTTAGTACCGTCGTCTATCAACATGATGGTGCTCCTTGTCACTATGCCAAAATTGTTCAGGATTATCTAAATGGACGTTTTCCAAATCGCTGGATCGGACGCGGAAGCAACAAAAGACCTTGGCCAGCGAGATCACCAGATTTAACCCCTTTAGATTTCTTTGCATGGGGCTTTATCAAATCGCACGTCTATCAGACGAAGATTACGAGTCTTGAAAACTTACGTACACGTATACGAACTGCTGCAGATAACATAACCCCGCAAATGCTCCAGAATGTGTTTAGAAATGCTGCGGAACGATTTGAGCTGTGCAGGGATACTGATGGGCGTCACGTCGAATCCTACTCTTAATTATTTAATAAATGTTACCACTTTATCATTTTATGATTGAATTCCATATAATTTCCAAGTGCTTCACAAAAATAGATCCTGACTTTATGTACACCCTGTATATTTGTATTTACCAAACTAAAAACAGTTACAATCATGCATGCATATATACATTATTAAAAATCTCATTTCCCAAGGATTAGGGGTGAGAAAGTAGAAAACAACCCAGATGTAAAGTACAGAAGTTAGTAAAAAAGAGAAAAGGCAGAAAGTCCATCCATTTACAGTTTTACACAGTCGTTCTAGTGGGCTAGCGCCTCCCCCCCCCTCACACCAATATGGCAAAATTCCACACATGCGCCGAATTCATATGTCATGTGTGGTTGCATTTCCAAGCCTTGTCAGCAGTTACAATCAATCATCTTGTATTTCATTTATTGTATTTGGCGACTCATGAAATAGAAGTGGGAAATGTCTTTGTACAGCAAGTTGCACACATTCTTTTCACGTTATATGAAGTGATAATCAGAATGGAAAATAGGAAGAATGATAACCTTTAGTTTGCGACAAAGTCTATAAACAGACCTATAGTTTTACGACTTAGAAAATGTATAATTAATGTTTTGTCTATATTCTTCCTGAATTCAAAACTTTCAGAAGTCGGTTGTGAACCGACTCTTTGTCCTTGGACACAAGAAGTCGTCTTCTCAGGGGTTCCTATACTATATAAGTGAGTGCTCTGACGGGGCTTACGACGTCCATTCTTGGAAAATTTTCCATAGACTCGCCATATTTACCAATATCGTGTTGGTTCTTAAAGTACTGTAAGCCGTAACCACGCGACAAGATTGAACAATGTGTGACAACGTATCTCAAACAACCAGGACTCTGTGGCGATCTCCTTCCTCATGCAGTCTCCTTACAGTTCGCGTAGAAACGTTCACTCGTAAAGTATTGTGTAAGGTTTCCGTTTCCATTACACGAATTTTTTCCAGCAAACGTGACACACAACGTACAGATCAATCGTGATTAGGATGGTTTTATTTTTAGCGTCGGAAACCTTTTCTTTGTGGAGAAGTTTGATACCAATTTTGTCTTCGTCAGTTAAACGTGCCATTAACAACTCATAAAATAACAGAATTAACAAACGTCCTTCGCTCGCTGGACTGGACTGGACTTAAAAATTTACCAGTTTCCCATCCCTGAATTAAAAATATTTCACATACACGAAAAAGGCAAAGCTTAATAAGTTAAGTTGCCCATAAATTTACATTTTCTCTAACTAGCTAAGCTCTAAATATTACAAACTATTGTAATCTACTCTATATTAATAATTCTATATTAAGTTGTACTTCATAATCTTTGTCATCTGCGAACATGATACAATACTGTCATTAATATCTGGATCACTGTCTGTAGTAGGGATGGAAAACTGATAAATTTTTTAGTCCAGTTTTCTATTTCAGTTTAAGTTTGCAAAAATATCGATTTCAGTTTCGATTTAAGTTTTTAATTTTTTTTCGATTTGAGTTTATTTTTCGATTCAATTTTTATATTTTTCGGTTCGATTCAATTTAAATTTTTTCGATTCCAGTTTTTTTTTTCAGATTTTTTTAAAGAATTTCTTTGTACTATTTATATTTGGGGGGGGGGGGGGGGGGGGGGGGGGGGGGGGGGGGGGGGGGGGGAGACCCTATTGACAAATTCAGATTTAATTTTATATTTGTATTTGCATTCGATTTCTGTTTTTCAAAGAGAATTTGCCTTAGTAACTATCTTTACTTTTGTATGATTAAACATGTAAGCATCTATAGCCAACCAGCACGAAACACTCGTCTTTTTTTTAACTTATTCGCTTCATTTCTTTCACATAAAGTTTTATTAATTCGCACACTTTTTAAATTTTAAAGCACACGACATGTATAAAATATATAAATAATAGTATTAGAAAGGGGAATAAAACAATTAAATGCACCTCTATTTATTATATACAAAATACAAATACCTCGTAAACTCGTATGTTAAAATTAGAGCGAACAATTAAAATATTGTCAATGTTTTCGGGCAACAAATTGTTTCTTTGAGAACTTAAAATCAATCTGAAAAGAGAAAAAAACCGTTCCATACTAACGAACTAAAAGCCGTTCCACATCGAATTAAAGGATAAATTAATATTTTAAATCCATACAAATGTTAAGTCGCAAAAAAGGAAAATAATTCACGTTATTTATATTTTTTTTGCAATCGAAATGCTCCTCAAAACTGAAATGCAAAACTGTTATTTTTAATCTATTCGAATTCAAATTTCAGTTTTTGATTGTTTTTCAATTTCAGTTCGAATTTCGATTTTAGTTGTCAGAATTTTTTTCAGTTCGAGTTTTTTTTCGATTTCAGTTCATAAATTAATATCGGTTTTATCAGTTTATCGATTCCAATTCGATTCATTTTCCCATCCCTGGTCTGTAGTCATTATTATGAACAGCAAGGGACTGAAGGATAGAACTCATGACTTCTGAGACTTTAGATTTAACTCCATTTGTTACGCTCTTTGTGTTTTTTGGGTCAGAAAATTAAATATCCATATTCCCAACTTTCCAGTAATTCCTGTATTCTTAAGTTTGTGTGCTATAATTTCATGGTCACATTTATCGAAGGCTTTAGCAAAGTCAGTATATATTACATCTGCGTTTTGTCCTCGACGCATTATTTATTATTCGGCCGCCCCATCTATCAACGGACCAATACTCTCTTTACACTGTATTTTTTTTTCGCAAACGTGTAGAAATATTTGGGTTATTTTTTATGTTTTCTACTACCTTGGTTTCCTCCTCGTTTGCCTTATGGATTAATGTTTTAGGTCCACTTTTATTTCGTATAGTTTTTTTTCTAGTTTGAGTCTCTTTGCTTCAGTTCTGCATCTGTGGAGATTTTTACGGTTTGTTTCCGTTGTCTAAAGAGTGTCCTGATTTTTCTCTCGAACTTGCGACGTTTTCTTTTTTGTCTCTTCGGAACATGTTTCAGCAATATAAGTAGGTAGATTTAGTTTCATTTTATATTATACATAATATTTCTTCTGGAGTCTTCCCGTGTGGTAGTAATTCCCAATTTACTTTTTTTTTAATCTTCATTTACACTTTTCCAGTCTTCTTTCTTTGAATTTATATTTAAACCTTGAGACCATTTTTTCTGACTCTCTGGGATGCGTTTTTGGACCTCTGGTTGTTAACTTTAATTGCATATTGATTAGGTTATGGTCGGAGAAATTTGTGTGGGTTATCTTTCTATTTATTAATATCTCATTGTTATTTGTCAAAATTAAGTCCAAAACGTTCTCTTTTCAAGTGGCTTCACAGTTTTCCTGTGTAAGGGCATAACGTTCCGTATTATCTAGTAGCATTATTGCCTGGGTTTTGTCATCTTTCATAATTTTGCCATAGAACTTCTCAACATATATAACTTCGTCGATTTTCTTCCATGTTATGAATGGAAAATTAAAATCCCCACAAATTAAAATATTTGGTGCTGGAGTTTCAAGTAATTTTAACATTGTTACCTTGGTTTTGCTTCTGCCCGAATTGTTCATTCTGTCGAAGGTCAAGCTTGTCACTCCACCTTAGACCTACACGGGCGGTCATCACCATCACGGGCGGTCAGAAATTACAAAGTCCTCGGTCGGACTCGATCTCACGACCTTCCAATTAGCAGCCCAGCGTCTTAACCACTAGGCCACCCAGGGTACCCACTTATCTACCAACCAATTTTTATTGTGTGGAAGGATGAACAGCTGGGTTTTGCTGCACGCTGCCTGCCATCACTGGGTCTCGGTTCCTGGCTGATGGATTCGTAGTCAGCGATGCTAACTATGTTTTCTATTTCATTTCTAACAAATTGGAATTAACTTTTTGTGGTGTTTGGTGGTCCGTAGACGTCCATAATGTTGGGTTCCGTTCGTTTATTTCTAAAATAATAATTTTTCTACTGTGCTTTTTATTTGTTACCTTTACTTCACATGTGTACTCGTATATGTTCTTCACGTAGATGCAACACTCTCTTCCTCGTCTAGCAACTCTATCTGTTCTGGATATGTTGTAGCCCAGTATTGTTATTTCAGTATTCTCGATGCAGTTTTCACAGCCTTTTTCACAGTTATGTGTTCCCATTAGGCATATGAATGATATGACATCTCTGCTGGTTTCCAGAACTAAATTTTGCAAGTATTGTAAGTTGCAGTCTGCATGGTCAGTATACAGGCCTTGAATATTTGTTTGTGTATGATAAATTTATAGGGTTTCTAATCTTCGTGCTCGGTTTTCCTAGATAATGGTCGTTTCCTGGTCGATATTGTCGGTTCCTGTTTGGTGTTATTGGTTGGGCTGCTGCATTTGGGAGTACTGGGGATGTTGTATGTTGTGTGGTGTTGTATAGGAGGGTAATGTATGTAATGCTGGAGTGAATATATCTGCGAAGTTCTGTCTTTTCTCATTAGAAGGGACAACTGTGCTTTCATCATTCTCATTTCCTCTAAAAAATTTACTTCATTGCCACTGTTATTACTTCTATTTAGGATGTGAGCTGTTCTTTCTCGTTCTCTTCTTTAAGTACCCTTTCTGTGAAAATACGAGCACTCCATATTTAGGCATTTTTTCTCTCTAACTGACTGTCTGCACAGAGCAGGGTGGAAATAGTAGCAGTTTGTTCCATACCTGCAACTTCCATTCCTGTAAATTTAAAAACATTTTTGGAGTGTTTATAAATGCAGATTAAGTCATATTTGCACGAACCTGTCGAACCTGTTTTGTAATATTCACATATGGTCCGTCATTTAGAATCCTTTTGAGTCCTAAGGGGTTTAATTTCTTTTCTATGTTCTACCACACTTCTTTCCTACTCTGTTTTTTTTAATATTTAGTAAGTTTTCATTTGTATTCATGGTGCCTCTATCTTGTGCAGGAGGTATTTCTCCATAGAAGGCTACTTCTGCACCTCCCTGTAGTGTGTTTCCCTCGGTGTCCTGAATCGTTTGTGTCGGCGTTTTCTGTCGGTGAACCTGTTGCAACCGAGTCTTCTATTTCAACATTTTCCATTCCCGTTTGTACTACTTTCTATTTATTTTCATGCACTTGACGCACATGACGCCATAAAAGCCTATGATTTTGTTGTTTATTCTATTCATCATTTTTCTGTCCTTTTTACCTAAGTTTATACATTCGTAATGTTTAAATGTATTGCACGGAATGCATTTTCAGCCGTGGTCTGGTTCACTTCATTTTTGCAAGTGAGAAATTCAGATTTGGGAAAGGAGTTTCTTCATTTGAAAAAGAATGTCACGCCCATTCGCAGTAAATGCACAAAATGAGACTGCTTAACAATTTATAACATAACTGAACGTGACCTGACTAAACTACCTAATATTAGCCCAACCTAACATTAACCCAACCTAACATTAACCCAACCTAACCTAACATTAACCCAACCTATCTTTAATCTAACCTAACCTGGACCACACTTGGGAAGTTGTGGATAAGAATTAGAATAGTGTAGATATATTTGAGATTTGCCTCTTTTGAGATTATCACTCTTTGATTTCCCATTCTTGGACGAGGAATGAATAAAATCCAAGGTTCTCAAGTGTTCTTATTTCTAATGTTTGTTCTTATTTTTGGCCTCAGATCTTATTTATTTTTATTTGTTCTTATTTCTTAATTTTTGTAATTTTTTCTTACCGAGAGGGGGCGGAGTTTTGTTTGTTTTGGCTGGAGAAAAATTTCAATTTTGTTGTTATTGTTATCAGAATAAAATGTTAACGATATATTATGGATATTCTTATTTTTGGGACGGAATTCTTATTTTTTGGAGTTGAGGTTCTAATTTTTATTTTTTAGACTTGAGAACCTTAATTAAAATCAGAATGACATTGAGTGGGAAAGACCGTTGGAACAGACAAACTCATTCAGAATATGTCTGAAAAGCAAAATGCTACGGATCACCTGAAGATCAGGGCCTTCTTTAGTTAGCTTTATAAGGCTAACTAACGAAAATATCACGACCTAACTTAACCAATCGTCAATGGCGTACAGTTGACCTAACGATTGGTTAGGTTAGGTTGATATTTTCGTTAGTTAGCCTTATAAGGCTAACTAAAGAAGGCTGGGGGCCCTGATCTTCAGGTGATCCAATGCTACTTATTTAATTATCCACCAAATTCCTAATTTTATTTTACAGAGCGTTCCATTCACTTTTGTTTATATGTGACGTCACAAACAAATTAATTTCTGGTCAGCAACGAACAAATTTTACGCTTACGAAATGATATAGATCATATATCTCGTTGTATGCCAGATGTATGATAATTGTTTGTTTTAAATCTGTAGCCTATGCTCAACTTAATTATTTTTATCTTCTGATATGTTAACAATAAAACTTTAATATAGCTGATATTATATATTTGATACTTTTCAATTAGAACTGTAAACAATACAAATTATTCTTAACTATATTCATTAATCATAATGTTTTATAACGGGTTATTTTATGTAATGACCGTTCCATAAACAACAAAAGATAAGACAGAATTGTCGTCAAAAGTAAGGTTTGTTTATCAGAAATAAAGTATTTTCAAATAGTGTTCTTCCGTCACATACACGTTAATTGCCTTTGTTTTCTTATCGGCAGAAATGGGCATTCTTGTCTAGATTTTGTTTTCTGTCCGAGGATGGAACTTTCACCTTCGATGTCGAATATCACCTTGATTTCGCACCTCAGAATTTACTACTCTACTTCGATTCCCCCACGCAGTGGCCTTCAGTTTACAAGTCGGATAAGGTAAGGTTATAAAGGTCCTAACAGTAACAGGAATATCTATCATACAATATATTATTGAGTAACAATTGCTTTTGAAGCGTAAATTTTATGTCAAATTTAGAGAAGTTTCGAAAACGGAGATCAAACTTCTCATTTTGCCAATTATGTTTCCTTTTCGGAAAGCTTTTTTTGCAAGCTGAAAAGGTAAGTTTATATATGATATATATTAGGCAAAACTAGAAAGTTACTTTTTAAAAAGTAACTTTTCAAGTTAAAAGTTACTGTACTGAGAAATGTAATTCATTTAAGTTACGGTTGTAGATAAAAAAATTAAAGAAGTACTTTCAAATTACTTCAAAGTTCTTTACTTTTCAAGGTTTTCGAGTGTTTTCACAAGGTCAAAAAGTAGATCTAACAAATTAAATAGCGATAACTTTCTACTAAAACGCTCGCTCTCACTTCCTATATAGAAATAATCATTTATTCAATGTAACCATTTGATATTGTATCAAGAAGTGTTTTTTATATCTTTATATCTATCACATGCCCTAAACTGGATCATCAAGGGCTGACCAACGTATGACTGACAAAGTACTTTGCACAACCTTTTTGTGTGGGCCTGAAGTAGAAACCTGTAGGCCTACATTCCGACGATGAGTCAGTAAAGGAAAACATGCGTACAATCTTTTCACAAAGTCAAAATAAGAATTTCTGTAGTACACTCAACAGCTTTGACGCCTACAAGATGTAGAGAATGGAACGAATGTGGAACAAACAAGGCAAATTCATTTTTTATTCTTATTCTTGCTCGTTAACCTACAGTATTTACCTGCCATATTTGATGTATTGTCGAAAGACTGACCTCAGCAGTCCAGCAACGAAGTCTCTTTCTTCCACGAAGAAAGAGACTGGAATTCTCATCAAGATGTGTAAAATTTTTTCATCGAACGAGTGCCCTTAGGTGACAATAGTATTTTTATCAAACTTCGATGTTTGATGAAATACTTATCGTGGAAATGATTCCTTGAAAGTAAACTAACTCGAAGTGGGTGGCACCACTTGTTGGAGAAAGTGTCAATTAAATTCCATTTCGTTTTATTATGTTAATCAAGAGCACCATATTAAAAGTAACTTAAGTTTTAAAATTAAATGCATTAGAAATAAATTTACCTTACCTCGGTGGAATTCGAACCGATGCCACTGAAGACTCGAATTTTATGAGCCATCACGTTACCCACTCGTCCATAAAACATTAAGATATATTGAGAGAGTTTTGTGTATATATATATATATATATACACAGGGTGGGAGAAAAGTATTTAAGGATTTTATACATACAACTATTTAGTTAACATTATACAGATAAGTGTTCAAATGATGAAACAAATCAAACAAAAAGCTAAGAATTTTATTCATACAAATATTTTGTTAAATTGTAATTTAATCTTCAAAGAGTTCTCCATCCGCTATGATACATTTGTGGATTCTCTCTGTGAAACTCTTCATTGTTCTTCTGAACATATCGAGTGGGATCCTTTTCAGTTGTTCATCTATTCTGCGACCAAGGGCATTCACATTTGGATAGATGAAACCAGGAGTGCAGAGTTTGTCACGCAAATAAGCCCAAAGCCAGAAATCACATGGGGTTTAAATCAGGTGATTTGGCTGGCCACTCGATGGGACCTCGCCGCCCAAACCATCTTCTTTCAACAGTGGTATCCAGAATGTCATGGGCAGCTGCAGAATAATGTATCGGTGCTCCATCATGTCGATAAAGCCAATTCCTGCCAACGCCATTCGTAAACTGTAGCAAAACTTTGTCTCTCAATACCTGGCAATAGCGTTTTCCATCCATCGTGCCTCTCGATATGTCAAAGGAAATGACTCCTAAATAACCAATGCACGTCCAAGCTGTTAGTATAGCCGTTTTAACGGGGGGTTACCCAATCGTATTTTGGGATTTTTTTTCGCCCAATAGTGAACATTTTGTTTGTTTCCTTAACTCGTTAAACCGAAAACACATTCATCTGAAAACTTGATCTTTCGAACGAAATCTGCATCACTGTTGAACGAACTTTTGTCTCATTGTTTCAGCAAACTGCAGCCATCCATCAGAATCATCGTCGTATATGAGCTCAGAGTAAATGGGTTTGTAATCGTGGTACCCCAGTGATTTCAATATTTTTGCCACTTAAAATGTGGGAATACTCAATTCCTGTGCGACTTTTCTCGTTGAAGTTGTTGGACGGGCTTGAAAACTGGCGAGGACATTTTCTTTGTTGTTGTCTTCTGTCGCCATTACTGGCCTTCCGCTTCTTGGACAATCTTTTACTAGGCTCCCTGTTTCCAAAAGTTTGAGCTTCCAGCATCGAAGAGTGGTTGCATCCGGTGGTGGTTTATTAGATTTTTCTTGAAATAAATGCAAATGTTCTTCACAATTATTATTATAAGAAACAATCCACGATACAAGATACACTTTTTCTTCATTGCTGTATTCCATCCTTACTGACATGGCGCTGACTGGGGCTAGGGTCTAGCCCTAGGGCCTTCCTGTTCTAGCCTAGGGTAATTCCTGGCCTTGTATAGTTGCTTTTAAAAATATCGTATACACTTCAGTAATATCACCTGAATTTATATATTATTAACAAATTATTTGTACGTATAGAGGAGCAATCAGTGATTGGTTTAAAAGTTATTTGTCCAATAGATATCATTTTGTATCAGTAAATAAGGTTTGCTCAACTAAAGCGCTTGTCAAACATGATGTGCCACAGGGCTCAGTTCTGGGTCCACTGTTATTTTTATTATATATAAATGACCTTCCACGTCCATCTGATATACTGAACTTCATAATGTTTGCAGATGATACAACTGTCTCTTTTTCTTGCAAAGATGTTAATATAGCTAAGAATATATTTCATTCAGAATTCATCAGTGTAATGAAATGGTTGACCACCAATAAACTCTTCCTATTACCAGTAAAACAAATTTCATGATTTTTACTAATAAAAGAAATGTATATCTTGATGAACTTAATGTTAATGAAATCGCCATAAAGGAGTGTACCGTAACAAAATTTCTTAGTGTAATGCTAGATAAGAATTTGCAATGGAGTGATCATGTAAATTATATCGCGAAAAAGATTTCAAGGAGCGTTACTATAATGTTTAAACTTAGAAATGTAGTCCCTAAACAAGTTTTATTGACTCTTTATCATACTCTTGTTCTTCCTTATATAACATACTGCACCCTTGTTTGGGGAAACTCCGCTAACAACGCATTAAATGGTATCTTTGTCATCCAAAAACGAGCAATAAGGTTATTATCTGATGCTGATTTCCTTGATCACTCTAGTGCATTATTTAAAGAGTTAAACCTACTAAAGCTCAACGCTATAACCAAACTGGCACATTTTATTTTTATTTACAAGTGTAAGAACAAAATCATTAATTTGCAATGGGTAAATAGATATTTTTTAACTCATCAAGAAATCCACTCGTATCAGACCAGAAATAGATCAAAGCTTGTTATACCTCAATTTAGAGTGTCTTCATCTCAAAAACTACCCATTTTCATTGGATTGAAACTATGGAATGACTCGCATGCCGATATGAAAAATATTGTGAATGTAAATTTGTTTAAAACCAAGTTGAAATCCCGATTAATAATGGCATACTAACAAAAATCTAGGATTAATGTCCACTAATATTGTTTAATATTGTCCATTAATATTGTTTAATATTGTAATACATGTTTTAACTATTAATAATACTTACTTATTTATTTATTATTATTAATTTATAACAACTAGCTGCTTATTTTTAATAAGAGCCCAGTAAAGCCTAAAGCTTAAGGGCCAAATTAAATAAAAATAAATAGTCGAGCTTCGCAATTATTCATGTCATTGTAAATTGAAAAAAATGTATTTATTTTATTATTATTAATAAAGGTTATTCTATCTATCTATCTATCCTTAAATTTTTCTCCCACACTGTATATTCTTTCGCATTTGTTTCAGTATGTATATTTTAATACGTAGTCTGTACTGTTTATATATATATATATATAGTGGCGCTCATAAGTATTCGTACAGAGAAATATTTCAGTTATTTTCGTCCTTATCTTTTGTACCATGCATACGATAGTTATAAACAGTTTACTGTTCGTTTGGAAAAATTTAACAAATAAAAAAATTAGTTTAACTCCAACATATAATGTAAAACATCAAAGAATTTGAGGAAAATAAAAAAAGTTAGTGTAAAAGTTTTCCGACATTTATTTACAAAATTATTTAATACTTTGTGTGTCCACCTTAGGCTTGAAGAACTTAAAACTTTTATCAGTAGTTGGCTGTTTATTGATTAGAGATTGTTGGCAATTCTGAATTCTAGAATTTTCGCTGTGAATCTTCATGGAAGACGGATGACTGTACAAGGTCGTCCTGTAAAGAGATGTTTACAAAGCTTAAGAGATCTGTTATTGTCGCACCGAGTCTGGGAAAAGTTATAGGAAGGTAGGAGAAGAACTTCGAATTCCATTTACGACAGCTGCTGCAGTTATAAAGGAATGGAAATGCTTTGGAACAATCAAAACGGTCTCGCAAGATTGCAGAACGTACAGCTAGACGGATTGAAAGAATGACTGCTGCGAATCCACGAGTGACTACGGGTGATATTTACCAAACATTAAGACTCTCTAATATCGATGTCCATCTCTCTACTGTACGTCGTACATTGAGAAAGAATTGTCTGCATGGATGAGTTGCACAAAGAAAACCTCCGCGACGAAAAGCGCACAAAGAATTTCGTTTAAAGTACACCAACGATCTTCAGAATGATGGATTTACATTCTGGAAGAAAGTTCTCTGGAGAAAACGAGACCGAAATTGAGTTATTCAGGGACAACGAGCAATGATATGTTTAGTGAAAATCAAATACTGCATTCGAGAAAAAACATCCTTCCTACCTTTAAATATGGTGGTGGTAATTTGCTTCTTTGGGGATGCTTTAGTGCTTCTGGTCCAGGAAAGTTTGTTGTTATCAGTGGAATCTTGAATTCGAAGAAATATCAGGAAATTTTCTAAGAAAATGTATTGCCTTCAGTTCCGGAAGTGCGAATGGGACGCAGTTCGGTACTGCAACAATGTAATGGTGCTGGTTAAGTGTGCGGTCTACCTACGATTCGGCGGTCTACCTTTTAATTATAGCTTCTTATCTTGTTTACTAATTGTTTGTTTACATCCCATTGTCAATCGCCCTTGACGATTGGTTAGGTTTAGTCATGATATTTTCGTTAGTTTTAACGAAAATATCATGATTAAACCTAACCAATCGTAGGTAGACCGCACACTTAACCAGCACCCAATGTAATGATCCAAAACATAAAAATACGGGCACCGTGAAATGGCTTCCATAAAAGAATTTCAAGCTTCGCCAGTGGTCCAGTCAAAGCCCAGATCTCATTTTAATCGAAAATTTATGGTTTGATTTGAAAGAGGTGTCCGCAAGAGAAACCCTTCGAATCTGAATGAACTGCAACAATTTTCTTTAGAAGAATGGGCTAAAATTTCTGTTGAGAGATGTCGAAACCTCGTTGAAAAATACCCAAAACGAATCATTTAAGTTATTCAAGCAAAAGCTGGACTGGACACACAAAGTATTAAATAATTTTATAAGTAAATGTACGAAAACTTTTGCATTTTAACTTTTTTATTTTCCTCAAATTCTTTAATGGTGTTTACAGTATATGTTGGAGTTAAACATTTTTTTATTTGTTAAAATTTTCCAAACGAACGTTAAACTTTTCCTAACTATCCTATACATGGTGCAGAAGATAAGGACGAATATAACCGAAATACTTCTCTGTACGAATACTTATAAGCGCGGGTGTGAACAGTATATGTGTATATGTGGTAAAAGATGAATCATCCAGAGTCCCTGATGAGTCACTGTTCATAATTTTAAATACAAACTAATCACATTACAAACTACATTACAAACTACATTACATTAACTCGTTAACTCGTAATTGAGTTACTTTTCAGCTCTGCTGATATGTAGTTTCGTAATCACCTGATTTTTGACAACGTCAGTGATTAGCTGATTTCATACGTGAGGCGAATCAGGGTGAATGTTAGGCCCAGGATAGGCATACACTAGGTTAGGTGGTCGTTCCATAGGTTAGTTAGTTATTTTCCATGTCATAAAGTTTCGGCCAGTCAATGGTATATATATATATATATATATAACGTAAAGAACGACGCTTGTATAGGAGACATTCCGCGCAAGATGAGGAGGGAGAACGAACAAATGAAAAAATGAGGTAACCACCCGGGAATCGAACCCGGGATTTTTTCATTTGTTCGTTCTCCCTCCTCATCTTGCGCGGAATGTCTCCTATACAAGCGTCGTTCTTTACGTTAATTATACTGCGTGTTCTTTGCAGTTGAAATGTATATATATATATATATATATATATATATATATATGGGTGTTACTTTGTACATTATATGTAAATGTATTTTTCTTTGTCTCAGACGTGTGTGGAGCGTGAGCATGTAATGGCTTGGGAGAACAACCAAATAATCAACCTGACGCAAGCCGATAAAGGCGTGAACTGCGAAGTCTTGAGGGATTCGCAGGAGAGACCCTACTACCACTGCAGGGGCTCGAGATCCTTTAGGAGTTCCAGGGAAAGGTGGTGGTTCATCGCTGTCAGTAAATGTGACAGCAGCAAGGTAAATCTTAGTTGCAAGATAGCGTATTTTAAAGGGAAGTACTTCCGATGAATCATGTTTCCAAGTTGCGAAATTGAGACATGTTTTTGAATAAGGAAGTCCTTTTTTTTTATTTCTCTCTAATCTTATATCTTTGTTCCACTGCTCTCAAATACAAACAGTACAGGTTTGTTGCTCCTCCTACCTTATATATGTATATATGTCTAAATCGTCGAGTAGTGACAACAGTAAGTCAGCTTTTATATCCATTAAATCGGATTTTATAAACAAGTCGAATTTTCTTGTAAAAGAAACTTTTGGGGGGTAAGTTAGGTTACCTCAAGTTAACCTAATTTAACCTAAAACAGTCAGTGGGTGTGTAAAAGTCTGAGGTAGCATGAAGTCTGAGTTACTTGATTTCAAGTTTTTCAATTAAAATTCTAACGCGGGTGAAATTCGAAAAAATGATCATTATATATGGTATAAAAGCGCTTTCTCTAAACATTTTTATAGAACCTCCCCCATTACCTTAACACAAGCGAAAGTGATTAAAAATTTGGAAATATAAAAAATATGACCTGTTGGAGCTACTGGGTAAAAAAATGAGCATGGACGAAAATTTACACTTGGGAGCTAATTCCCCATGTCGAGAAGGTAAAATAAAAATTGCCTACTTTTTTCAGGTAATAAAAAATATAAGCCTTTTAAAGTGTCATTTGTTTAAACAAGTGTATCATCCGATACAGTATATGAGACGTTCCGGACTACAAGCTGCCAAGCACCAAAATTAAAAAATAGAGAAAAATGCACTTAAAGTTTGTCAACTTGAAAAATGCCATAACTTTTGAACCAATAACGATATGCGACTGATTTCGATCATACGTACAGGTCCACAATTTGCTCCCTGACTCACCCACGAGATAGAGGAAGGGTGTGGGAATATAGTGGCATAAATAACTCAATTCGGGCCCCACTGGCGCTTGGCAGGTTGTGGTCCGGAGCACCTCATATACATTTTATTCATTGATGCATTCATAGGTAAGTGGAAGTATGAATAGTTAAACATCTTTTCGCATGGAGCATCATTCTGCCCATACACCAATTTCAAAGTACGAGCAGTTTGCAGCACCACTGACAAGCAAATAGGAATCAAAGTACTGACGAGGCTTCCGTTCGTGGTCCATCACCACTGAAAGCTACAATGTTCTGTGTTAGTCTACTCAAAAGAACATCCATATCCGTATTCAATTATTGCAATTTTCGTTACTTTGCATTGCAGTTTGTATTAGTCCTGGTGCAGCATCATTCTTCAGGAGCAAGATGCACCGCAAATCTGTGTTTCCTCCCCTAAAGCAGGCACAAATTTACCTGTATCAATCACAATCACACTCTTACTCCCTCCCCCTTGCTCTACACCAGGATGATCAGGACGTCGACTGGTGGGCCGTTAACTCGTTTCGAGTAGACCGCGGAAATTTTTAAAACTTACCATACGGTTAATCTACAGTTGACACCTCTCTAGATAGCGATAAAAAGAAAGATCGCATTCCTTGTTATTTTAACCTGTTTGTGTTTCTATTCTTGAAACCATCCTTTTTTTTTATTCGTCCATTTATTTGTCCATTTATTCGTCCATTTATTCGTCCTACACGTTTTTATTCGTCCATTTATTTTTTAATTATACGCTCATTTTGTTGAGATTATACAAGTTGGCAATGCTCACTTTCTTCTAACACGTTTCGCGAAGGGTATTGTTCAATGAGTTGCGTCACAAATTCTTACGGTATACAAGTTGTCGGTTTTACGCGATGTGGGTGACGAACATGTCAAACTTGGCAACACTGCAGTATTCCGCGAACCGACAGCCGTTATTACAGAGTAGTTAGTAGCATGAAGGCTGTTGCAAAGAAAACTAGCACATGCGAATGTACTAAATTTCTAAAATTCTAAATTTTTATAGGAAAAACTACTCCAAATGTAGGTTTTCAGTGAATTTTTCAATTAAAATTTTAGTGGAAGGTTAATCATGAGTGCCGGACCAAGCAACAAAAAAAATTAAAAATCTTATCATTTTGACAGTGATTGAGAGGAAGATGATTTTTCACAATAGTGAATTCAAAGTGTTTGATTTGCCATTCGACCGTAGCTCTTGCTAAGAAAGGAAATGTTGAGAGGCATTTCAAAACTGTTCACGAGAAATATGAGAACGAGTTTCCAGCCAAAAGTGAACTGCGCAAGACAAAGATGAAGGAATTGAAGGCTCAAGCAAGTTGCCGTTCAGCAATCCATATTTACTAGGCCCATCGAGAAATCAAAGGCAGCGCAATTGCATCCTTCCAGGTGAGTCACGTGCTAGGTAAGCGCAAGAAGCCGTTCGAGGACGAAGATATGGTAAAAGATGCATTTTTGGAGGCAGCAGACTCATTGTTTGATCATTTAAAAAGTAAATTGGAAATAATTTCAGCTATTAAGGAAATTCAGCTATCCAGACACACTATTACGCGACGTTCAGAAGTGATGGGAGAGGATCTGAGAGTGCAACTAAATAAAGATATAAATGAGTGCGTTTTCTTTTCACTTCAATTTGATGAGTCGACATCCCAGCTGTGCATTTTCATAAGAATGGTTTTTAAAAATGCAACTGCTAAGGAGGAATTGCTCAAGATCATACCGTTGAAGGAAAAAACTCGAGGAGAGGACATTTTCCAGGTATTCAAAGACCGTTAATAACACTCAGTTACCCATTAACAAACTTGTGTCCATTACTACCGATGGAGTTCCGGCCATGACTCTGCTAAAATGATAGTGATTTTCCTAACTTCCATAGTTATCATTGCATAATTCATCAACAGATTATGTGTAGTAAAATGCTGAATATGAAAGAAGTCATGGATATTGGGTTCAAAATCGTATGTTCTATTCGAGCAAGAAATTTGCGGAGGCGCCTCTTTAACCATTAATCCCTACCCGTTATAAAAGTTACGCTAGCAGTACTCGGGGTCTCGGGGTACACGACTACCCCGAGTAGAATTTAAGGGTTAAGTCTCGACTAGAAGAAGCCGAACACACACACACACACACCCTTTGCGACACACTGATGTAAGATGGTTTAGTAGGGGAAAATTTCTTCAAAGATTTGGAGATTTGTTGACCGAAATCAAGGAGTTTCTGGCCTCAAGAGGTGATGAATTTAAACAGTTGGAAGATAAAGTGTGGTCAATAGATTTAGCTTTTTTGGCTGATGTCACTGCTAAGCTGAACGAACTCAATTTAGAGTTTCAAGGAAAAGATAAAAATATTGTCCAAATTATTAGTTCTGTGAATGCTTTTAAGCAAAAATTAAAACTTTTCTTCTCACAAATGGAGCGACACAAACAGGCATTTCCCAAATACGATGTCGGAGCTAGAAAGCCAGGAAAAACCTACAAATTTTGACAAAGATCGATATGAAGCACAGGTGAACAGCCTCATCACGGAGTTTGAGAGGCGTTTCCAAGACTTGGCAATGCTAGGACCTGTAGCAAGATTTATGTGGTTTCCGCTTGATGCAGACGTAGATGTTGAAGAAATTGCACTAAAAATGGTAATATTGTTTCACATGGACACATCTTGCATTGAAAGTGAAATTTTAATACTACAAAGCGACCTTCAAATCAAATCGTGGGCATCCGATAAAAAATTTTGGAATCTTCTCGTGGAGGAAAAATATCCAAATCTGAGAAAAAGTGCCGTGTACAGGGTGGGCGGAAAGTAGCTCCCTATTTTGGATTGGTAAAAAAATACGTATATTATCCATTTATTTCAGAAGAAATAATATGAAAAGGTAGGCATACATGGTAGGTTTTCTCTAAAATTCAATGTGGGCTCCAACTCTTTCCACCAGCTTCTGGAGCCGCCCAGGAATGGCGTCCACTGACTTTAGCAGGAACTCCGGCGGGATGGAGGACATGACTTCCCGAATTCGGTCCTCCAGTTCTTCCAATGTCCTCGGTTTGGTGCGGTAGACTTCTTCCTTTACCCACCCCCAAAGAAAGAAGTCGCACGGTCTGATATTTATGCAAGATGGCGCCCCTCCGCACTTCGCTCTTGTTGCCCGTGAGTGGCTGGATGCCCCTTCCCTGGGCGTTGGATGGGTCGTCGTGGTCCACATCAATGGCCAGCCAGGAGCCCCGACTTGACACCGTGCGACTTCTTTCTTTGGGGGTGGGTAAAGAAGAAGTCTTACCGCACCAAACCGAGGACATTGGAAGAACTGGAGGACCGAATTCGGGAAGTCATGGCCTCCATCCCGCCGGAGTTCCTGCTAAAGTTAGTGGACGCCATTCCTGGGCGGCTCCAGAAGCTGGTGGAAAGAGTTGGAGCCCACATTGAATTTTAGAGAAAACCTACCATGTATGCCTACCTTTTCATATTATTTCTTCTGAAATAAATGGATAATATACGTATTTTTTTACCAATCCAAAATAGGGAGCTACTTTCCGCCCACCCTGTATATGACAACATTTTTTTGTTCCACGTATCTCTGTGAATCAGCGTTCTCATACATGAAGATCATGAAGTCCTCTTTTAACCCCCTCCTCTTTCCTTTCTCTCGGGCTAACCTTAGAGTGGATCTTAGGGTCTTTGTTAGCCTTAGCTTCTGTAGATCTGTAGAAGTACTGGTCCACGCTAACAGATAATCATCTGGACGCCTGCTTGAGGCTAGCAGTCAGCAATTATAATCCAAACTTTGCACAATTTGCTGACGCCATGCAGTGCAAATCATCTACGTCTATTTTTTTATGCAGAAAGGAGGGGGGGCCAAGGACAAATGCTTGCAAAAACGCTTCCCCTCCTCCCACAGAAGAAGAAGAGAGCTAAAATCAAGGTTCAGGGCTTCCGAGATGCCTGGACACTCTGTGTTTGAAAGATTGGAGGTCATAGGCATGGGGAAAAGATGGATTGAGGAGGATTGTTTCAGAGTTCACAGGTTGAGTAGATGAAAGATTGAAAATACCAATTAACCCTTGCGTTAGCGAGTTGGACAGAAAAGGAATGAGAAAGTGTAGAAAGTCTGGTGCTGCGTGCTCTCCTTAAAGGAGGAGGCATGTAGTTAGAGAGTTCAGAAGAGCAGTATCCTCCATAAAAGCGACAGTAAAGAGAGAGTGATGCAACATTGTGGGGAAGAGAGAGGGATTGAAGGCAGTCAGTAAGAAGGGAGGAATTGATGAGACGAAAAGCCTTTAATTCCCCCTGGTCAAATACGGCTGTGTGGGTGAGCCACTCCACGCATGAGAAGCGTTCTCTATACAGCGGCGGACAAGACCCCTGTACAGAGACAGACAGCAAATGAGCGGGAGTGAAGTAACTGCGGAGCCGGTACAACACATCTAACCTCTTAGAAGTTGTTTTGGAAAGAGAGTATATGTGACCTTCCAGGAAAGATTACGAGAAAAAGAAACGCGATATGTTAAGGGAAGAGGGAAGAGTGAGTTGTATATTGTTGAAGGTAAGGGGATAGTCGTGTGGAAGATTGTGATTGAAAGCCACAAGGTTTTCTCTGCCCCATTCAGAGATGGTGGAAAGACCAGAGGTCAGGTGTACCATAGCCATCCTACGCGAATCATGGAGTGACTGTTGAGAGGGAGGCTTTAAGAAGCGGGTCGAGAAGTGAAGAGTGGAATCATCGGCATAGGAGTGGATAGGACAGGAAGTGCGACTTGAAAGATCATTGATAAATAAAAGGAAAAGAGTAGGCGACAGGACAGAACCCTGAGGAACACCACTGTTAATCGCTTCGGGAGAAGAACAGTGGCCGTCTACAACCGCAGTTACAGAACATCCAGAACGGAAATTAGAGACGAAGGCACAGACAGAAGGATAGAAACCGAAAGAGGGCAGTTTTGAAATTAAAGATTTTTTGCCAGACTCTTTCAAAAGCTTACTGACGATCTGAAAGAAGATTGCGAGAAGAGAGGTGTTTAAGAATCTTCCTATTAAGGATAGACTAAAAAACTTTGGAAAGGGATGAAATCAAAGCAACTGGACGACAGTTCGGGGTTGACAGCGGTCACCCTTCTTTGGGACAGGCTGAATGAAAGCGAAGTTTCAGCAGGATTAATCGGTATTCGCAAGGGTTAATCGGTATTTTCAATCTTTCATCTACTCAACCGGTCAACTCTGGAACAATCTTCCTCGATCTATCTCTCCTCCTATCTATGACGTCCCATCTTTCAAACGCAGATTGTTTAGGCATCTCGAAAGCCCCGGACCTTGAATTTGGCTCTCTTCTTCTTCTATGGGGTTGGCGCTTTTGCGGACATTCGCCCTTGGCCCCTCCTTTCTGCATAAAAAAAGGAAGGAAAAGTACCGGATGAAAGATAAAGATGAAAGAGTTTGCCTAGGCAGGATGTCAGCACAGAAGCACAGTTCTTGAGAACAACAGCAGAAACACCATCAGGACAAAGTCAGAGGAGGGCAGAGAAATGGAGAAGCAGCACCGGAATCGTCCATGGTTGAGTTGGAGGCGAAAGTTTGAGCGAAGAGTTCAGCTTTGTCAGGAGAAGAGACGGCAACTGACGAACTGAGCCGTCGGAATGGAAAAGAGGAGGGAAAGAAGAGGAAGTAAAGTTGTTGGAGAGGTTCTTAGCTAGATGCCAGAAAGAGCGAGAAGAATTAGAACTGGATAGGTTTTCACATTTTTGTCGGATGAAAGAATTTTTGTTCGAGTCAAAGAACAGATTTTGCACGAGTCCGGGCAGAAGTATAAGCTGAGTCAGGAGTTAGATGGCGTCGGCGACGGTACTTTCTGAACCGCTTTTAATGTTATCCTCTGTTGCGGATAGCATTGAAACAAGTAAAGTTAACCCAAGGTCTTTTGCATTAGTAGTAGTAATAGAATATGGAATATACGCCTCCATGCCGGAGAGAATCACGTCCATGATGCGCCCAGCACACTCGGAAGGGCCCCGTCCACGGAAGCAGTAATCGTTCCATGGGAAATCAGAGAAGTACTGCCTAAGGGCCGCACAATCAGCGGCGCCAAAGTGCCGAATTGGAGCGATAGGACAGGAAACAGATAAGATTGTGGTCGGAGGAGCACAACAGAGAGAAAAGTTTGACAGAGTAAGAAGAAGGATGATGAAAGGTGAGAAATAAATGTAAAATGTTGGGCCTATCTCTAAGGCGATCGGGGATACGAATAGGGTGCTGTACAATCTGCTCCAGGTCATTCAGGGGTATTAGTAAAATGAGAGGAAAGCCAAAGGTGGTTATGAACATTGAAATCTCCTAAAATGGAGATTTCAGCAAAAGGAGAGTGAAATAGAACGTATTCCACTTTGGAGGTGAGGTAGTCAAAGAATTTTGGGTAGTTAGTAGAATTAGGAGAAAAGTAGACAGCGCAAATGTATTTAGTTTGAGACTGGCATGTAAGCCGTAGCCAGAGGGTATAGAATTCGGAAAATTCGAGTTCGGGAATACGAGAACAAGTTAGGTCATTGCGTACACATATGTAACATCCACTTTTGGAGGGAAATGGAGTTAGAGAAAGTAAGAGGGTACAGAAAAGGGGTTGCTGTCAGTCGTCCCAGACACCAGAGTTTCAGTGGGGAAGAGAAGGTGAGGTTCAGAGGAGGAGAGGTGGTGTTCAACAGATTAAAAATTTGGGGAAAGGCGACGAATGTTGCAGGAGTTTATGAAAAATCGATCAAGCTGAGGCCTAAAATATCTCGAATGGGCGGTAGCAGAGCCAGCCCCGCTGCACGGGTGTGCGTTCCCGGTATCGGCAGCCTTGGAGACAGAAGTGGAGGCATTTATGGTCCCCTCCCCAGGGGACTCCGAAGCTCTTAAAGTTGTTGCCTTTTTTTTTAATTTTAAAAGATTATGTAGCGTGTGAGATGCATGTATATGTAATGAAGAATAGGGAGAGAAGTGTGTGTTTGAGAACATGCTGGACTACTCACAAAGTAGATGAGACACGGAAAAAGATCAGCTAAGGAGGACAGTGACAGGAGAAACGGTAGTTCCAGCACTTCCTATCGTCTGTCTAACATCCCCCCAGAAGTACTTCCCTGGTTGATTTGTGTCCACAATCTCCTCCTTGATAATGTAAGAACCAAAGAATATCTTATTATTCCATAATTATTAGTATTTAAATAAATGTATTTTGCATGAATAAAGAAAATATATTTGTTTGCAAATTTTTTTTTGTCAGTTTCACTGCTGGTAGATCGCGTTAGGATGAGGCTGGTAAAAATAGATTTTGGATACCTAAAGTCTGAGCACCCCTGCTCTCATAGGCGGATCCAGCGAGGGTGCCATGGGGCTTAATTGAAACAACGGGGTTTAATTTGGAGGCCCCATACATCCTGCTTAAACGAAATTAGGTAAAACGTTTGAATGCTTATGTCCACGTTGCTTCAGTTAAGCACCTTGGCCCTTCCTCTGGATCCGCCTATGCCTGCCCTACACAAACTCGGCTAAAAACCAAAAGTATCCCCAATCGCAAACCGTCCGTATACAGGCTTGTATTTAGTTTAGAATAATATTTTTTATATATAACTGCAGACTCAACACGGAAAAATATTGTATTTTTAAACACAAACGGAATAGAATTTAAAGACTACTTTTATACTTTATGTCTCAAGGTAGAATAACCTCCTCAAAAAACCAAACCCAGAATAAAATTCGGGAAAAAACTTTTAACATATATATATATATATATATATATATGAACGTAGACAGGGGGGGTTACGGAGGCTTCAGCCGCCCCCGAAATAAAATCATAGGTTTGATATTTCTATGCATTACTTATGAGTAAGTTACCTTCAGCACATGTTTAGTTATTGTAATACATTTAGGAATGTGTTTTTACTCATTTACACACATATAAATAATATATATATATATATGGGATAAATTTCACAATTAAACATATGGAATAAATAAATGATACAAACCTACAAGGAAAAAGAAAAATGATTCCAAGGCCTTTCGTGTATTCAGAAGTACATTCCCTGACGAGGTGTATTTCTGAATACACGAAAGACCTTGGAATAATTTTTCTTTTTCCTTGTGGGTTTGTAGTATATATATATATATATATATATATATTAAAGTTTATGTAAACATATGCCGAAATCGCTTTGTTTCCAAGTTACATCCCGTTTTCTGTTCCAGCAATTCTTTCCGCAAACTGTTTACAAACACTGCTTGCCGACAATGTTTGTGAGTGTGTACGAGACTTATTTCATGATATGGCCTTGCCGATTGTAATGTTTCATACACATTATGGCATGTTTCAATATCGTTGAGTGTAGAGCCATCAGTCAGTCAGAGGTGCATCGCGTGTTTTACGTTCGTATTTGTAACTTTTACCGTGAATAAGTGCAGTCCAGTGAAAAAAAACCTTAAAAGTTTTCGTGCTATTCAGTGATAGTGTACATTTGAAGTGAGAATGGAGGCTTATTCAAACAGAGAAATGGCAGACATGTATCTCATGTATGGACTTGCCGAGTGTAATGCGGCCGCAGCAAGACGTCTGTATGCGGAAAGGTTTCGAATCGCAGTCTGCCAGATAAGAAGATCTTTCAGAGAATAGACGAGCGTCTTGGTGATACAGGATCATTCAACAAGCGAGTTTCAGATGGTGGTAGACCAATCAGCGCCAGAACTGTTGAGTTGGAGGAGCGGGTCCTGAATCGCGTGGAGAAACATCCTGGTTCAGCACTCGAAGAACAGCAGCAGCAGAGGGTGTAAGATACACAACTGTGTGGAGAATTTTACGGGAACATCAGCTTTACCCATATCACATTCAGAGAGTACAAGGCCTTAGTGAAGCTGATTTCCCACCACGAGAGGCTTTTTGTACTCGGTTCCTTCAACAGTGTGCTCGCGATCCTCTTTTTCTATCCTCCTTGTTGTTTTCTGATGAGGCTGCCTTCACAAGAAATGGCGTGATCAATTTTCACAACACTCATCTGGGCCGAAGAGAATCCGCATGCCATCATTCAGTCAAGGTACCAACAACAATTTAGTATCAATGTATGGGCAGGACTTATTGCCGACAACTTAATCGGTCCTTTTGTTTTGCCTGGAAGATTAACAGGAGATCCTGTTACGATTTATTAAAAAAGGATTTGTGCTAAATATGATGTAAATTAAATAATATTTAAAGGTCGCTCAAAGCACTTGAATTTTGTGACCTCTCTTCAACAGAGAACTGCTTAATTTATTTGTTGCGTGAAAATTAAATTAGGCTAAAAGCATTTTATAAAATTTTATTCAATCATCTTCTATTATACGAGTATAAATAAGGCGAAATGCACAATGTCTGTCTGTCTGTCCCGAACTTTCTCAGCTCCCCGCTGGACAGATCCCACCCAAACTTGGCAGGCTTACTATCCGTGACCCTGCGCGTAACAGTGACTATCAAAATTTCGATACACTATCACATAAAGTTGTGTGTGTGTGTGTATATATATATATAACTCTGTCTGTCTGTCTCACTCTAAAACACGGAAACGGCTCCTCGAGAAAAAAATTATTAGGTAAAAGTTGCTTAAAATTAATCGAAACCTACGGGAAAATTATTCAGTGCCTGGTTAAGGTCAACTGTACACCCTTGACGATTGACCTTGACCTAACCAATCGTCAAGGGCGTACAGTTGACCTAACCGGGCATTCAATTCAGTTATCTGTGATATTCTAACTTCGTTTTTTTTTAAATTTCCGGGAAATACCGGGTACCCCAGCTAATATAAAATAAAATACTTATATTCATACCGTAGTTATAGTTTTGGATTCAACTAAAAGTATAGTAAATATAGAAAAACAGTAAATGGCCTCTTTTTTTTGTAAAGCACAAATATATGACATTTACAAATTTATAGCTTTTCCTTCGATTAAGAAAATATGTGCATGCAAGAAATGGCACCTCCTTTTTTTACATTTCAAAACAAAATGGATGACATTTGTAACATAAATCAAGCTTTTGCTTCAACTAAAAATAATATAAGGAAGGCAATAGCAAATGGATATGTTTGACAGCGATCTTTTCAAAGGTTTGGGGAAACGCTTCCGGTGGTTCTCTACTAGTTGGAGAAAGTATTGCTTCTGTTCTTCGTTGCGGGTTGTTGTTGATTCAGTGAATGAGGTCATCAACGCGACACTACGCTCAGCAAAGTCATTAACGACTCGAATGCCATATACAACGTCGCGGACATTCTTCCACGATTCGTCCTCGTCCCAAACGGAGGGATCTTTTTCAGTCAAGGTCATTGGGATATCCAGAATAGTGAATAATCTCTTCGTGTTCGAAATAACAAAGTTACGTATTTCAGGAATCTCGGAAAGGCCCCGTAGCCCCCTGACATTTAAATTGACCATCTTAGTCTTGAAGATCCCTCCTCGTATAAGGCTTTTACCATCTCACGTTTCTCATCGATGGAAATCGATGAATCGAAAAAAGCAAAACCCACCAGTTCTTCGCTTAACCCTTTACGGACGAGTCCGCAGCATATGCGGCCACTCTTGTTACCAGAACGTATAGGTTTTATTGTTATTGAAAACTAAATATTTTAGTAACTAGTCACTGAAATGATACACATTTTGGGTTCCTTTCCCGACAACTAAATGACATCTATATATAAACACGTAGAAACATTTATAGAAACGAGGCATTGTAGTACAATTTATATTATTATTTCTGGTGGACCTTAAGGTACCATCCATCGTTAAAGGGTTAAATACCAAAGATGGCGAGACAGGGCCTTTGCAGTCACATGTAAAGCCGAATCATCAATATCTCAGAACTTTATAATCCTCCCGATGAGCTCAATATCATTTCTAGGAGCCTCGATTGCGTTTGATGCTGTAAACCAGGAAACTGGATAGAAACCATCAAACCGAAAAGGACAAAACGGCGAATCCCATTTGCCTCCCGAGCAGTAAGTCGAAACTGTTGCCTGAAGAGGAAGATTTTGTCAACATACAGTATATCAGTCGAGCCATCCATCTCGCTCGGTGGAGAGCTCCAGGCTGTCGGATGCTAATACCACGAGGTGGGGTCTCGCCAAGAATGATTAGAGAGAGCTCAAGTGACTCCCTGTAGTCATCTCGAGCATGGTTTTCCTTCAATTGGCGGAGAGAGAAGGAGATGATTGTCTCCTTAATGGGTTCCACATGCCGCTTCAAATGATTCTCATCCGCAAGGGTGCGAATGCATCCGTAATGGAACGTACCAACTTGATTCTTGAATCTCTTGAAGAGGGGAATTTCAGGCTCTGAAGACTTTGAGGACATGGTTTCTGCAAAAACGTTTTCTAACGCCACTTCAAGTATATGATGGCGAAAAGCAGCATGAAGAAGGGAGTTGAATACACGTTCCACTCCATCCTCCAGTATTGTAACCAGTGGTATCAAATGACATGATCTTGATTTGATCCTCTGTGCACCAATCTTTGAGGCATTGCATGACTGCACGTGCTTAAGATTCTCCAGTTCCTGACGATAGTTTAGGGACACCAAGGAGCTTATCCACGCCAGCTCCCAACACCAGCACTGAGAGACGGTCCACTTTGTTCTGAGATCCCGTTGTGTCCGCTAGGATTTTGCCAGCCCAATGAACGGTCAAGTCTCTCCGAATCTCCACTGTAATTTCTGCACGAAACCGGATACGGGCACTTCTAATGGAGGACCGGCTGAGGGCCAGCTCCTTCACATCGTGATCAAGGAATGATGCAACTGTGGGGAGGACAAAATCAGCACTTCGGTCTGTCGTCTTGGTTCGATCGAGGGCAGCAACAGTTGCTCGATTCAGTACCTGCACTGGACGACGGCAACGTTGTCTCTGTTTTGGAGGTGGAGGCACAATGTCATCTGTATCATTTGAGGGAATGGATGACTCCACCAGGACTGCTTTCGCTTAAAGTTGACGGGCTTCTTCTTCCATTTCTTACTTGTGTTCGAAATGACGTTGTTCTCTCTCCTCACGCCGGCTCTCTATCTCGCTAAATAATGTGTCAACGCGACCCATGCGGCCTTGTCGGTTCTGCCGCTGGAGCTCCAGAAAATCCTGGTCCTCCTGCGTTGTTATTAGGTTCATGGCGTTGGCATGGGCGATATCGAACAGTTTTTAAAATTTATCTTTGAAATCAGCCTCGTTGCGCTTCTGGATTTCGGTCTTCCGCTTTGAGCTTTTTTCTTAAGCGCTTGCCACGCCTTGAAGAGCTTGTCAAGTTTAACGATCGCATTGTACTCTCGGAGCATGGGAATTCTGACTTTCATCCAGAAGGAGACTGCTTCCGTTATAACAGCTTTTTCTGCCTCCTTCACCATCTTCCTTTCTTCGAGGTGAAGGTGCGAGAGTCGTTGCGATACTTCGCCTTGAGAGAGAAACTTGCTCCCGGACGAAGGGTTCTTTATAGGTTGCCCCAGTAGATATAATTCGTCTTTTCGGCGGATTCTGATACGCGATTGACCACGAGTTGATGTACATGGTCAGCTTTTTTCATATTTTCTAAAAAAAAAAAAAAAATACATATCAGAAAGTGATAAGAACGTACGTTACGTGATAGAACATGGTTAATTAATCATTTTTAGGAAAAAGTGATGAATGATTAAATTTTCTAATTAATCAATGATTAACTGGTTGAAAATTATTAAAAATTAAATACTTCTGAAAAGTGTAAGAAAGAGCTTTATTGTTTATGTTGCGTGAGATAAGACCGAAGAAAACATTTTGCTCAAACACTTAGTTTGCTTTAGTTCAAGAAATCAGGCATGGACGGATTAGGCAGTTAATGCCTGCAAAAAAGTGCCAAATTCAAATGATACATCACAAAATTTAAGGTAAAATGATGGTGAAATTATGAGGAAAATTAATCATTTCCCATTATTTTCTAAAACATATTTTTTTATTAATTAATGGTTAAATTCGAAGCAATGATTAATTGATTAATCAGAACCATGTGCGTGATATTCATAATTTTGGGGTCTATTTTAGGAAACTTGGACGTTGTTGAGAGACCTCTAAATATTATTTGGTTTAACTAAAATTTTATCTTTCGGCTTGTCTCTAGAGAAAACAAATGAAGGGGGTAAGATCTGTAAAATTTATATATATATATATATATATATACAAAGGTGGGCAGGACCGAGTTCCAAAAGGACCGAACTCCAGGAACTCGGTCCTTTTTAAGGACCGTGAGCGGGAAAGTCGGTCCATTTCTCAGTGAGGACCGAAATGAGGAGCGACGGTCCATTTTTAAGCAATTCCGGACGGTCCGGTCCGGACCGGACGGTCTTTTTTAGTGATTTTAGTGTGTTTAGTGATTATTTGAAGTTCTAAAGAAGATGGATCGTTTCCTCCAGAAGACTCAGAAAGAGACTGAGACTGAACTGAAACTTGTTTCAACACCTGGAGGAGACGAAGAATCTACTGATGTTAGTGCTTCAACTTCAAGTCAAGCAACTGGAGCTCCTAGCGGAAGAACTGAACCCGGTAATCCCTGGCCGTACCTGGACAAATACTTTGAATACCTGGGCCCCAAGGGTGAGCAGAACCTGGAGTACAAGTGCTTGCTGTGTTCATCAAGTTTAACACGCCTATCCCATCCAGTGCCGCCGTGGAGAGGCTCTTCTCTTTGGGGAAGGACGTCCTCAAGCCGAAAAGGTCAGGGCTCAGTGACAGCCATTTTGAAATGCTAGTCTTCTTGAAGGGAAACTCAAGCATTTAACTTAATAACTTTTTTTCAATTTATGTATTGTATTAATTATAATTTACGTTAATAAAATTAAAGATTTCCGGTGTCTTTAATTTCATTTTTCATTTTAATAAAATTTTTCACTTATATTATATATAAGGACCGAGGACCGAGTCGTTCCTAGGTCCTATCTTCAGAAAGGACCGTGACTGGGACCGTCGGTCCAGTTTGAGGCAAGGACCGGGACCGGGATCGTCGGTCCTTTTTGAGGCCCGGGTGCCCACCTTGTGTATATATATATACAAAGGTGGGCACCCGGACCAGAAAAAGGACCGACGGTCTCGGTCCCGGTCCTTGCCTCAAACTGGACCGACAGTCCCGGTCACGGTCCTTTCTGAAGATAGGACCTAGGAACGACTCGGTCCTCGGTCCTTATATATAATATAAGTGAAAAATTTTATTAAAATGAAAAATGAAATTAAAGACACCGGAAATCTTTAATTTTATTAACGTAAATTATAATTAATACAATACATAAATGATGAAAAAAAGTTATTAAGTTAAATGCTTGAGTTTCCCTTCAAGAAGACTAGCATTTCAAAATGGCTGTCACTGAGCCCTGACCTTTTCGGCTTGAGGACGTCCTTCCCCAAAGAGAAGAGCCTCTCCACGGCGGCACTGGATGGGATAGGCGTGTTAAACTTGATGAACACAGCAAGCACTTGTACTCCAGGTTCTGCTCACCCTTGGGGCCCAGGTATTCAAAGTATTTGTCCAGGTACGGCCAGGGATTGCCGGGTTCAGTTCTTCCGCTAGGAGCTCCAGTTGCTTGACTTGAAGTTGAAGCACTAACATCAGTAGATTCTTCGTCTCCTCCAGGTGTTGAAACAAGTTTCAGTTCAGTCTGTCTCTTTCTGAGTCTTTGGAGGAAACGATCCATCTTCTTTAGAACTTCAAATAATCACTAAACACACTAAAATCACTAGAAAAGACCGTCCGTTATTGCTTAAAAATGGACCGTCGCTCCTCATTTCGGTCCTCACTGAGAAATGGACTGACTTTCCCGCTCACGGTCCTTAAAAAGGACCGAGTTCCTGGAGTTCGGTCCTTTTGGAACTCGGTCCTGCCTACCTTTGTATGTATATATATATATATATATATATATATATATATGGGTGTCCCAAAAGGTATGCCTAAAAATAAACTTTTACAATTTTTTTTTTTATTATAAATGATAGAGTTAAAGAACAATGAATGTATATCACCTTTAATTATCACTATATTATGTACATTTTGAGACGAATTACAGTTGGATAAAAATATTATAGTCCCCCTTTAATAACAATTTTTTTCTTTGTTTTTGTTAATTCGTTTTCTGTATTTATCGTATGAGGCTAACAATACAGTGAATAAAAAATTCGTGTGTTTAAGTGTGACTAATAAATTATTAACTTCCCTTTACCTTTACTGGAAAAGAATTGGTAAAGTCGTAGATATTTAATGACTGAAATATTAAAACTGATATTATGAATCACTGGAAATTTTTGAACGAGGAAGAGAACGGGGAAAATCCCTTTCATTCCAAGAAATGAAAAGGTAAGATTTAGGAGTAACGTGGAAACTTAGTTGTTGGGTTTGGTGGGGATGGGGTGGGTGGGGAGACTGAGTAAAGCGAAGATTGAGGCGAATTGTTTGTTACGTTGTCATAAATTTTTTTTTATTGAATATTTTGACTTTCATTCTAGTTTCGGTGCTCTTTTAGTATGCGGTCTACAGACAAATTCACACTTTAGTATGCGGTCTACACCAATTTGTTTTTTAAATGTAGTTAAAGAAGGTTGAAATGACAATCTTACTTGAAAAAAATTTATTGAAAAGTTAAAAACATAAAAAGTTTAAATGTAAGGAAAAAAATTTATTGAAAAGTTAAAAACAAAAAGTTTAAATGTAAGTATACCTTCTTAGCTTGTTTACTAATTGCTTGTTTACATCCCAATGTCAGTCGCCCTTGACGATTGGTTAGGTTTAGTCATGATATTTTCGTTAGTTTTAACGAAAATATCTTGACTAAACCTAACCAATCGTAGGTAGACTGCTGTAGACTGCACTTTGAAAAAAGTAGAGCGCGGCAGAATTTGTAGACCGCATACTAAAGGAGCGTAGAGCGCGGCAGAATTTGTAGACCGCATACTAAAGGAGCACCCTAGTTTCTGTATTTTGTTAAGGATTATACAGTTCAAAAGTCAGGTATTACGTAATGATACAGGGAATAGTCACATCACATGTTCGATATGGCCACAGTTAACGGCAATGCATTTGCGCAGCCAGCTAGGAATATCACATCAATGCGCTCCTCCTTCGATAACATCTCATAACTCATTTACCTGCAAAGAAACAGAAAAGCCCTATGTAACCTGACTTTTGAATCACCCTGTACAATACATGACTGTCTCACATTTCAAATATCAGAGTTAATTTTTTTTTCCCAAATGAAACTTTTTAGTTCAGTTTTTGAGGTTTCAGTATCGTTGGTGAAAAGGAACTTTAATTAATCTTAAAATTGAAATATTCGTCTCTAATTTTTAAATTAATTAAATATTTCCTTCTGTTGACGTTCGGCGAGTCTCCATTCGCCTTGGTGACATATAAATCCATTTTAAGCTCGATAACTGCGCGTAAATAAGATGAAAAAGGGAAAGGCAATAAAGTGCGAGCGCTCACTCCGAAATCACGCAAATTGGGTTCGACTCCCATTGGCAGGGGCGCATTTACAATGTGCGGTGCCTTGGGCAAACTATTTCTCGGGATGTATTATTTTAGTGCGTTAATGAATGACAATATTTTGTAATGCACATAACAGATATATTTTTTTTAACACACACAAAGCACACATGCGGAAGCCATTCGGCTTATTAATGTGATATTAAAGACTATAACTTAACTATGTACACATACAGTGTATACAGCTACACTAGTAGGCTACACAGTTGTAATGCACTTAATAAACATCTACACAGTTATTGTAATGCACTTAATAAACAGCTACACAGTTGTAATGCACTTAATAAACAACTAAACTGTACAGTTTACTGCACTGTAGATAGAGTGTAGATTTGTAGTGAATATTACATAGGACGCTTCCTGGTTTTTTGTTCGGGAAAATGCGTGATTGTGTCCTCGAAACTCACCGACTGCAACACCTCATGCTCTATACTCAACAGCGCCAGGGACGAAAGGCGTTCCTGGCCCATTGTGGAGCGAAGGTAATTTTTGATCAGTTTGAGTTTCGAGAATGAACGTTCACCAGAACAGTTCGTGACAAACATACACAGGTATATTCTCATTGCTATTTCCATGTTTGGGAATGATCCTTTCAGTTCGTTTGTGTTCATATGCCGATAAAATCTGTTGCACATGTCTTCACGTTCCGTCCGGGATTCTGTTTCACTTTCGGTGAGTTTTCATTAGGGCAGCGAACTGCACAACTTCTGTTACCAGCTCTTTCTCCAGATTAGCCGGATAGCATTCTACTAGATGTTCAGCTGACCGTCGAAGACTGTCGAGTGTCGATGTCCAGGACTAGAAGGAAACACAAAAATCCAAATCTTTTCTGCAGGACAGCGTACGCTTCTAGACGAGTGTTCAGAGTGGTACACAGTTTATCAATTATCGGTAGAAATGCAGTGGTCCGAAATGAATCTCTTGGTGTCACGTTCGTATCTTCGGCAGTTCCGATTTCGTCATGATGGTGCTTTCTCTTCTTTGTGCGTTGAGTCGATTCCTATACTCGATGACTACACTTTCCGATGCCCTAGTCCTCGAATTCGTCAAATCTTGATCTGAGATCTTCAACAAATTGCAGTAGTGATTTCAGCAAGAGGGTGGCTGAGTCTAACGACATTCCTTGTTTTTGCAGAGATGCATTCGTTTTTCGAAATCGTTTGAAAATAGTGTTCCATAAAACCAATAAAATGGCTGTTTCGAGTTGTTGAAGCTGTTTAGACAATCCCCTGGCTTCGATCCTGGCTTCCGCAGTTTGACTGGTATCTGCTGCTAGCTCATCCAGTACCACGATATTCTCGGCGTAGCCTTCGGTTAAAGATTGGACGGCATCTGATCTGGCTGACCAGCGGGTATCGGAGAGACCTTTGTCGACCTTTAGTTTCTCACTACGGGAACTAGTATCGAGAACCTCTACATGTCGACGCCATCGGTATGTCGAGGAGACGAGAAACGTGTAGACATTCTGAATGAGCATAAACAATTCAACGGCTGCTGTGCAACTGTCCACTGCTGATTTACCCACAAGATTTAGTGAGTGGCACATGCATGGCACAAACTCAGCATACGGAGATTTTGACTTGATGTGGCTCTTTACGCTGTTGTATTTCCCTGCCATATTGCTTGCGTTATCATAAGACTGTCCTCTGCAGTCTCCAATTCGAATGCCATGCGTCTCCAGAAAGTTGAGAACCACGTCGGCGATTCCTTTCCCTGTATGTGTGTTCATAGGTATGAACTGTAGAAATCGCTCGACGGACCCAGACTCAACTACATATCGGACGGTGAAGCACAGTTGATCGGTGTGGGAAACATCAGGCGTAGAGTCGACGGATAGAGAGTAGTATTTTGACTGCTGGATTTTTAGGATAATCGTCTGAAGTACTTTATTGGCCATCAACAGTATGAGTTCCTCGCAAATGAAATGAGAGAGATACGAGGTGTGTCCGCTACCTTTGTTGGCATGCTCGCTTATATGCGCAGCTAGAAAACTGTCATACTTACTTAAAAGTTCTAAAATTCCGTAATAGTTGCAGTTGTTTGGTGAACCGAAAGGGGAGTTGTGTCCACGAATTGCTAGTCCTCGTGACGTGATATACTTGATAACGTCGACACAACGCCGCAAAACTTCCTGCCAGTAGTTACACTCCTTTTCAAACAGGTTCACCAGTTTCGAATCAACACGGCCGGAGACAGACTTTCTAACCAACAAATATCTCATCGACTCCATATGTTGCTCACATTTTCCATGTGCTTCGACCGATTGTCTACCATGCTTCCAGTCGTTGAACCCGATTGTGAACTTGCTGTCCGCCCTCAACATTAATTTACAGACAAAACAGTAAACACAGCCTGTGGACTCAGAATAGCACAGCCATGACACCTCAATCCTCTCATTCGTCAGACTATGTTTCTTAACAAATAATGTCTTCGTACATCGGCGTGTTGTACCACTTTCAGTAGTTGAAGAGTTACTGAAGTCGCTGTCATAATTTCGGCAATCTGATGTTCCCCACTCTATCCAGAACTCTCTAAAGTCATCGGTCAGTACTTGTAGCCACAAACCAATGTCATTAATTGCATGTCCTGAAACTGGTGGGCCTGCTGAACGCACTGACGTAGACGGGTCTTCTGAAGACGCAGCTGCTGATGTAGCGGAGGCAACTGGTGGGCCTGCTGAAGGGGTTGACCTAGACGAGTCTCCTAAAAACGCAGCTGCTGAAGTAGCGGAGGCAGCTGGTGGGCCTGCTGAAGGGGCTGACTTAGTTGCTGATGATTTAATCCAATTAGTCAGTTTCGGCACCGTCGCAAGAAACTCTTCTCTGCGCTTCTTATCCCTACGCTTTTCACTACCGGGTTTATATTTCCTCCTTCGTTCCCAGTCACGGCTCGTTTCCATGTTGTACGTATTACAATACCAACAATAAGAACATGAATCATGAATCTGCAACAGAAACAACAAGAAGTAAGTTAGTAACAACATTAGAAATGAGTAACACTAACAAGAACAACAAATTAAATACCATCAAAGCGGATATTAGAATGCCTGATGCCATGCCGCCTACCGGAAAAAGTAAAACTCGTCGCAGATGGCAAATACGTGGTTTAATTTTTTTCAATTGAAATTTGCGGGGCCCATCGGGCGCGGGTCCTTGGACATTTACCTGCTGCGCCACCCCCTAAATGCGGCCCTGCCCATTGGCTCCTAGTTTCCCATTTTATTGGCTCTTTCCACAGTGCAACACATACCTTTAATATTTTTTGCTTACAGTATTTGTCTTTTAGAATGGAAGGTTGACACGGTTTTTGCTACTTAATCTTTTACATCTTGAATTTGTGGAATTCGTTCGTGTGATCAAATTTTGAAAAACTTAATGTCTATTATTATGAGACGTCACTGTTTTCTCGTATTACTTATCGTAAAGCCGATGATTTAGGACCCTATTCACACTTCGTCGACACTCCAAAATAACCTAACTTAACCTAACTGAGCCTAACCTAACCCGTTTCTAACCCAATTAACCCTAAACTAACCTAACCTAATCCAACCTTAAAACAACTTAGCGACAAAATGTTATCCCCCTGAATCATAGCAAAAGTCTTTGAAAATAAGTAATTTTTGTTTATCAGTTTTTTAAGTAAAATTTGGAAATTCCTAAAAATTAAATATTTATTTTACAGAAAGTACCTTTGCGTAATCCGTCTTATTAGGGAAAGTCTGAGTCATAATACTTTATACTTTATTATTAATAAATGTATTGTAACTGAAAAATCTTTTCCTACTTCGAAATTATAATGTAATTTTTGTTTATATGTGAAGAGAAACTTCGTTTCTGTCTCAGTTCAAACAGTGGCGGATTTAGGATGCGGGTGCGGGGGTGCCTTTAATACGGAGAAGCTAATTTTGCGCCCCTATTAAAGGCCATACATAGAAATTATAATTCGTTAATAACGATTAAAGAGCATTAATTTAGTATATTTTTGATATTGCGTCGCTTGAAAATTTTCCATTTTATGGATAATACAAACACGTAACACATGAACGAAACAGTTTAATGAAAAGTATCAACAAAATGTATAAATTTAGACAGTTTTTAAAGTTAAACCATAATAACACAGTTAATGTTTTCGAAATTAATTAAATCCTTCATGTTAATCCTCCACCCTCATGTCAACGCATTGTGAATTTAATTTGTATGACCTTAATATCAACTGGATTTGAGTGTCAGCGTTCTAAAAATACCATTTTGTTGATACATAAATAAAGGCCTATGGAAATCATTGTATTTTTGCTTGCCTTCAAATGAATCAGAAATACTGCGAGTGACATCCATTTAGAATGCTCTAAATTTTCTTTGGCGCCCCTTCAGGAGACCGCACCCCCTCCACCTTTCAGAATTTTTAGATCCGCCACTGAGTTCAAAGACGAGTTTATGCCTTTTTATTTTATAATAATTTCTTTTGTGAGTCAAATCGGATGAAAAACACCCGAGGGTGTTCCATGAAGTTGTAATCTGCTTTTTGTAGTATTTTTTTGTTGTCTCAGGATAAAGGGTTCGGAGGTCAGAGGGCTGGAAGGCAAACATCTAGTGCGGGGTCCCCATCATACATGCAGCTATAAGCCCTATATTCCCCATAACGATATCCGAATCTTCTCAGTTTCATTCACTGCTGATTTTTAATAAGAAAAAGACATTTTTTTTAAGGTAGTTTTATGCGCAGAATTCAATTTTGGCCTTTCTTAAACGCAAAAATTAACCAAACCTAAGATATATAAACCGTAACCTAACTAAAATAGAAAGTAAATTATAACCATCTATAGCTTAAATGAACGCAATATCTTCCACAAAAAAATCATACATCTTGTTTCAAAAGTATACAATACCCTGAAAGGATACATATTTTAATTTATTTTATTTCGAATTTAATAACCTTTATTAATAAAATAAATACAGTGGCCTCACAATTCACAATGACATAAATAATTGCGATGCTGGACTATTTATTTTATTACATTTGGCCCTTAAGCTTTAAGGCTTTACTGGGCTCTTATTAAAAATAAAACGGAGGTATTATTAATAATAAATAAATCATGAATAATATTATTAATAATTAAGGTATGTATTAATCTTAAATTATCATTATCGATATAACAAATGCGAGGTCATTATTGAAGGTATTATACCATATACCAATACCATAACAAAAAAATCAATATTATGTTATAATGTTATAATGTTTCAGACCAACAAAGACCCTAGGATCCACTCATGGTTGGTCTACCTAACTGCGTTCGTAATTGTGTATTGCGCATGTCCTCCGTGGTGGCGGAGGGGACCTACAATTTTACGTGGGTTCCGAACCACAAGAACATGAGAAATTTTTATATTGGGCACACTAGGGGCCATTTCGGCCCATCGAGGTGGCTCCACTATGTAAAAAATGCCTGTACATTGGCAACAACCAATTTTTACAAAACTAAATAATTATCAATTTAAAACTAATTAATTATCAATTAAAGACTAAAGATAGAATCTCTCAATCCAGAGGATCAAGTCATAATACACTACTATCCACAAATATGTTACACTCTATATCTATTTATAACCGACATGCAAATATATCAGATCCAATGAATCCAGTCAATTTCATTACGATATCCATCACTACCATTACCTTGCCAACCAAAAATAAGTCACGGTCCATATCAACTGCGGACCAAGTCACAATTTACAACCATATATATTTCCATATATACACTTAGGAGGAAAAGTGTAGGTGTGGCTGTAAAGACTGTACAGTAATGTAGAAATGTGTGTGTACCCATTTTGGGGCTCCCATTTAAAGGTGTTTGTGGGGCAAGTGAAGATCATGAGTTTTTCAATACCTCACAGTACTATGGGGGGCACCGCTCGGCAGAGGAATCTCTTTAAATGGGGTGTGTAAGGACAGAGAGTATCCCCTAACCCAAGATGCTGTCTCCCTATATCCCACAACACTTGTGTTGAGCTGTGGGATCTATCACCACAAAGCCTTAATTTTACTACCTTAAACTATACCCAATCTATCAACATATGCGTCTAATCGATTTTTAAACATGTTTATAGACGTGCTACCAATTACTTCTACCGGCAAACTATTCCAGCTATTTACTATTCTATGCGTAAAAAAGTTTTTGGCAACTGTTGTCTCGAACCTTCTACTTGTCAACTTACACCCGTTATTTCTAGTCCTATTATATTGAGATATTTCGAAAAGCTATCTCTATCTCCGTTATCGAACCCATTCATAATTTTGAAAACCTGGATTAGATCACCCCTTAGCCTCCGACTCTCGAGTGTAGTCAATTTTAACTCCTTAAGCCTATCCTCGTACGACTTTTACCTAAGTGACGGAATCATCTTAGTTGCTCGTCTTTGAACTCTTTCGATTTTGTTTATATCTTTGCGCATATGTGGATTCCAAAATTAGAACGCGTACTCCAAATGGGGTCTAACTAATGATTTATAAAGTGGAACTATAATATCGCGCGATTTGTACTCAAAATTCCGAGCTATAAAACCTAACACTTTGTTCGCCTTATTGACCGCTGCTGTACTTTGTTTCGCTACTTTTAAATCACCAGTGACTATAACGCCTAAATCTTTTTCCTGCTCTACGCTTGTTATCTCTTTCCCTGACATACTATACGCAAAATTACCGTTACGCGAACCTATATGCAAAATTTTGCACTTATTGACGTTAAATCTCATTTGCCATGTGACTGACCAATCAACGATTTTATTCCGATCTTCCTGGATTTTACCTCTATCTTCGTCATTGATCGCCCTACCACCCAGCTTCGTGTCATCCACAAACTTTGAAACTGTACTGACTAGGTCGACATCTAAATCGTTAATATATATAAGAAAAAGCAAGGGGCCCAATACAGAACCCTGAGGAACGCCACTCGCTACATTAGCCCAACACGACTCCGCTCCATCAACGACCACCCTCTGTTTCCTACCTCGCAACCACTCTTCTATCCAATTTATTACTACACCCCTGATTCCATGAGCCTTAGTTTTTTCAATGAGTCTTGTCTTTTGTGCGGCACTGTGTCAAACGCTTTTTGAAACTCTAAATACACTACATCAACCGCCCGATGTCTATCATAAACGTCAACCACGCTTTGGAAAAATTCTAAAAGATTAGTTAAGCAAGATTTGTTTCGCCAAAAACCGTGCTGCGTATTTCTAACTAGTTTATGCCAGCGCCGGGCTTAGGATATTTCGGGCCCTGTGCAGAGTATACTGTACGGGCCCCCCATGACACAAGTCAAATTGTTTTTCATTGCTAATCATTTTATTTTAGTAGATTGTTAACAAGTACAACAAGTAAAATTTAACTATACAAGTGCACCTGTAACAGAATACCAACAGACCAACAGCCTTTACTATTATTACTACTTATTACTTTATTATTATATCAACTATTTAAACTATCATAAGAGGTTTCAACCAGCGCCGGCCTTAGGATTTTATTAGGAATAGGATAATTCATTTAATTAGGATATTCAACAAAAGTAAATACACAAAATAAAGTTTGTAAATATACAAAAAGAAAATAACTTAATCAACTACAAATGAATATTTGACAATTGTAATATAAGAATACAAAACATAAAAGAATTAACTAGATTTAATAAAAATAAACATAAACCAATTGCAGGTATATATAAGTAACAAAAAATCTTTTCATTAAAATCTATCTACTGTTTTAAATGACTGAGAAGAAAAGAAAAATCAAGCTAATACACAAATATATATTACACAATATTACACAAATAAATGACATTAATTTACACCAATTTTGGCACTCTGACGTCGATGGTAAATTTCTGTGAAATTTTCGGGCCCCCCTAAGTTGCGGGCCCTGTGCGACCGCACAGTTCGCACACCCCTAAGGCCGGCACTGTTTATGCAATTCTAAATGTTCGACTATACGATCCCTAATTATTGATTCCAGTAGCTTACCTACAACAGACGTTAAACTGATTGGCCTATAATTTCCCTCCGCACCTTTATCGCCTTTCTTAAAGATAGGTGTTATTGCTAACTTGAAATTATCTGGTACGCACCTCTCAGAAATAGACGCATTAAAAATCTTTGTTAGCGGCACAACAATGCTATCTTTTAATTCTTTTAGTTGTATGGGATATATGGAATCTGGCCCCGGTGATTTACGCGTTTTCATTTTATCACTAACCACAATATTATCCAAAATATTACCATTATCAAAAGGTATTATGTCTATGACCGTAGGGATATTCGTTACATCTTCTATAGTAAAAACTGACGTAAAAAATTCGTTTAGCAAGGTATCCATTTCCTTGTTTTCAGAAACTAGATCTCCGTTTACATTTTTCAAAGGCCCCAAGACACTTCTTACTGGATTTCTATTGTTGACGTATTGAAAGAATCGCTTGGGGTTTTCTTTACCGTCACGAGCTATGGAGATTTCAAATTCGCGCTTGGACTTTTTTATTACACATTTCGCTTCACGCCTTAGAGATATGTAGTTGTTTCGTAACCACAAATTGTCTTTATCGCACTTATGTAGCCTATAAGCCCTATCTCTACTCTTTATAATGTCTCCTACTCTAGAAGTAAACCACAAGGGCTTGTTGTTTTCTTTCGCACGCTTAATTTTGTACGGTACACATTCCTCATTTATAGTCCTAAATACTGTTTCGAACGATTCCCACATTAGTTTTGCGTTGGAGTTCCCATTACGTTTTCCCAATTGACGTGTGACAATTTATTTCGAAATTTACAAAAGTCTGCGTGCTGGAAGTTAGGAATTTTAGTCGAGTTAGTTGGTTTCGAGTGACTTACTGAGAGGACAAACTCTACCACATTGTGATCGCTATTACTTAACGGTTCTATTACTTGAAGATCAGTAATTAGGTATTAATAAAATTAGCCTATCATCCGTAGTTATTACTAAATCTAAAATACTGTCCAACCTCGTAGGTTCCCCATCCTTTTGAATAAGAAAGCTATCCTCGAGAAAATTAATTAAACGATTACCTTCCGCGTCTCCCTGCATTGTATCGTAATTCACGTTGGCGCAATTAAAGTCACCCATAACTAAAGCCTGCTCACTACCGATTATTGTCTTTAGTTCACGATATAACGCTTCGTCCGTATCAGCTGTTTGATTAGGGGGCCTATATATAACCGCAACAAGAAGTTTGAAATCGTTCAATTTAAGTTCTGCTATAGTCGAATCTATCGGTTCTGGAATTGTGTGTTTTACTTCTAAACGTTCGCAATATTATCTTTGATATACAACATAACACCGCCTCCTCGCCTACCTATTCTGTTTTTAACAAAAAGTCTATAACCTTTAATTTGATACTCCCCTACAAAGTCACGTGTTTCAGTGCTAAGCCACGATTCACTTATCGCAATTACATCATAGTCTTTACAAGTAATTAAAGAAAAAAATTCGTTTATTTTATTTCGTAGGCTACGAGCATTTAGGGATAGAACCTTCAAATTGTTTGTAACTGCGACACCTTCGCGAGCGCAGGGGAAATTTGTGGAATTTACGCTGGGACCGTTCGAGTTACGGCAGCCTGAAAAGAAGAGACAGTATTATGAAATAGTCTTCCTAAACGCGCGGCTCCAACGTCATTAAGATGAAGTCCATCTTCGAGGAACAAGTCCCTCCTGCCGTAGAAACTGTTCCAAATATTTGCAAAATGCACTCCGTCCTGTTGGCAAAGAGACTTTAGGTTATTGTTAATATTGGTCGCCTTGCTGTAGAAATTGTTACGTTGGATAATTCGAGGAAGCGTACCTGTTAAAACAATCTTATTAGTTTTTCCTTTAATCGCTCTAGTAAGTCCCTGTACCTAGCCAGCAGTTCTTCCGATCTAGAATTTAAAACGTTATTAGTACCGACATGAATAACACGTTGTGTCCTCGGCGGTACCGTCTGTAAAATGGTCAACACTATTAGTTATATCCTCCACCCTTGCACCAGGGTAGCAGTAACGGCGCCTACGACGAGGGTTTCTCCCACAGAATTCCTCGAGCTGCCCTCGAACAATGGAATCGCCAACGAGTCGTATTTCCGGTTCATCAGCATCTTCGAAACCTAAAACAGAAATCGTATTGCTTGTTATTACTGGTAGACAAGTCTTAGGTTTTCTCAATGGGGCTCCATTACGCATTCGAACGAAGGGTTGGGAACTAGGGGAAGAGAGAGGGCTATTAGTACTATTTATATTATTAGTAGAAACTGAGGCAGGAGGGGTCGTAACTGGAGTTTCAAGGGATTCTAATTTTGCCGTCAGGAGCATCACGCTTTCTTCAAGCCCCACCCTGACCTCCCTCTCACGTTCTAACTCGTTCCTCAGCACTTCCATGCTTGAGCACCACCTGCAAACTAACTGTTCATTATTATTAACCATTGTAAACGCGTAAGCGGCAAATTTCCCTTCACAGCGACTGCAAGTACTTGACGGGGGTGCTATGCTTTTAATTAGTTAAAAAACAAAAAAAAACACAAAACGAGCGTTTGGAAATTATTAAATTACAACGTAGGTTTACCGCGTGCTTACTGTGCCGTCACCTGCGAAAACCCGCAAAAATGTTCTTGAAACGCAGAAACAGGTTCTTGTAACACAATTTTATGCTAAATGAATATATAATTAAGCTACCGACGAAAGATCTGTTAAAGAAAAAGTATTAAATGAAACTTATCTGTCCGCTATTCGACCGACTTAATTCCTTTTTTCCCACGGTGGGTGACCATTCGGGAGGTCAGGTAGAGTGTGAAGGGAAAATGAACCTTAAGAAACCTCGTTTCTGATAGATTTGAAAAACAAAAAAGGCAACCAAGGGAATTTCAACCTTATGAAACCTCGTGTAGTAATAGATTCGGGAAACAAACAAGGCCCTAGCCTTGGTTTAGTCAAGTAATATAGTAATGAATAAAGTCAATAAATGAAATATATTCGTTAATGAATGATTAGTAACACGAATTAATTTAGTTAAGAATGCACCAAACACTATTTTTTTATTTTTAAAGACACGAACGAAAACCACTTATTCACTTGGTAACACTGGACACTCTATAAAACACGTCTGTTCACAAGGAAAGACTGATCACGACTGAGGAAAGACTGATCACGACTGAGGAAAGACTGATCACGACTGATACACGATACACGATAGAGTGTGCCACTTTTAATAAATTTTTGAAATTTTGAGGTGCAATATTCTCATGTGGTGATCCCTGCTACTGTACTTTATTGACGAATATGAAGTTTTAACCCATTCTGAAAATATTTGACCCCGGATCGGGGACATTGAAATTTTAACCCCAGCCTGTGACGTCATCAGACCGATTTTTCATATGTATTTGGCCATAAAATCTTTATTTATCAACTGATTCGAATGATTCTGGTGTCAATTGATGCAGAATTGGAAATACTTTCTTTTTCATACCAAAACAGTAGCTTTTACTATAAGTGTTTGGTCGAAAACTCACGTAATCTATAAAAATTAGACAAATTTGATGCAATATAGGAGACATTGTGGGTGTGACCGCCACCCTGAAGCATCATCCCAGATCAGCTTCGCGGCAATGGGCCCATCTGAAAAACATAATAAGAAATAGGCTTATTCCGATGGGTGGGAACAATTTTGAACATGTCAAAGTTGAAATAAACCTTTCACAGAAACGGAATGAAAAGGCAAAATTGTCAATGACATGATCAAAACCCCATTTTTTTTTTTAAAGCATACAAAAGTAATATAAAAAACATTCCTTTGAACCCTCCTTGCCAGTTTATTGCCAATTCGGTTGCCGTCGAAGACCCTGAAAAAGGAGAAATTGTTAATAATAATTCATAATATTAACCCAGATTAAATACTGAAAATATTTTAATGCATGAAACAGTATATAGAGCACTCACCTTTTATTTTTTCAAGTAGTTTCGCAAACTGCTCTTCTTGTAGATGTCTGGAAGAAGGCGTCTTTCATTTTCAACAAGTTGAAGGAGGAAATGGCGTTGCTGTTCATTAATGGTGAGGCTCTTAGCATAATCTTCAATAAGTTTCATCCCCCTTTCAGCCATATCGTTTGTTACCTTCATGTCTCGCACGTAAGAAGCTAAGCGAATATAGTCCTCGTGTTTCTCCCATTCTTCTACTGGTCTTCTCAACCAATCCCCATTTGATTTAAAGAGCCTCAGAAAATGCCATAATTTTGGACCAGCAAGGTCGGAAAGCTTGGTTCCTTCCCTGAGTATAGGGAAGACTGGATGGCCAGTTTTCATGTCATAAATCTTTTTCTCTGACTTTTCTAAGGCATTGGCAATCTTAGCTTTCTCTGCATTGTTGACCTTGTGTGAAAATAAGGAGAGTGGTATCACTTCTTCCACAAAGTACCACATTTGCCTATCAAGGGCTTTAAGACCCGCACCTGCCACTTCACTGTTATGTTTTTCATAGGTTTTCAGATCGTGATATAAGCTTAAATCATTAAAAGAAGAATCTGCGGCGTTGTCTGAATGTAGCCTTGCTTTAGCGTAGAACAGTGCATTAAAAAGACATATCTGCTCAAGCATTTTCATCATATTCTCATCGTAGCCAACCTAGTATCCAAAAGCATACATTTTATAGGTATATAGGATTGCAGACATCCATCGTGCACGATGAGCTGCTCCTGGACGGAGCCACCGTACTCCTTTTGGGGGTACTTCACCTAAAATTTGGATTGTCAACTCAGCGCATTCCCGATAATCACCACGTTTGAATGCATTCTCAGTCAGCAAATCGGTTAATGCATCTAAGACTTCTTGCCGTTTAGACCTTAGCTTTCTGTCCTTGATTTTCAGTGTTATGAAATCTTTTATGTTTGTGTCAATGCCTTGCCACTTTTCCTCCAGGAACTCTTTGAAAATTTCATAATCTGGTGAAGTGCTTCCTCCAAATATTTCTACAAACACACTGTTGAGTATCCGCAAAGGTGGGCACCCGGGCCTCAAAAAGGACCGACGGTCCCGGTCCCGGTCCTTGCCTCAAACTGGACCGATCCTTTCTGAAGATAGGACCTAGGAACGACTCGGTCCTCGGTCCTTATATATAATATAAGAAAAATTTTATTAAAATGAAAAATGAAATTAAAGACACCGGAAATCTTTAATTTTATTAACGTAAATTATAATTAATACAATACATAAATGATGAAAAAAAGTTATTAAGTTAAATGCTTGAGTTTCCCTTCAAGAAGACTAGCATTTCAAAATGGCTGTCACTGAGCCCTGACCTTTTCGGCTTGAGCACTGGTCGAACTGGTTCTGGACGTGAGGGTGGCGCCTGAAGACATGTCGCTTGAGGTTGTTTTGGCTCTTGTTGCTTGTCGAGAGGATGTTCTTGTTCGGCAGGCACAGCAAACACTTGTACTCCAGGTTCTGCTCACCCTTGGGGCCCAGGTATTCAAAGTATTTGTCCAGGTACGGCCAGGGATTGCCGGGTTCAGTTCTTCCGCTAGGAGCTCCAGTTGCTTGACTTGAAGTTGAAGCACTAACATCAGTAGATTCTTCGTCTCCTCCAGGTGTTGAAACAAGTTTCAGTTCAGTCTCAGTCTCTTTCTGAGTCTTCTGGAGGAAACGATCCATCTTCTTTAGAACTTCAAATAATCACTAAACACACTAAAATCACTAAAAAAGACCGTCCGGACCGGACCGTCCGGAATTGCTTAAAAATGGACCGTCGCTCCTCATTTCGGTCCTCACTGAGAAAAGGACCGACTTTCCCTCACGGTCCTTAAAAGGGACCGAGTTCCTGGAATTCGGTCCTTTTGGAACTCGATCCTGCCCACCTTTGAGTATCCGCTCATATAGGTGATGCCGACAAGCAAGCCACAATACTTTCCTACATAGATATTCTTCAAGTCTCTTACAGGCTCCAGTATGGCGCCCTGAGTTGGAGCTTGTAGTGTCAAAACCACACCCAATAACATGGCGCTCTAAGTTCCACTTTTTGATCATATCAAAAGTTTCAGTAGCCTGCGACTCGCCACTAGTATTTGGGATTTCAGGAACAGCCAACAGCTTGCCCTCTTTGGCATTTGGGGCACCCGATACCAGCACGGCAAGTCTTTCCGATTTGCCTCCTGCTGTATCTGTTATCAACTTACTGTCCCAGTAAATGACCGAGAAAGGTGGGGCAATAAACTCTTTTATTTGTTTTGATGCTTGATCTCGAACCATCTCTGCTGCACGCTTGGCAGAACTTTTAGATAAGGCCAGCTTGCTTAGATCCATTCCACAAGCAGAGGCTACTGCTGCCGTCATTGCTGTCCTCTGTCCCAAAGAGATGTTAAGGCGGTCTGCCATGGAGGATACGTTTTCGGAACGAAAATTTTTTTGTCTTTTGGGTGTGTTTTTAGGAACGGTGAATTCGTTATCGTTGTCACTGCTGGACGTCGATGAAGAAGAATTGGCTTTCGACGGCGTTTCAAGTGCTTGGAATTTCTGCAGTGTCCTTTTTTTCTTCCCTTTCAAATTTTTTGTAGCTTTCCTTTCGTGTTATGTTTTTCACTACTTTTTTCTCGTAACTTTTGTCAACATTTCCCAGACAATATCTTCTCTCTGTCCTTTGATCTTCGAGAAATGTTATGTCTATCATTTTCTTATTTTCGTCTTTAACCTTGTCTTTTTTTATCTTATCTAAGGCGTCACTGGCCGCGATATCAAATAATTTCTCTAACTTCCTTAGAAAGTCTTTTTGTTTTTGCTCAAAATTAGGTTTACCTCTGTTACGAGTTAGTGAAGAACGCTCTTTTATCAAATCTTTAAGTTTGGCTTTAAGCAGAGGATTCTTCATTACATTTTTGGTAGGAATGCGTGCCATATCCCAGACGACCTTCACTTTCCTCAAAGCAATTGTAGTCACTTCATCCTGAGAAGCATTTTGGTATTCTCCTCTAGTTAAATAAATAAAATACTTCAACACATCACCATTGGATGGCAACACACTGCCTTTACCAGTTTTTAGGTCAGTCAAAAGTGTTTCAATAATAAGATCACTGGAATCATCACTGACATTTACTTCACTTCGCCTTAGCGAATAAGCATTATTATCCATAGTCTGAAAAGAAGTACAATAAAAGATCTGAAAAGAAATACAAAAACATTAATAATTAAAATGCATTGATAACATTAATAACTACGAATAACAATTAATATTAATAAGTATAATAACATTAATAACTAAAGAACTTTAAATTCTGAATCAATTAACACAAGAATCATTCGAATCGGTTAATATATAAAGATTTTATGGCCAAATACATATGAAAAATCGGTCTGATGTCGTCACAGGCTGGAGTCAAAATTTCAATGCCCCCGATCCGGGGTCAAATATTTTCAGAATGGGTTAAAACTTCATATTCGCCAATAAAGTAGCAGGGATCACCCCATGAGAATATTGCACCTCAGAATTTCAAACTTTTATTAAAAGTGGCACACTAATACACGAGAGACAAGAACTGAAGAATCACGAGTAATGTGTCTTTAATCCTAGATTACACACGAGAAATGAATAAACAATACTAATGTACATTAATCCATTTATTGCATAGTTATTATAATACCTAACTTCCCATAGTTTTTGCAGCTCTTCACAGATCTGAATTTCAAAAGCTCAATAACTTATGATAATTCAAATCACCCAGAACTCGCCACAAGGAGCTGGTAAATGGGTAGGTAGGTAAATCCAGATGAAATGACATCGACATCATCATCATCATCATCATCATCATCACCATCATCATACGATAAGCAGAGAGCGGCTGACGTTATTTATTTAGACTTTAAAAAAGCGTTCGATACAGTTCCGCATAGAAGATTAATTGCGAAAGTTAAAGTGCACGGTATACGCGGTCAGGTAGCTAACTGGTTAGAGGAATGGCTTCGTGCTAGAAAATAGAGGGTCGTTGTTAATGGTAGTGAATCGGGGTGGTTGGATGTAGGTAGCGGTGTCCCACAGGGTTCAGTGTTAGGCCCTTTGCTATTCGTAATCTACATTAACGACATAGATGTAGGCTTGACCAGTAACGTGTCAAAATTCGCGGACGATACTAAAATAGACGGTAAAGTTGTTAACGTGGACGATAGAAATAGGCTCCAAGACGATGTAAATAGGATTATGGAGTGGACGGATAAGTGGCAGATGCAATTTAACGTAGACAAATGTAAAGTTTTGCATATAGGTTCTCATAACAATAATTACACGTACACGATGGACAATAGACAGTTAGCGAGCGTTGACCAGGAAGTAGATTTAGGAGTACGCATATCTAAGAATTTAAAAGTTAGGAATCAGTGCTTGGAGTCTTGCAGCAAAACGTAATACGATGTCAGGCTTCATGGCGCGTAATTTCGAATTTACATCGAAGAATATTATATTGCCCCTTTACAAGTCCCTAGTCAGGCCTCATTTAGAATATGCCGTTCAGTTTTGGTGCCCGTATTTGTGTGAGGATATTGATAGGTTGGAAAGGGTTCAGCATCGCGCCACGAAACTAATTCCCGTCATTGCGCAACAAGTCTTACGAAGATAGGATTAACGAGTTAGACTTGCATTCACCCGAAACTAGGAGATTAAGGGGGAAGCTTACTGAAGTTTTCAAAATCGTTCATAAAATTGATAACGTAAATTTTGACAAATTGTTCACTTTCGATAATAGCAATACTCGTAATAACGGATTTAAATTACGTGGCAGACGTTTCATTACTAACATCGCTAAAAACTTTTTTACGTTTAAAGTAATTGATAAATGGAATAATTTTCCCGCGCCCGTCGTGAACTCTACCAGCGTTAGTATGTTTAAAAACCGTTTAGGTAGGCATTTTAAAAATATTAACGTTTTTTAAAATAATAAAACAATTAGCAACAGGAGCTCTGGGGGTGGTGGTCGAGGATGAGTCTGTTGACGATTAATGCCAGCTCGTAACATGCCAGCGTGTGATGCCAGCAATAAAATTATTAAAAAAAAAATTAGACTAACACGAACGTAGATGTAGCTCGTAGCGTAAACTAAACCACTTTTTGTTATACTCTTCCTACTTTTTTTCCTTTCTTTCTTTCTTCTCTCTCTCTCTCTTTACTTGCATGTCTGTAGTTTGCATGGCATGACAGTGTTTGAGTTAAGACTGTGTTTGCATGGTTTGTAAGCGTTCTTATTTTACTTCTTTTCATCTTTCACCCCTTTCCTATTCTCTTCGACTATTTTTCCGACTTGTCGGCAGTGGCCGGCGGATGATGATGGTGAGTCTTTCTTTCTCTTTTTTTGAATGAATGTTGCCCCACGAATGATAGGTTTTTGCTACTTACTTAACCCCTTATTCTCCTCTTTTAACTCCTTACTCTTTCCTTTCTCTCGGGTTAACCTTAGCGTAGATCTTAGGATCTTTGTTTGCCTTAGCTTCTGTAGATCTGTAGATCATCATCATCATCATCATCATCATCAGCAGCACTAACAGTCATGGGATTATCATCAGAAGAAATGGGGTCCACTTCATAACCAGTACCTTGATCTTTTTTACATCGTTGCATATATAAGTTAGGTTAGGTTAATTTTGGTTGTTAGGTTAGTGCAACTCACCTCTCTTAAATAGTTGTTATAGTCTATTACTGGGTCGGTTTTAATTCCGAAAAAAGTATTGTTTACTTTTGAAACAAGATATCGTGTGATTTTTGTGGGAGATATTGCGTTTATTTAATTTTAGGCTATAAGGTGGTATAATTTACTTTCTATTTTCGTTAAGTTAGGCATAGTTTGTGTATCTTAATTTTGGTTAATTTCCGCATTTAAGAAAGACCAAAGTTGAATTCTGCGCATAAAATTACCTAAAAAAAAAATATATATCTTTATTAAAAATCAGCAGTGAATGAAACCGAGAAGATCCCGCTATCCACTACACGCACATTCAGCGATCAGAAACATCGGTTTAACCACCTGCAGACACATACAAGACTATACTTACTATGTGGGGCCCCGTGAAGCGCGGAGCCGGAGGCAGATGCCTCGTTCGCCTCTGCCGAAGGCCTGCGGTTTCAAACGGTTTCAAACTCCTAAGTATCGACAATATCTTAGGCCTCTTTATCATTTCAACACTTTATTGATTTATATACAGATAATTATTGATTTATTTATGATTTTTTTCGAGTGATTCTTATATAAAGAGTTGAGGTGGAGCCAATTTTCGTATCCAATGAAATCAATGGTAAAAAATGTTTTTGTGGTTCAACTGAAACTCGATGCGGACTCTCTGTTAGGTGAAGTTTTACGGTGTCATTCTTGCCACAGGGTTTTTTTCTCCCTCAAGATTTTTATATTAGTGGTGGGGGGGGGGATTCAGTACTGTTAGCCAAGAGTAAAATATATGAATTTTAAAACACGATTCTAATTTTTACATCGAAAGAAAGTATTTTTACTGTAGAACTTATGCTCGAATTCTTCCAAGAAATATGAAAGTATCCAACCAACCATTCTTTTAATTACATTAAATGAAATTATTGAGCGTTTCATGGTTCGATCGATTAGGGCACCGAACAACAGTGTTGAGACTCCGCTGAGTCGTGGGTTCGAGCCCCACTGCTGCCTAGAATCGGGGGGGTTCTTTTTTTTGTACCTTACCTTACGACGAGGCGGCGTGTCGGCCATCCCGTTTAATTAGCACGGGCCTCTGCCCCCCCCCCCCCACTTTTTGGGGGGATATGGGACATGGATGTTACCTCTACCCTTACCTAAATAGAAGTATTCTTAAAGTGGAAATAGTGTTCAGTTCTTCTTTTAATCTTGAATTTGATATTAACCTCGCGTTTTGACTCGGTTTGGGTAAGTTTAAATTCAGAAGTAAAAAAGCGAAGTCAAGGTGAAAGAAACTCAAAATTGGTCAAGGTAAAAATGAGAAGTCAAGCCTCAAGGTCAATATTCTAAATTAGAGTCAGCCAATAATCAAAGAAAAAGTCTTCAAGTTTGAATTCATCAGTCAAGGACAGAATTCAAAATTAAAGTGAAAATTCAAAATTCAAAATCAAATTCATATTCAAATTTTAAAGTAAAAATCATGGTTACGGTCAGTCAAATTCCAAGTCAAAAGTTAAAATTTGTAGGGCTAAAATTCAAATTCATAGTCCGAGTTAAAATTCAGTCAAAATTCCTTTAAAAATTAGGTCGGAGAGTTATTTGGATGGACGATGGACTTTCTATTTTAAAGACTAATTACTTTCTCTCATTTTAAGGGACTTTCCTTGAAGTACGCACTCACTTTGACAAATGGTTACAGTTACTGGTACAGGCATTTCTCCGCTGATGAATTTTGTAAGTATTATTTGAGAGCCCTTCCCTCCTATTTCTTTGGATTAGATATAGTGTGGACCTTTTTCGTGATAATGTTTAAATATAAAAAACATTCAAACAATAAAAATTATCAAATATTTAGACTCTTTTCTGATAAAATGAATTTGTGAGGAGGCAAAAATATTTTGTGGCCCACTCTACAATTAAGCGTTAGAGGTATGGAATCATTTCTCATGAAATATGGATCATTTCCAACACCCCTTAATGCCAATGCTACGAAGACTTAGTGTCCTAAATACATAGTAACAAAGACTTTAAAAAAAAAGTATCCACGACTCCGCTCGCTATTGCGTAAGCTTGTTTGTAACTGCTATCTAATGTATGGTATAAGCGCAGTGGTTCCCAACTTCGGGTCACGGGGGTCCTCAAGTAAGGTCGCGAAGGGTCACTCTATTCACTTTCTTCATTCAGTTTATATTTATATATATATTTAAATTTTATCATAAGTCTGAGGGTCGGGAGGTCCTGTTGGTGGCCAATTTAGGGTCGCAGCAAAAAAAAGGTTGGGAACCAATGATAAGGGAACTAAATTACTCGCAAAGAAACGTCAATTTAAATTCGATTTTAAAATTTACCCAATATATATTTTACAACTTATTCAGGTATGACTATAAATTGACAGATTTAGCCCATATTTTTGTGTTTTGAATAAGCGATAATTCTTTAGATTTATTTCCTAAACCGCTAATGCCTTTCTGCAATGTTACAGTGCTCACTCCAGACGTTAGGTGGCTAGTACTTTAAAAGGACATTCACACCGCCACCTAAATTCGTCAGTTTGTAACTTTATCGTTCTTTCTTCGTCCCAAATCCAATGAAACGATTTCAGATTTCTTGTTTTAAGCCTAATCCACTGTGTCGTCCACTCTTATAAGTTCTTTGAGTGGGATGTGTGAATCTGAGCTACATCATACGCCAGCCAGTAATGTTTGAAATCGAAATATTGTATACTCTAATACCACAATTAACACCGGGGACCTAGGATATGATGTACTGAACCAAGCTAGCATTTAAAGCGCTACGTCTTTCTTTTATTCATGTTGCATCAGTATCCTTGGTGTTTTACTTTTGTTTTAAAAATGCGCAAGATTTTTCTTTTTCAAATTTCACGGGCAGAACAAAAACAATGATAGGACGATAAACTCCTGACGACAGTGTGAATGTTAATTTGAAAATATGGACGACGATGAATGTGGAAGAATGTGAACGACGGTGTGAATGTCCATTCTTTTTTATTTGGCGTGATAACGCATCGCACATTGCATTAAATTGCACGCTGCATATTTTTATGGACACTGAAAAATCTTGGATAGTAATATTCTGCTATTTTTTAAAACAATGGAAAACAGGCATGAAACTTAGTTCAAACCAAATCGTAATCATTGGACGTATTTTTACTCGTTTATTTATTTTCAGATATTTTGAGAACGGATCTTGTTGCTTTGGTAGTACAAATTGGACTGTTTTTCTTATCAGTGTTATCCGCGAGTACGTATGTCAAATAAAATTAGAAAAGGATTATTGTGTCTGTAGTTACTGTAATTTTAAACGTTCCATGCGAATTGTATCCCTAAAAGCCTCTTGTGGCTTTTTTCAGTTATAAAACCTTTTTAGGTGCTTTCCTGTTCACGGGAATACCCAACGGCCCGCCATCATCTGGACTCGTATCTTGCGAAATTCATGTGGCGACAACGTACCGAAAGCAGCGACGTTTTTTCAGCGATTTTAGATGACATGAAGACATTTTGGTCCCCTACTAACTGATTATCGTTTACATATTAACTAATTTCATTTAAATGATTAATAAATTCGGTACTTACGTATTATCGGGACTACCAAACTGTTTATGATGTATTTTTGCTCTCGTCATTTTCGTTTAAACTAACGAAAATATCACAACTTAACCTAACCAATTATCAAAGGCGTACAGTTGACCTAACCGGGCATTCAATTAACCTAACTGGGCATTCAGTTGACCTAACCGGGCATTTTCCGTTATATTAACTTGTTAGGTTAATTCAATGCCCGGTTAGGTCAACTGTACGCCCTTGATGATTGGTTAGGTTAAGTTGTGATATTTTCGTTAGTTTAAATGAAAATGACGAGAGCAAAAATACATAAACAGTTTGGTGGCGGGCGGTTGGGTATTCCCATTAACAGGAAAGCACCCATTTTTAATACCTTCATTAGAGAGTCATACTGTATTTTAGGCCAAGTTTTTTCTTTTATGTTTCTGCCATTCTTAGTTTCTTGTCAGCTAATTAAAATATGAAGACTCTACATTAAAATAATCTATATATTCCTGCGATGTTTTCTCAGTTGAATTAAAGAACCGACAACTTTTCCACACCACATACCGCCTCTACATGTTTACTCTTATCTTCCAAATCTTGGGCATCGGCTTACTCATCCTCCACTATGCGAGATACGGGCATGATGGTATTGGACTACCCTACAGTAAACTGTTTGGTACGTTCGAGTTACGAGATAATGGTTATGAAAATAATCCACAAGGAGTACCAACCCATATTTAACCACTTTATTTTGGGGGCTATTTGAAATCGAGTCTCTTTAGCAAATGCAAATCGATTATGTTTACATAATAATTCATTCAGTATTAATTGACTGAATTCTTCAACTTTGAAACGTTAAGAAAAATGACGGATGGAACGGAATAAATGTCCGTATTTACGTACCGTATCAATTATTTTTAACGTATCTCGTCTTGGTTATATTTTCTCCAAATGTAGTATTTTCCCTCAAAGGTCGACTCCTGCAAAGTATGAGTACTGTCTTGATGGTGCTGCTTCTGCTTTTGATGGCCAAAGGGTTTAACATTACACGAGGGAGGTTAAGGCAAATTTCGGCCATTAAATTGACTGCCTTCATGTGTTTCTATTCTATAACGTATGCTACGCTCTTCATTTATGAACAAAATGTAAGTAAAATCATCGTTTTAATCTCTAACACACACACACACGCACACGCACACAACACAAGTAAATTCAAGTTACGCTACTAATGTAAACTGTTAAGGTGTTAACCTTAATTGCATACTCAGCATTTAGCACTGATTAAATTATTGCTGTAGTTTAGGAATAGCGCTGAGAAATTCTGTAAAAATTTGAAATTTAGCAGTTAAATGTGGATATGATAAATATGTAAGTTACACTATGCACCGGAATTTCACGTACAGTTTTCCCGACACTATAAGATCACGTCCTTTCTTTCAGTTTTTCGACCCCGGGGAAGTCCTCTACATCTACGAATCCCTCGCAGGATACGGACTGGTTGGTTTGAGAGGCCTCGGTTGGATCATGTTTTTCTACGCTTGCTTCTTTACGGTCAAACATTACCCCGAGAAAGGACCTTTTTACTACCCTTTCTTCACATTTTATACTTTGTGGTAATTCAGTTGCCGTTTTATTCGTGCAGTTGAGGTTTGAAGTCTCTCTTTTCTATTAAGTTATTCTTTAAAGAACATCCGATGCGGCGTAACTTCATTACAAAGAATGATTTTAAATTAATTTTCCCATTTTATAAACTAGCCACTATTAATTCTTTCACATCAGTACATGATCATAATACGGGTACGTGTTATAATATCACATCATAAGAATTATTATTATAGCATCACACCAATATCATATTATATAAATTAAATAGGAACAAATTAGAGCCGCTAATTCCAGCGTTGCATGTGGAACAATCCTCTTTAAACATGATATCCTCCAGGTGAAGTTTTTATTCTGAAACAAAGGCAGCAGATTCTCGTTTCAAATGGATATGTAATCTTGTGAATTAAGACATCCCTCTAGGAACACAGGGTCAGTTTTTTCAGTGTGTCAAATACCTGCCCACAGTTTAACCCAGGAGTTCCCAAGCTTTTTGCAGTGCGACCCCATCCAGTGCTGTCACCTGTCCAGCGCGAGCCCAAGTTGTTAAGATGGACAATATATATTTTAACTGCAAACAACACACAGTATAATTAATGTAAAGAACGATGCCTGTATAGAAGAACGTTCCGCACAAGATGAGGAGGGACAACGAACAAATGAAAAATGAGTTAACCACCCGGGAATCGAACCCGGGATCTTCCGATTGCCGGTCAGATATGCTATCCACTACACCATGGGCCTCGATTAATCAGAAGTCGTAATTCTCCTACATACGAGCAGAAACCAATGCCCTGAGGGGGCACCTCCCGCATGCTGCACATATATACATTTTAACTGCAAACAACACACAGTATAATTAATGCAAAGAACGACGCTTGTATAGAAGAACGTTCCGCACAAGCGTCCTTCTTTACATTAATTATACTGTGTGTTGTTTGCAGTTAAAATGTATATATGTGCGGCATGCGAGGGGTGCCCCCTCAGGTTTCTGCTCGTATGTAGGAGAATTACGACTTCTGATTAATCGAGGCCCATGGTGTAATGGATAGCATATCTGACCGGCAATCGGAAGATCCCGGGTTCGATTCCCGGGTGGTTACCTCATTTTTCATTTGTTCGTTCTCCCTCCTCATCTTGTGAGGAACGTTCTTCTATACAAGCGTTGTTCTTTACATTAATTATACTGTGTTGTTTGCAGTTAAAATGTGTAAAATGTGTATATATATATGTATATATGTATATATATATATATATATATATACAGTATATATGAAAATTATTTCACGAAAGTAACACGTGAAAAATATTTATGATGACTAAAACCACGAAGGAAAGGAAACACAGAATGGTGCTCAAGCGCTTTCGTCTAATGACATCCTCAGGAACACTGAAGTACATAAAGAGTTACAGCCTATATATAGGTTACAGATATATATATATATATATATATATATATATATATAATATATATATATATATATATACAATAAACGGAAAAATAAAAATTAAAATTAAAGGATTGTGGGAGGCGCATACAAATTTGTAAGGAAAAACTATCGATTTTTAGCACACGATCAAATGAATTGTTTCCAACCAATGTTATAAAAAAAACTACCGATTTTTAGCACAAGATTAAATGAATTGTTTCCAACCAATGTTATAAAAAAAAATAAAATAAAATACAAATTTATGCTGGAAGTCTGCCCGGGTTTTAGCACTCTACCCTTCTTGTTTAAGGTTCGATGTATATTAAAATAAATTGAAAAATAAAAGTTATTAGAGTAGCATACAAGTTTACCAAAGATTTAGCGTTCTACCCTTCTTATCTAAATCTGTTCTGAAGGAATTCAAAACAACAGGATCGAGTTGAAAAATACCTTTGCTTATGCTGAAGTTATTTGTAAGTTGGATAATGGCAGACTCAAGAATATTTCTATTAACAATGCTTCAGTTTTATTTCACTCTAGCAACATTGTTAATAGAAATATTCTTGAGTCTGCCATTATCCAACTTACAAATAACTTCAACATAAGCAAAGGTCTTTTTCAACTCGATCCTGTTGTTTTGAATTCCTTCAGAACAGATTTAGATAAGGGTAGAACGCTAAATCTTTGGTAAACTTGTATGCTACTCTAATAACTTTTATTTTTCAATTTATTTTTATATACATCGAACCTTAAACAAGAAGGGTAGAGTGCTAAAACCCGGGCAGATTTCCAGTATAAATTTGTATTTTTTTTTTTATAACATTGGTGGGGAAACAATTCATTTAATCTTGTGCTAAAAATCGGTAGTTTTTTTTTATAACATTGGTTGGAAACAATTCATTTGATTTTGGGCTAAAAATCGAGTTTTTCCTTACAAATTTGTATGCGCCTCCCACAATCCTTTAATTTTTTTTTTTTCCGTTTATTGTATATATATATATATATATATATATATATATATATATATATATATATATTTCTGTAACCTATATATAGGCTGTAACTCTTTATGTACTTCAGTGTTCCTGAGGATGTCATTAGACGAAAGCGCTTGAGCACCATTCTGTGTTTCCTTTCCTTCGTGGTTTAAGTCATCATATATATATATATATATATATATATATATATACAGGGGCGGACTGAGCGGTCGGGCAATCGGGCATAGATCGAGAGCCAGGGCCATTAGGGGGCCCGGAGGCCCCGGCATATATATATATATCCCCGCAAGGGGGTTCTAAGCTCGTGCTCTTGAGTGCTCTTTGTGCTCGTTTGTACGTGCTTGTTCCTGGAGGTTTCACGTGCGCCCTCCCGGCCCTAGCACCCAAGGATGATGGGGCTCGACCCTGCAGTCCTTGTCATCCTTGGTCTTTTTCCACTTCGACTGTCCCCTCCACCCTTTCTTTTTCCTCTGTCTTTCCTCTCACTTTTTCTTTGTTTTTCCGCTGAGATATGCCCTTTAAATAGAGGCGAATCGGTTCTTCCTGAACTAAAAAATATATATATATATATATATATATATGGGAATGAACTCAGAATGGTTCCCTGAGTTTTTTATGATACACACAGACCGTGCATGGAACAAGGAACTCTTCTGGGATAATTAAATCCACTATAGTCCGAATAAATAATGGTAAATGACAAACACCATAGTTTTTCTTTTTCATGATGCAAGCCCGACGTGGGCAACGGGTCTCTCGCAAAGAGGTCCCATAAATATAGCTTCCCTCACCAGCTATCTGCAAAGCAAACAGGATCCAGCTTTGGGACATGGATCTAGGGTTTAAAGCAGCCTAGCCCCACTACATTTAGAACCTCAATATAAGTAAAAGACTCGTTGCATTCACGTCGGATTGAATAAATCAAAGAAAAAGACCCGTTGCCCACGTCGGGCTTGCATCATGAAAAAGAAAACTATGGTATTTGTCATTTACCATTACTTATTCGGACTATAGTGGATTTAATTATCCGAGAAGAGTTCCTTGTTCCATGCACGGTCTGTGTGTGTCATAAAAAACTCAGGGAACCATTCTGAGTTAATTCCCATCATGAAACGGACATGCTATGTGCCTTGAAAAGTGGACGCTCAATTCTGCCAGTTGAGGTTTAAGTTTTGGTTTCGGCTAGAAATATAATAGTTACCCCTTTTTCTTTGATTTATTCAATCCGACGTGAATGCAACGAGTCTTTTACTTATATTGAGGTTCTAAATGTAGTGGGGCTAGGCTGCTTTAAACCCTAGATCCATGTCCCAAAGCTGGATCCTGTCTGCTTTGGAGATAGCTGGTGAGGGAAGCTATATTTTTGGGACCTCTTTGCGAGAGACCCGTTGCCCACGTTGGGCTTGCATCATGAAAAAGAAAAACTATGGTATTTGTCATTTACCATTACTTATTCGGACTATAGTGGATTTAATTATCCCAGAAGAGTTCCTTGTTCCATGCACGGTCTGTGTGTATCATATATATATATATATATATATATATATATATATATATATATATATATATATATATATATATATATTAATTTATTTACTCATTTATTTTTTAAGCTATGTAAAAACAAGTTACAACTCCGTAATTTTTAATATAGAAAACCTGGTCATGTCCATGTCAAAACTGCGTCAAAACAAGTTACAATTGTGCTATATTTAATAGTATTGAAAATGCGGCCATATCAATGAGGCGTCTAATAATAAACACTGACATGTTTTTTTTATATATATATATAATTATTTAACTGTGTAAAAACAAGTTGCGACTCTGTAATATCTAATATTATTGCGAGTAACCGACACAAGACAAGCCAATACATGTGTACATGATCATTTTATTAATTTTCTATACCTGGAGGTGTATGTGGTTAAGGAACAGAGCATACAGTTTTCAAAGTTCAAGTTTGAAATACGGTTACGATAATTAGATTTTATATACACCATTGACGAGAAAGCTGCCTCACAGGCATAGGTGGTTCCAAATTGTACAAGCACCTTCATAGCTCGATTTTTAACCGCTGTGTGCCTCTTTGATAAGGTAATCCAAAACTTTTCGATGTTATCATAGCCGTCAAAATTCACCCTTGCCTCGTTGTCAGCCTGAATGAAATTCTGCCATTTCGAGAGCAAAAGAGCCGCACCTTGTTGCATCCCTCTTGAACGGAAAATGAACAAAATCAAGACTCAGTGAGCAGTTGAGGGAATCAATCTATCATGAAAGTTTGCAAAAAAAGTTGCAAAGGCCCAAGTGACCCCAGCGACCCCACGAGCTCTATGCGACCCTTTATGATGAAGCTTGCGACCCCGGGTTTGGGAACCCCTGGTCTAACCAAACAACCACCGAATTTCACATTGGGTTGAGTAGTATGGTGGCATTTGGTGAAAGGGGATCGTGGTAGTGGAGTAGTGGGAGGGGGAGGGAGTGCCAGTGCCAAGGGGGTTGAGTGTGCCTTCCCCACCAAAGTAGAAAATTAAATACAGAGTAACCTAACTTGAATATAGTAACCTAAATTAAAACTAAACTTGAGAATATTTTTTTGGTGTGTGTGTGTGTGTGTGTGTATATATATATATATATATATATATATATGGGATGAATTTTACAATTAAACACGTGAAATGAATGAATGATGCAAACGAACAAGGGAAACGAAAAATGATTCCAAGGCCTTTATTCCCTGACGAGGAGTACTTCTGAATACACGAAAGGCCTTGGAATCATTTTTCTTTTTCCTTGTAGGTTTCATACTATGAACTTTAGCGACCACCATACAAATCTCTCGGTTAACCTAACCTTACCTAACAAGATTCATATCTTTATAGTACAATAATTTGGTTATGTACCATGGGGAGTCGAACCCCCCCCTCCCAGTCCCTAATGTGACAGTTAAAATGCTTATATATATACACACACACTGTGTATATATAATATATATATATATATAAAATGTGTTTGTGTGTGTCGTCATACCATGAACTCCATCGGCCACCATTCAAATCTGTTTTAGGCATAACTGATATTACACCATCGAGAGGTGACCTCTCGATCTCACTCTTTATAGTACAGTACAATAATTCGGTTATGCACCATCCGGAGTCGAACTCCCGACCTCAATGTGAGTTTAAAAAAAAAATATATATATATTATATATTTTTTTTTTTTATTGAGGTTGTTTAACCTCCTTCGCAACATCTAATGTCATATGACGTAGGGGACCTACAGCTTTACGTGGGATCCGAACCACGGGTCGCTACATAATCTGGGCGCAGAGGACAGTCTCCCATCCAACTACTACCCACACCCAATATCGCTTAACTTCGCTGATCTCTGGGAAGCGGTGTTACAACATTGGCCACGACGTATATATATATATATATTATATATATATATATAATATATATATATAAGCAAACAACCTCAAGGAAAAGGAAACACAAAGTCCGAGCGCTCGGACTTTGTGTTTCCTTTTCCTTGTGGTTGTTTGCTTATTAATAAGGTCACGTGTTATTTTGTGATTTTAGTGCATATATATATATATATATATATATATATATATATATATATATATATATATATATATATATATATGGGAATGAACTCAGAATGGTCCCCTGAGTTTTTTATGATACACACAGACCGTGCATGGAACAAGGAACTCTTCTGGGAAAATTAAATCCACTATAGTCCGAATAAGTAATGGTAAATGACAAATACCATAGTTTTTCTTTTTCATGATGCTAGCCCGACGGTGGGCAACGGGTCACTCGCAAAGAGGTCCCATAAATATAGCTTCCCTCACCAGCTATCTGCAAAGCAGAGGAGTTCCTTGTTCCATGCACGGTCTGTGTGTATCATATATATATATATATATATATATATAGTGAAGCCTAAAATCAGCTCGCTGCTTCACTGCTACTATGAATGAGAGCGATATTAATACAGTGTCTCGTCTACCCTGTGAGCAGTCCAGCATGCTCTCAAGCACACACTTCTCTCCCTATTCCTCACTACATATACATGCATCTTACACACTACATAATCTTTTCAAATTAAAAAAAAAAGAATGGCAGCAACTTCAAGAGCCTCGGAGTCCCCTAGGGAGGGGATCATAAATGTCCCCACTTCTGGCTTCCCTCCTGCCGATACCGGGAACGCAGACCCGGGCCGTGGGATGTTCTGGGCCTCTGCCTGATTCACTTTTCATTAATTTCTGTAACATTCGTGGCCTTTTCTCAAATTTTCAATCTGTTGAACACCATCTCTCCTCCTCCAAACCTCATCTTCTTTTCCTCACTGAAACTCAGGTGTCTGGGACGACTGACAGCAACCCCTTTTCTGTACCCTCTTACTTTCTCCATACTCAATTTCACTCCAAAGGTGGATGTTGCGTATATATACGCAATGACCTAACTTGTTCCCGAACTCGAATCTTCTGAATTCTGAATTCTATACCCTCTGGCTACGGCTTACATGCCAATCTAAAAATAAATACATCTGCAATGTTTACCTTTCTCCTAATTCAACTGACTATCCAAAATTCTTTGACTACCTCAATTCCAAAGTGGAATACATTCTTTCCGCTCTCCCCTTTGCTGAAATCTCCATTTTAGGAGATTTCAATGTTCACCTTTGGCTTTCCTCCCATTTCACTGATATCCCTAGTGAACTAGCTGACAACTTTTCTATCCTAAATGACCTGGAGCAGATTGTACAGCACCATATTCGTATCTCCGATCGCCTTGGAGATTGGCCCAACATTCTGGATTTATTTCTTACCTCTCATCCTTCTTCTTACTCTGTCAAACTTTTCTCTCCGTTGAGCTCCTCCGATCACAATCTTATATTTGTTTCCTGTCCTATCGTTCCAATTCGCCCTTTGGATCCTCCCAAGAGGAGGCGCCTTTGGCACTTCGGCGCCGCTGATCGGGAGGCCCTTAGGCAATAGTTCTGTAATTTCCCATGTAATGATCACTGCTTCCGTGGACGGGGCCCTTCTGAGTGTGCAGAGCGCATCACAGAGGTGATTCTCTCGGGCATGGAGCCGTACATTCCATATTCTGTTCCTTCTAGGCTACTACTAATGCAAACAAAACCTTGGTTTAACTTTATTTGTTCTAATGCTATCCGCAACAGAGAGGAGTCTTTCAGACGGTACCATCGCCATCCAACTCCTGACTCTCACTCAGCTTATATTTCTGTCCGGAATCGTGCAAAATCTGTTATTCGACTCGCCAAAAATTCCTTCATCCGACAAAAATGTGAAAATCTATCCAATTCTAATTCTTCTCGCTCTTTCTGGCATCTAGCTAAGAACCTCTTCAACAACTTTACTTCCTCTTCTTTCCCTCCTCTTTTCCATTCCGACGGCACAGTTGCCGTCTCTTCTCCTGACAAAGCTGAACTCTTCGCTCAAACTTTCGCTACCCTAAAGTGGATCTTGGGTCTTTGTTAGCAATTCTGTAACTTTGCAACCCTCTCTCTCTCGTATATATATGATGCAAACCCACAAGGAAAAAGAGAACTTATTCCAAATGATTTTCCTCCTGGGTTTGCATCATTCATTCATTTCACGTGTTTAATTGTGTAACTAGGGATTTCGTGAAATCTCTAAAATGTTCATTTTTTAGGCCCTTGAGTTTAGGCCCTAATTTTTATATCCTAAATCTTAAATGTTTGTCATAAGGTTGGTTAAGTAATATACTAGAAAAACAAGAGTTTTTTAGTTTTACTTAAGTTTTTTTTTTATCTGATGGTATATTATTGTCGATATGTATGTATGATTTTCATCTGTTTTTGAATGATTGGCTTCAAAGGGTTAATCTGTTTCGAAAATTGTTTTTCAGACGTTGGGATTTCGGGTCTAGTGTAACGTTCATTTAGCATGTCGAAGGAATGGGGATGTTTTGTTTGATATCACAGTTTAAAGCCAGGAAGGAAGAAATCATTCTTTATTAGAATTGTATGATGTTTTTGCTAGAGGGGGGGGGGGGGGGGGTATGTACATAGCTTTGATTTTTGTTAGTTGTTAAATTTGAATAAATATACATTTCTATTTGGTTGAAGAATTTATGAATTATATACAATATATAGTGGGCCTATTGTTAGCCGTTCGTGGGGTGATAATGATTAAGTTAATGCTAGTGATTAATTGATGCAAATTTATTGTTATACTGATAGGCTGGGTTAACAATTTATGATGTCCTACAGTATCACCGGTTGAAAGTGGCTAATGGAGTAGGCCTACCATAATATTTCTGAGTGATACGAATTGCTTCGAGGTCACCAGCTTGGATTACACCCAAGCAAAAATAATATCCCAACATACACACAACAAGCTAACATTCTAGTTAATCACTACGCAAAGATAAGTCACTTAAACAGAGACAACAACCAGAAACACGCAGACAGACAAACAGCCAGACACAAGAAAACCTACAGACTCGACACGACCATTACACCCTTCAATACAGACCAGACCACCAAGATCATCAAAAACATTAAGAATTCGAAGGCTACTGGACCAGACAACATATCTAACATACACCTTAAACACTTGGGCCCACAAGGAATACTAGCTCTCACAAATATCAGCACATATTCGTACCAACACTGTTTTATTCCTGACATATAGAAACAAGGTAAAATTATTACACTACTCAAACCAGACAAAAATCCAACAGAACCATTGTTTTTCTTTCATTGCTTGAAACTGCGTGTCTTCTAAGTTTATTCCTTGACACCACGTATGTCTTCTAAGAATGTTTGAGAAATGGCGGTGAAAAGAATTCCTATGGCTGTTCTTTATCTGTTTTCTGTCTGTAGTTTTCTGTTCCTCTACACATATATAGGCCTCTCCCTCTTATTAGACTTAGGCCCCTCACAGCCTTAATCCGGCCCTGAATGAGTCCCTCAATATTCATCACATTCACACTACAAATTATGAAAAATGATGGGTGAAAAGATGTAAAAATACACCAATCAGAGTTGTTTTTGAGACCATCTTTTAGTACACTTTAGAGTTCTGTGTAGCAGTGTATATTATAGTCACATGTTTGTTTACTTAAAGATGTCCTAGTAATACTCGGAAGATTTCTTGCTAGTGCCTCTTGAAATTATTGTCCTATTTTGAGGACAAAGGATGTAAATAGCTTTGCTTGTATCATCAGAATAAGTTTTGAAATATTCACATACATATGATGACATGATTTATTGAATTTAGAACTTAGTTATAGACCCGTGTCTCATCTACCCGTGAGCAGTCCAGCATGCTCTGAAACACACGCTTCTCCCTCTATTCCTCACTATACATGCATGCATATTACACACTACACAACCTTTTCAAAATTTATATTTAAAAAAAAAAAGTATCATTGAGCCTTGAAGACCTTGTTTTTGGCTCTCTCCGTCTTCTGTGGAGGGGTCACTTTTGCGGGCGCTCGCCCTTAGCCCCTTCCTTTCTACATAAAAAAAAAAAATTTATAATATGCAGTCATAGTATTAAATAGTTAGAAATATACTTACATTATATAGGCTGAAAATAAAATATTAAAAATTAGTACATACTAGGCAAGTACACGCGCAAAACACCACCACACTCATCAACATTTACATTCGATTCTGTGTGGAGATCCAGCGTGTACGTGTAGTGTCACAAATTCATTTCACTTCAATATTTTAATTAAAAACATATACGAGTATATAAAATTAGTATATATTTTTCATTAGTACAACGGAGAAGATTGAGGGAAGTCTTTGTTTTCTGTGAAACACAAGTTGTTTATGCAGAAACTTAAAATATATTTACAGTATTACGTCGATACAATATGAGAAAGAGAAAACTTCATCAACTTGAGTAGTCTAAGCATCATCATCCTGTTTGCATATACGTTTTGTGTTTCGTATTTATCAATTATTACGAAAGAAATCTTTTATAACTTGAAGAGCCTAATCATTTTCATTAATCAATAAAGTAATAAATATCATCAACTGTTGCCGCAAAATAGAAGTCAACATCTTCCTTCCTCGAATAATCAATTTTAAAATTAGAAAGAGCCGTTTTGAGCAGCAAACTGAGATTTGTTTATAAAAACCTCTCAACATTTAGCTAGAACAACGTGAAAAAAGTGTTAGCAGCTGACGAGGAAGCTTCTAACAGTGGCTGTATCCTCCAGCGCGGGACACGTCAACGCGAACAAGAGGCGACGTCAAACCGAAACATCAACGCGCTGGTGGCCAAACTTCCTCAAATCTCCGTGCAGCGGGCTGTCTACGGTTGACCAGACTGGCAGTCGACGGCCTGTTGCGTGGCACGGTCAGAGTGCCGATCGGCTCCCGGGGCCAGACCTATTCTCAGCGTGCTATTTTTTCATTTACGGGAAGCAATTGCGTGCTCCCCGGACTACTCTTACTCTCCGGCGACATTAAGACTAATCCAGGCCCCACTACAACTTACACATGTTACCATACACAAAGACAGACACAATAGCACCATGAGACACATACAGAAGTATAATATTAACATATTACAGTACAACGTAGATGGCCTCACAAACAAAATCATACAGCTTAGGGAATTCGTACACAGACAACACATTCACATAGCACTTATACAAGAAACAAAACTAAAACGCACACACAAAACACCCACCATCCCTGACTTCACGGCGATCCGTCAAGATCGTACTGGGGGTAACGGGAGTGGAGTCATCACTTACATACATAAAAGCATTAGCTACACTGATGCCACCCAAAACATTACAAACACAATCCAAGCAGATAACACGATAGAAATACAGGCAGTTAACATTAAAACACGCGCAAAACACAACACCACACTAATCAACATTTACATCCCACCAGATAGTTCACCTCAGGTGCCAGCCAATTACAATCCACAGTTACACAATCTGGCCTCTCTCACTAATGTCATCTTAGGAGGAGACTTCAACGCTAAAGACACTAGTTGGTACCTGTACAACCAAAACAACACCAGAGGCGCCAAGATAGCCACACAACTAAACAGCCTCTTCATTCCTAACAATACAGAAGAACATACACACATACCACATCAAGCAAGATACTCAAACTCCTCCCCAGACACAACGTTCTGTTCCCCCTCACTAGCAATACATACACACTGGAGAACAGAAAAACAACTGTCATCAGACCACCTGCCCATCATCATTACAACACGTTCTACACTCTGCCCCAACAGCCTTAGGCACACTTACGGAAATTACAAGAAACCTGATTGGGAACAGTTCAAAATACAGACTGAGGAACAATTCACCACATTAAACAGCACACCCATCATAAACATCATTACAACAGCTCAACACAGAAATAAATAACAAACTTAAAGAAAAACAAACAGAAACATTTAGGGAATTCATAACAACACTAAACCACTCCACAGATACATCCAGGCTATACAAGACTATAAACAGCATTACCCACTCTAACAGCGGCATTCACACCTCACACGCGGCTATCTGTCGCAGCCAAAATAATATCCCAACATATACACAACAAGCTAACATTCTAGTTAATCACTACGCAAAGATAAGTCACTTAAACAGAGACAACAACCAGAAACACGCAGACAGATAAACAGCCAGACACAAGAAAACCTACAGACTCGACACGACCATTACACCCTTCAATGCAGACCAGACCACCAAGATCATCAAAAACATTAAGAATTCGAAGGCTACTGGACCAGAAAACATATCTAACATACACCTTAAACACTTGGGTCCACAGGGAATACTAGCTTTCACAAACATCAGCACATATTTATACCAACACTGTATTATTTCTGACATATGGAAACAAGGTAAAATTATTACATTATTCAAATCAAACAAAAATCCAACAGAACCAGCTTCCTATAGACCCATTACTTTACTATACACACCTTCCAAAGTGAGAGAAAGACTAATCTTACAAATCACCAACCCACACATACCACTATCACTTACTCAACATGGATTCAGACCTCACCACTCAACCACGACATTACTCACTAACCTCACGCAGCACATCATGGATGGCATTAACTCCAGACGACCAGCTCAACGTACACTGATGCTATCCCACGCTTCCCTCTCATAAACAAAATACTCAACACAAACATGCACAATAACACCAAAAAGTGGCTGAGCAACTATCTTTCAGGAAGATACTCACATGTCACATTTAATGGCAAGTCATCCAAAAACAAGCTTTTCCCGAACGGGGTCCCTCAAGGCTCTGTTCTCTCACCAACACTGTTCAACTTATACATGCATGACATTCCAACACTCATAGATAACAAGCTTACCTTATCACCATATGCAGATGACATCACTCTAACATCCACCCACAACAACATCGACACCACTACAAATAACCTACAAACATACATAAACAGTATACAAGACTGACTTACACACAATAGACTCAAAGTAGCGCCCACAAAATCAACCATCACCTTGCTAACAAGCAACACAAAAGAACACCAGATAACTCCACAGATTACACTAAACAACACCAACATTCCACACACTCACAGGACCAAAATACTTGGGGTCACATACAACACATCATTATCTTTTGCAAACCACATTCAGGACATTAAAAACAAATGTATGTCAAGACTTAACACGCTTAGGGTACTAACAGGCACAAACTTTGGACACCAGCAGGAAACAACATCACTCATATACAAACAATATATTCGCTCAGTTATGGACTATGATAGCCCATGCTGGGCACCCATTATCTCAACCCTTACAGACAATACAAAACAACGCACTTCGTATCATTACAGGATGTACTCAAACAACATCAGTAGAACACCTGCACACAGAAACAAAAATACTGAAAGTTTGAGAACATTTAGACATGAGGGGAACACAATTCATGGCAGCAGCGACAACTAACCCACAACACCCTTGCCACTACATGTACAATCATGCACCGACACCTCTCACCATTAAGGTAACACCAGAGAGACATTATAACCAAATACTCCATTCCATACCACGCCCCACAGACATCACACAGTACAGAAATCACATACATACACACACCTAACCCACAAAGCACTGACACGACTCGGTCCGAATGCAGTCCCAGGTGTGAAGCCGCCACCCATTGACAGGTCAGAGACCAGCCTGAGCAGATCGGGTCGAGTTAACTTAGCACGATTCCGATGTGGACATCACCCCAACTTACAAACATATAAACACAGACTAGACAACTCCACAGACGACACCTGCCACCTGTGCCAGGACACACCACAAACAATTGAACACATTATGACAGACTGTACCGCTGTAGCACAACAACGAACACAACACAACATCACTAGTGCGCTGAACCTCTGGTCCACTCCGGAGAGGGCGATCGGTTACCTGCGTGCCGCCGGCTTGCTCGATCAGGGTGGGCTGATCGGCTAACCAACAACAACTATGTTTTAAACTACACCTACAATAAACAGTTTAGATCAACTATAGTAAATTATGGCTAACCCTAGTTAAGCATAATGGTTCTGCTTCTAGTCTCAGTCGTCTGCATAGTTTATTAAAACATTAGCTACAGGCCTACAGCTTGGCATTTTGAATAGTCTGCAAAGAAATCCTATAAGGGTTTTCTCTCAAGAACACATCTGAAAGTTCAGACAAACTCTTCAAACTGGATTATGTAGAAACTCCTGCATCAAGATTTTAAAACATGAGATCCATCCCTCCAACCAAAATTTGCCTATGGTACAATGTTGGCCTGAACATATCATTTGTAGGTGTGTGTTGTGTGTGTGTGTGTGTGTGTGTGTGTGTGTGTGTGTGTGTTAGGGTCCACTTAAAACAGTGATTCCCTACCTTTTTGAAATCACTACCCCATTTCACAAGACAGTATTTTTAAATGCCCCCTTCATGGATACAAAATTTAGCAAACAATACGATGATTAGTCAATATAACTATATTTGAAAAATAATCACAATACAATGAATACATTGCTATCTATTGCTCTAATATAATTTCACATTACAATACATTACAATTACTACAATGGAGTTAAATGTTAATACTTAAATATGCATGTCATTCAGTTCTTTCTCCCAATGCCCACTTACTCTCAATGCCTTCTAAACTTTATAAAAAGTTCTCAATACCTAGATCCGTCATCTAGATTTGGCACTTTTTCGTCTTCTCAGATGAATCAACACCAGCAGTTTGCTTCAAGAGGACGGATTTGGGTATAGAGAATCTGTGGCGATATGTTAAATCTCAAATTGGTACAACCCATTGTCAAATTCGGTGGTTATTCTGTTCGAGTGTGGGCAGGCACTTGACACTCTGAAAAAACTGACCCTGTGTTCGTAGAAGGATGTCTTAATTCAGAAGATTGTATATCCATCTTAGATGAGAACCTCCTGCCTTTGTTTCGGAATGGAAACTTCATTTAGAGGACATCATGTTTCAAGTGGACGGTGCCACATGTTGATTCCATTGTTTTAGTAGGGTGTTCATTTTATTTTGGCAGGACGCTGTATAATATTTCTTTTGCAGGTTTTTATCCGGCCCAGTTATAATCATCATCAGTAATCACGTGATTGACAAGTGGGTCAGAGAGAAAGTGGTCAATGGAGTAGAACTCGGAATTACAATACTAGGACACATGTTTTTCCTAGTAAGGTTTACTAATTAAGGTTTTTCTATAGTGAGGTTCTCCTTGCTTATCATATGGACTGTCTCTCTATTTATATCACTAAAGACGTCTTCTATTTGGAAAAGTAAACTAAACTTGTTTCATATTGGTTTAACTTTGGCTACACTTCAATGAGAAGAATGAAACTAATAATTCCGTTTAAGTTTCTTTGATATTATTTGTAAACGGTGTGTCCATGTCGCGACACCACTTCCTGTAGAGCAGTGGTTCCCACCCTTTATTGGCTCAAGGTACCGTAGTGCTATCCGTTCTTCTTTCGCGGCCACCCCTGATTTTTGCCTCCCACCATTCAACGTCCAGTTACCCCTATTCAACATCACGTAATTTCAAACCTTATGGACATAATAAATCACGAATATTTTGTTTCATTTGAAATTCGCACATCATTACGTTTTGCTTTTTCAATTACTTATTTGTGGCATTTTCATGAAATTTCGTGGCATCCGGTTGGAAACACTGAAGTGTAGAACAGCGAAATTAAGCGAAATTGGGTATGTTCAGTAATTGTACGGATGACCGTCCGTCCTTTACGACCAGATAATGATGTATCGACTCGTGGTTTGTATTCCACATTAAGTTCTAAGTCTTCTTTATTACATGACACTGGCTGGTTTTATGGAGGTTAAACAATGCAGTTAACAATTTAAACGAGCCAAAATCAAGAATGGTACAATATATGACGGGAATGTCATAAAAGGACTTTAACTTCTGACGAATGATAAATTCTTATGCATTTATAATGAAAATAAGTCAACTTTATAATGTTATTACTTCCTTTTCATATATAGTAGTTATGCACTTTGAAGTACACCCAAAAGTTAGTCACTTTCAACAGCTCATTTACATACTTTATTTTAGAAATAAAGTTTTCTAGTTTCGAAGAAAAACCGTCTGATAAAAAACGAGAATTTGTTTGCTTTAAATTAAAATTGTTTAATTCAATTTCTTCTCCAAATGGGAAGCTATTTTAATTGATAACTTACATTTTTCAGTTTCTGACTCGACCAAGCGCGGCTAATAAAAACTTTCCTTACCACGTTCGGACCTCCCAAATTGCAACGATGGAAAGGAGCTTTTCTGGGAAGGGTCCTGGGGGAAATCTGGATGCTTTCAGTGCCCATACCTATGCTCCAGACGCCGTGGATGAACCCAAGAACTTCACAAACGCTGACCTCTTCCTGGTGTCAGGCGCAGTTGAAATGGCACGAGAACCTTTTAGAAATGTTTGAACACGTAGCCCTTTCCATTTTGATTTTATTTATATTTTTATATACAGGGTGTCCCATAAGTCCGGTTTCCGAGGAAAATTTATTTTAAATTAAATTTACAAAAGTAATACATTAAAACTAAAACAAATGTTCAAACTGATATCTTATTTTGGGATTTTTTTTTGTTGCAGGTAGAATAACACGCAATGGCTAATATGAAAGTGAGTTACACTCCTAATGAAAAGGTGGAAGCCTTTTCCTCACGAGTGTAACTCACTTGCATAAAAAGGTCCCAAAACAAGACCAAATTGAACACTCGTTTTAGTTCTAATGTATTACTTTTGTAAATTGAATTTTAAATAAATTTTCCTCGGAGACCGGGACTTATGGGACACCCTGTATATACCCTGAAATGCATGTTTGCATATTTCTTTTAATTTATAGTTAGTTTATTCATACAGTTAATGGAGCTATTGAAGAATAGGGACCTCAGCCTTCTTTAGTTAGCTTTATAAGGCTAACTAACGAAAATATCATGACCTAACCTAACCAATCGTCAAGGGCGTACAGTTAACCTAACGATTGGTTAGGTTAGGTCGTGATATTTTCGCTAGTTAGCCTTATAAGCTTTCGAAAAAGCTATTTCTGTCTACGTTATCGAACCCATTCATAATTTTGAAAACCTGGATTAGATCACCTCTTAGCCTCCTAGTCTCGAGTGTAGTCAATTTTAACTCCTTAAGCCTATCCTCGTACGACTTCGACCTAAGCGACGGAATCATCTTAGTTGCTCGTCTTTGAACTCTTTCGATTTTGTCTATATCTTTTCGCATATGCGGATTCCAAAATTGGATCGCGTACTCCAAATGGGGTCTAACTAGTGATTTATAAAGAGGAACAATAATATCGCGTGATTTGTACTAAAAATTCCGACCTATAAAACCTAACGCTTTGTTCGCTTTAGTGACCGCTGCTGTACTTTGTTTCGCCACTTTTAAATCACCAGTGACTATAACTCCTAAATCTTTTTCCTGGTCTACGCTTGCTAACTCCTTCCCTGCCATACTATACGCAAAATTATCGTTACGCGGACCTATATGTAAAATTTTGCACTTATCGACGTTAAATCTCATTTGCCATGTGACTGACCAGTCAACGATTTTATTCAGATCTTCCTGGATTTTACCTCTATCTTCGTCATTAATCGCCCTACCACCCAACTTCGTGTCATCCGCAAACTTTGAAACTGTACTGACTAGTAGGGCATATCATACGCTGGTTTCAGGGTTGAAATTTTGGAAAAACAAAGTCGCTAATATGTATTCCTATGTAAAAATTAATTCTAAGATGGGTTTATTATTTGCAACTTTTCCGAAAAATCTCATTTTCATGGTCAAAATCGCGATTTTCTGATTTGAAGGCTGCCTAACGCAGCCTCAGGGCACCCAAACCAAAGCGCGCAGCTGTTCTGCATATGATTTAGTCTAAAAGCAGCTTTTCTGACCTCATCCTTGCTTTCTTGCGTGTTTCAACACCTCTGGGTGCTGAAAAAATGTTTAGATTTCATGTAAAACTTAAGAATTTTAAGTTTTTCTTCAAAGAATAGGCGCGGCTCACCAGCTCTACTCTGATCGAGTAGCGGGAGACTTGCCACCTCCACGTGTAGGTTTACACGCCTGTTCTTCCTGGATCCCTGAAAAGCGTGGCCTCATAAGATCTTATATTATGATTTTATGAGGACTTTCAGCTCTTATGAGCATTAACGATGGCAGCCTCTTCATCAGCCACTCGAACCTGAAAAGCTCTTAAGTATGTCCTGCTTCGATCTGAACACTGGGAGCATTTCTCGATGGTCTATCCTGGCTCTCACCCACCCATCTCTCCTCTTGTGACCGTACACAGCTTGGGAAGCAGTTAACACTTCCTGTACAGCTCTCTCGCAGGACTGAGTATGAACAGAGAAAGTGTCCACTTTGAGTAGAGTTTTCCTGAGATCCTCGAGCTCAGTCAAGGTCATCTTGCAGGTGAAAATATGCTCGTAAATATTCTCTGATTCCCAGTTGATGAGATCCTCAAGTGAAGTGGCTTGCAGACTGACTTTGGGATTTTTATGGGGTTTCACTGTCGTATCACCAAAGTCTCTTCCTTCTCTGATCTTCTCTATCTGGCTCACAGCAAACGCTCTCTGATGCTCATCCTCACTGCACAGGAATGAAGCCAGGATGTTCTCAGGATGTGCGTGGTAAGCTCCTCTTATCACTGCAGCAGAGATGATGTTCCTGACCTCGGTAGTCTGGTTCCTCAGCAGCCTCAGGCTTGAAAAAACGTGTGCAGGACCAAATTTGAGGTGGTGCTTCACTTTGATGTCGTAGTACATTTTGAAGTAGAAGTTAAGGCAGAACTTCACGAGGACCTCGAGCCTCCTCAACACCTCCCCTTTCAGTCCGTGCTCCCTCATCCACAACAGCAAGATGGCCTGTGCAGTAGTGAGCCACCTGGATTGGTTCAGAGGTCCGCACTTGAGACCAGCCAACTGTGGACTGAGACGTCCAGACTTGATGGCTTTGATCAGAAGATAGCAGTTGTGCTGGTCCGTGGAGAGAGATTTGACTATCTCTACTGGCAGCTCTATGATATCTTCAATTCCTTCCACTAGTTTGAAGTTGAAGTTGACCTCAAGTTCATTCGCTTTCTCAAGAAGTTTTCCAATAGGCCCACTGAAGCCTGACCGGGGAGTTACAGGGCCGTCCAGCTTGATGACTAAGTGCCTCAGGGGGAGCTCGTTCACATGGAGCTGACAGATCATCCAGTGGCACTTGCGACCCAGCATCTTCTCCAATAGGGCTATGGCGCCTCCAGACCACCCCGTGTTGGTGTTGGTAGAGTCTCCTCCAATCATTACAGGGCTCTCGTCAGCTCCGTGATCCAGAAGCCACTCATGCAGGCCCTGAGCGATCTTATGAGCAGGCTTTTCTCCTTCCTCAGGTTCCTCGGGAGTGAAATGGAAGAGATACTTTCCTTGAGGCTCCCACGTGATAGTGTAATGCTCCTCGATCACTTTGCCAGGATGAAATCTCCCTGTCACTTCGTCATATTTCAACACCTTTGTGTTCCTATCCTGCTTGCCATCAAAGAATATCCCAGAGATCTTCTCCTCCTCTGACCTCTGCGTGAGAGCTTCAACTGATGAGGCCATTACTTCCTCCTTGGCCCTCCAGACTTTCATGCCATCTATGGTCAAGTAAGCCTTGTCTTTGAAAAGATGACCGGCCTTACCGAAAAAAATGGCGTCCACTCACTTCTACTTCACAATTATAACTGACGTAATTGCTCAGAGCCATCTATTGAGAGAATGTTGAACTTCGCCTTCTGCGTCCAAATGGTTACAAAGATTCAAATGGAGATTTTTTTCTTATGTATGTATGTATTAAACCTGTGTAAGAGTTAAGCAAAGTTAATGTGTCTAAATGGCAACAAATTACGACAAAGGGTTAAAAATATGAGGTTGTGTTCAATTGAATATTCGGTATTTCAACATAGAACAGAAAACTGCAATTTTGAACATGATAACGCGATTTTTAGGAAAAGTTGCAGAAAAGAAACCCCTCTTAGAATTAAATTTTACATAAAAATACATATTAGCCAGAGTGAAATTCGGACTCGGAAAAGTATGATATGCCCTACTGACTAGGCCGACATCTAAATCGTTAATATATATATAAGAAAAAGCAAGGGGCCCAATACAGAACCCTGAGGAACGCCACTCGCTACATTAGCCCAACACGACTCCGCTCCATCAACGACTACCCTCTGTTTCCTACCTCGCAATCACTCTTCTATCCAATTTATTACTACACCCCTGATTCCATGAGCCTTAGTTTTTTTAATGAGTCTTTTGTGCGGTACGGTGTCAAACGCTTTTTGAAAATCTAAACGCACTACATCAACCGCCCGATGACTATCGTAAACTTCAACCACGCTTTGAAAAAATTCTAAAAGATTAGTTAAGCAAGATTTGTTTCGCCTAAAACCGTGCTGCGTATTTCTAACCAAGTAATGCAATTCTAAGTGTTCGACTATACGATCCCTAATTATTGATTCCAGTAGCTTACCTACAACAGACGTTAAACTGATTGGCCTATAATTTCTTGCCGCACTTTTATCGCCTTTCTTAAAGATAGGTGTTACATTTGCTAACTTGAAATTATCTGGTACGCACCCCTCAGAAATAGACGCATTAAAAATCTTTGTTAGCGGCAAAATAATGCTTTTTTTAATTCTTTTAGTTGCATGGGATATATGGAATCCAGCCCCGGTGATTTACGCATTTTCATTTTATCAATATAGCGCATTACTTTCCTTTCACTAACCACAATATTATCCAAAATATTACCATTATCAAAAGGTATTATGTATATGACTGTAGGGATATTCGTTACATCTTCTATAGTAAAAACTGACGTAAAAAATTCGTTTAGCAAGGTAGCCATTTGCTTGTTTTCAGAAACTAGCTCTCCGTTAACATTTTTCAACGGCCCCAAGACACTTTTTACTGGATTCCTGTTGTTGACGTATTGAAAGAATCGCTTGGGGTTTTCTTTACCGTCACGAGCTATGGAGATTTCAAATTCGCGCTTGGACTTTTTTATTACACTTTTCGCTTCACGCCTTAGAGATATGTAGTTGTTTCGTAATCACAAATTGTCTTTATCGCACTTATGTAGCCTATAAGCCTTATCTCTACTCTTTATAATATCTCCTACTCTAGAAGTAAACCACAAGGGCTTGTTGTTTACTTTCGCACGCTTAATTTTGTACGGTACACATTCCTCATTTATAGTCTTAAATACTGTTTCAAACGATTCCCACATTAGTTTTGCGTTGGAGATCCCCATTACGTTTTCCCATTTGACGTGTGACAATTCATTTCGAAATTTACAAAAGTTTGCGTGCTGGAAGTTAGGAATTTTAGTTGAGTTAGCTGGTTTCGAGTGACTTACTGAGAGGACAAACTCTACCATATTGTGATCGCTATTGCTTAACGGTTCTATTACTTGAAGATCCGTGATTAGTCTATCATCCGTAGTTATTACTAAATCTAAAATACTGTCCAACCTCGTAGGTTCCCCAACCTTTTGAATAAAAAAGCTATCCTCGAGAAAATTAACTAAACGATTACCTTCCGCGTCTCCCTGCATTGTATCTAATTCACGTTGGCGCAGTTAAAGTCACCCATAACTAATCCAGACTGCCTCAAAGCAACCGTATGCATTTTTAAAACAAAAGTATTATACTAAAGATACTGATATAATAAGAATAAAAAGTACATAAACTAAACACTAGACTCATTCAGTACGTCGTAACTTATGTCCCTGGTGTTAATTTTGACACTATACAACATTTCAGTCTCAAACATGACTGACTGGCGTATGATATAGCCAAGCTTCAAACATCCCGCTCAAAGATTTTACAAAAATGGACATTGAAATTTTGAGCAAGTTTAAAATGAAGAAGCGAGCACAATCATTATGGATTTAGACCAGGGGTTCTTAACCTTTTTAGGCTGCGATCCAAATTCTGGTCTCGGGGCTAGCTCGGCGACCAATGCCTTCAAACAATTCACTCGTAATAGATAATAAAATAAATAATAATGGTAAAATGATTTGGGATAACATAAATAAATGATAAACGACAATTTAATGACCCAAGTTTGGGTCGCGACCCATAGGTTAAGAACCCCTGATTTAGACGAAGAAAGGACGATGACGTCACAAGCTCATGAGTATGGACGTCTGTTGGACGACAGTGTGAATGACCCTTAAGGACAAACAAAGGTCGAATCAAAGGCAGACCTCAAAGTTCATGTATTTCATGTTTAAGCTCTCATCTTGTTTTTATTCATATTAAAATGGTTTGTTTATGATACGTTAATAAAGCATATGGTTTACAGTTTATATACAGGGTGTCCCAGAATTAACTGTCTATTTCAATGAAATCGGACAAATTTAATAAAAACTGACATAATTTTGTGTTTATTACTAAATTATGATACAAAAACAAATAGATTTATAAATCATGTCAAAACGTTATTGAGAAGTTTCAACATGTGCACCGTCTGTATCTCTGCAAATTTCAAATCTATCCTCAGCGCTGCGAAACACATTTTGAAGCATTTCAGGTGTTATCTCCCGCACTGCCAACTGGATGCGTTCTTTAAGTTCAGCTAAACTATTGATCTTTTGGCGATAAACCTTTGTTTTTATGAAACCCCATGCAAAGAAATCCAGGGGTGTCAAATCCGGAGAACGCGGAGGCCAAGGTCGAGGTCCTCCACGTCCAATCCACCGATTCAGAAGGCGTCTGTTGAGGTATTCTCGAACAATTAGAGCATAATGACATGGTGCTCCATCTTGTTGAAACACAACATTATCAAGAATGCCATCATCAAGAAGCTGTGGTTCGAGAAACTGCTGAAGCATATCAAGGTAGACGGTACCTGTTACAGTTGCTTCCGCAAAGAAGAATGGGCCATAAATTTTGGATTTGGTCATTCCAAGCCACACGTTAACTTTTGGAGAGTATCTTTGCCATTCTAAAAATAAAACTATGAAAAACTATGAAAAAATTATGAAAATAAAATTCTGAAAAAAATTTAGAAATTTATACATTTTTAACACATATTAAACATGATAAACATAAATAAAAGTGTGTTTTTAAAAAATTTGTCCGATTTCATTGAAATAGATAGTTAATTCTGGGACACCCTGTATTAAAAATAGTAAAATTCAAAGTATTTAAGCAAAGCCTACATGTATCTAAACTAAGATTATGAAATCTAATCGACATGACAGTCTATCGACAAGTATAGTGAAGGTTGGAATAGGTTAGCTTAGGTTACACTATGTTAGGTTAAAATAGTTTGGGGGTCTTTTCGGTTGTTGTTGTTGGTTAGCCGATCAGCCCACCCTGATCGAGCAAGCCGGCGGCACGCAGATAACCGATCGCCCTCTCCGGAGTGGACCAGAGGTTCGGCACATTAGTGATGTTGTGTTCGTTGTTGTGCTAGAGCGGTACAGTCTGTCATAATGTGTTCAATTGTTTGTGGTGTGTCCTGGCACAGGTGGCAGGTGTCGTCTGTGGATTTCTCTAGTCTGTGTTTATATGTCTGTAAGTTGGGGTGATATCCACATCGGAATCGTGCTAAGTTAACTCGATCCGATCTGCTGAGGCTGGTCTCTGACCTGCAGTGGCGTCTCGTGACTTTCAGTTATGGGGGTGCTGCCTCAGAAATTGCGAACAATTGTGTCGATTATATATATATATATATATATAGAGAGAGAGAAAGTCGAATAGATAAATAGATAACTACTTACTACTCAGTCATAAAAATAAGTAAAATAGTATCATAAAATCAATTATAGGGTACTTACGCTTAACGGGTAATTTTGAATTTGCCAAAAATTTTATTTATAAACAAATTCCATTCTTCTGTTTTTATTCTGAGCGAAAAAATATTCTAAGAAATGAAAGCTATATATTGTAAATAATCCAATTATTATATAATTAACTTCAATCTCACGACAAAAAATAAATGATAACGAATCATTGATAAATCCAATTCTGAAATTAAATTTCGAATTAGCAAACGATAGAGCAACACAACTACCACGTCAAACAAACAAATCGGCACTGCTCTGTCCACAGTGCTTTGGGTCCTCTTAAACCCGCGATTCTGACTCGCTCTTCGTACGTCCGCCACCGAGGTTTCAAGCGTTTCGAACAAAATCTGGAACTGTTAAGTATGCAGTTCCACGGGAAGGCTGAAGCTACTTTCGTGATTCATTCGTTCGGCATTGAAATAGTTTAAGGAAAAAAAGGATATAATCTGATTTAAAAACTCAAAGTTCATTGAAAAAACAATCAGAGAGGCTATTTTAAATATTTAAATATAAAGATCATAAGATCATGGGGGTGCTGCAGTTCCACAGTGCCTACCTGCGAGCCGCTCCTGCTGACCTGTTAATGGGTGGCGGCTTCGCACCTGGGACCGCATTCTGACCGAGTCGTGTCAGTGCTTTGTGGGTTAGGTGTGTGTGTGTGTGTATATTTTCTGTACTGTGTGATGTCTATGGGGCGTGGTATGGAATGGAGTATTTGGTTATAATGTCTCTCTGGTGTTACCTTAATGGTGAGAGGTGTCGGTGCATGATTGTACAATTAGGGTGGAGCGATTTTACATTTTTTTCGATTTCCATATTCTAATAGAGACAAAAACTTGCGCATGCATGAGAAAATAGCCTCTGCAAAATCTTAGCTTAATAGATAATCATCTTCTGCCCCCGGCAGAGCGATGAAAATCATATTTTAGTAGTCAAAAATGTATTTTTAAACCCTAGCCTAGAGCATTTATATCGTTGCTTAGGCATGAAATAACACACACGCAAAATTTTATGACTCTAGGCTAGGGTTTAAAAATACGTTTTTGACTACTAAAATATGATTTTCATCGCTCTGCCGGGGGCAGAAGATGATTACCTATTAAGCTAAGATTTTTCAGAGGCTATTTTCTCATGCATGCGCAAGTTTTTGTCTCTATTAGAAAATGAAAATCGAAAAAAATGTAAAATCGATCCACCCTATAATGTACATGTAGTGGCAAGGGTGTTGTGGGTTAGTTGTCGCTGCTGCCATGAATTGTGTTCCCCTCATGTCTAAATGTTCCCTAACTTTCAGTATTTTTGTTTCTGTGTGCAGGTGTTCTATTGGTGTTGTTTGAGTGCATCCTGTAATGATACGAAGTGCGTTGTTTTGTATTGTCTGTAAGGTGTTTATGTGTGTGTTTGAGATAATGGGTGCCCAGCATGGGTTATCATAGTCCATAACTGAGCGAATATATTGTTTGTATATGAGTGTTGTTTCCTGCTGGTGTCCAAAGTTTGTGCCTGTTAGTACCCTAAGCTTGTTAAGTCTTGACGTGCATTTGTTTTTAATGTCCTGAATGTGGTTTGCAAAAGATAATGATGTGTTGTATGTGACTCCAAGTATTTTGGTCCTTTGAGTGTGTGGAATGTTGGTGTTGTTTAGTGTAATCTGTGGAGTTATCTGGTGTTCTTTTGTGTTGTTTGTAAACAAGGTGATGGTTGATTTTGTAGGCGCTACTTTGAGTCTATTGTGTGTGAGCCAGTCTTGTATACTGTTTATGTATGTTTGTAGGTTATTTGTAGCGGTGTCGATGTTGTTGTGGGTGGATGTTAGAGTGATGTTATCTGCATATGATGATAAGGTAAGCTTGTTAGCTATGGGTGTTGGAATGTCATACATGTATAAGTTGAACAATGTTGGTGAGAGAACAGTCTTGAGGGACCCCGTTCGGAAAAAACTTGTTTTTGGATGACTTGGCATTAAATGTGACATGTGAATATCTTCCTGAAAGATAGTTGCTCAGCCACCTTTTGGTGTTATTGTGCATGTTTGTGTTGAGTATTTTGTTTATGAGAGGGAAGTGTGGGATAGCATCAAATGCTTGACTAATGTCTATTGTTGCTAATAGTGTACGTTGAGCTGGTCGTCTGGAGTTGATGCCATCCATGATGTGCTGCGTGAGGTTAGTGAGTAATGTCGTGGTTGAGTGGTGAGGTCTGAATCCATGTTGAGTAGGCGATAGTGGTATGTGTGTGTTGGTGATTTGTGAGATTAGTCTTTCTGTTACTTTGGAAGGTGTGTATAGTAACGTAATGGGTCTATAGGAAGTTAGTTCTGTTGGATTTTTGTTTGGTTTGAGTAGTGTAATAATTTTACGTTGTTTCCATATGTCAGGAATAATACAGTGTTGGTATGAATATGTGCTGATATTTGTGAAAGCTAGTATTCCCTGTGGGCCCAAGTGTTTAAAGTGTATGTTAGATATGTTGTCTGGTCCAGTAGCCTTCGAATTCTTAATGTTTTTGATGATGTTGATGGTCTGGTCTGTATTGAAAGGTGTAATGGTCATGTCGAGTCTGTAAGTTTTCTTATGTCTTTTCGGTTTGGCGGACTGCTGCAGATTTTTACGAAACTTAGCAAATCATTTATTTAAAAATTTTATCCTAAGGAAATGTAAGTTAGGTTCGGTTAGATTAGGTTTAATTAAGTTACTTTAGAAATTAGTAATTTTCTTAGGATAAAATTTGTAAATGATTGATTTGCTAAGTTTCGTAAAAATCTGTAGCAGTCCGTCAAACCGAAAAAAATCCTTTATTTTTTATCGTGTCGATGTTATGGTCTTGTCGATCCAATGGATACGTGTCTAGCTAGTCAGGCCACGCCTGTATAAAATTATGTATTCTCATGAAATCGAGGAAATGCTAGAGACCATAAATTTATAAAAATATCTCAGCCATCAAAATTTTGAGCTTCACATCTGAAGCCAGGGATATCAAATTTGTGGACCCGTATTCAATCTAAGTGTCTCGCGAGCTTAAAGTACTAAAATGTTAAGGTCTCGCTGGCTGTTAAAAATATGAGTAGTTTGTTGAAATTATTTTTATATTTCAGTGCGAGCATGAACCGCCTAGATATTGGTAGGTTTTCGTTTAAGGCAGAGAAGAAAAGCTTAGCCTAAGTCGTATTCATTGTTTTCATTATATAACCTAAATTAAAGGAAAACTGGTAATTTCTTAGTTCAGATCTTTAACGAGATTTTTCTTATTAATTTGGCCATCTACGATTTTTCTCTCCGAATTAAAATAAGCCTAAGTCAGCAAGGAAAGTTAGGCCCAACCTAGATTTTTTTCTTTTGCTTTGTTTTTTAGTCTGGCACCCTTATATTTTATCAATTGTAAACAATACAATTTTTTTTTCCGCAAATTTGTGCATGCCTAAGTCCTCACGTCAGTGAACAGAAACTGTTAACAATTAATGAATTAAAACTATGAAAACAACTAAATAAGCCTATTTAAAGATTTGACGTACACATATTTGTGATGTTAAGCCGATACTAGGCTAGTTATTTAGCAGGTCTAATTACATACAGTATATATATATATATATATATATATATATATATATATATATATCGAATAGCGGTTATTTACACTGTTTTTATCATTCAGATACCAATTAGAGCTCCCAAAAGCATCCTGAAGGACGACAAAAGCTTTCCACACCATACTCCAGGAGTTCAAAGTTCCCTTTTCAAAAACGCAGAAGAATCTCATCCCGCTGTACAAAGCATACTGAAGGATGACACGAATATTTCGCACCATACTTCAGGAGTTCAAAGTTCCCTTTTCAAAGGAACTCTATCTTGACTTTATTCACAAATTGAACGTTTGCGTTTCTTTGAATTTATATAAATCTATGGTTATATATATATACAGTATATATATATATATATATATATATATATAATTCAGTGGCGTGCGGTGATTTTTCGTCAAGGGGAAGCAATTCAAGCAAAAACAACAAAGATTATATAAAATAAAAATAAAATTTTAAAATACTCGTATATAATAAAAACAAAACACATATAATCATCTACTTACTTTACTTATAGGTTAATTCTATTCTTCTTTCTTTTTTATTAAATATATCTATTATTTCTTCGTAAAAGGCATCGGTTTTCATATCCTTAAGAAGCTTTTTCTCAATTGAGGTTAAAGCTAAACTTGAAAGCCTTTCACAGCACAGATAAGTTGCCAGATATTTCAAGAAAATTAACTGTAAGATCTGGACAGCGAAATCTAAATTGCTTCCTTTTTGACATAGGGAAGAATAAAATAACGATACATATATATTCTTTTTCGCTTAACATGGCCATGGAATTTTTTAGTAGAAAAACTATATATGAAACTTGTTGTATTCAATAAATACTACATTATTAAACATTAAATGAGTTTTTAGAATGGAAAGAAACAATTTGTAACAGTTAAAAAAAAAGCGAAAGTCATTGGGAAAAAGGATGCATTTCGTCAATTGTTGTCCAACTCGAGATTTTTTGCGTCGGCTTTCTTAAAGGTTCTTGCACGAACGGCAACCAATGTATATACTATGTATCCACCTGATTACCAATCAAATGCTATAAATAGTATAATAAAATGATTTTGTACAAATTATTAACACATATTGAAATGTTTAAACTTTAAAGTATAATACAGCATTTTCTTCTTTCTTTGAATAGGGAAGCATTGCTTCCATGGACCGCACGCCACTGAATTATATATATATATATATATATATACTGTATATATATATATTATGTATATATATTAGGGTGGTCCACAACAGCGTTTTTTGGAATTTTAAATTCGGTCACATCTGCCCTTATTCTATTCCCCAACAAGAATAAACGTGCCAATTATCTTTGCTCTAGGACCTTTTTATGCACTCGCTCAAAATGAAACAATTTGAATAATGACTTGACAATTTATGACTGGAACAGTTATTGAACAAGGATAATAATGATTTGACAATTTATGACTATATATTATATATATATATTATATATATTATATATATATATATATTATAATATATATAATATATATATATATATATATATATATATATATATATATATATATATATATATTATGAAATTATAACAGCGGAACAAACAATACACACAGTTGAAGATCTTTAGGTCTTCTTGAGACCAGTTTTAGTCGGCTCTTTGAATTCCTTGCGGTGCTGAGCGACTGCGCGGAGAAGGTACTGCTTTTGCGCTTCATCCTTAGTGATTGTGCTGTTGAAAGCCTTAATGAGCGCAACTCCTCTTTCTGCGCAATCGTTAACCACTGCCATCTTCTCTACACGTTCCTTCATTCCTTGGTAAGCTGGATCTGTGTTCCAATCATTTGGTGTCTTGGACAGGAATGATTGCGCCTGTTCACTTTCGTGCTGCATGACGAGGTTGAAGAAGATTGCTGAACGTTTGGTGGCATAGAATTCCAAGGGATTGCTCGAGGAGAACGTTTTTCCGTCCACGCGCTTGAGTCCTTTTCTTTTTTCGGGAACAGCTACGATGTTGTGAGCAATCCTCTCCTTCGTGGACGCGTGAACTCGAAGATCAAAGAGTGCCAAGGGGATTAAGTGCTCAGATATGAACCACAAATGGTGCTTCATCGCGGCAAATGCCGCGTCGTTCGTCTTTCCTGGGTGAGCTTTCAGCTGGCGCAAGAAAGTGAGGTCATTCAATGGAGCCATGTATGCAACACTGGCCTCGTTCCAGTAGCGGCCGTAAAGGAGCGTGATAAACAGGCTTAGTTCCTCGATGTTCCGTTTCTCGGTCTGAAGCAAGGTGAATTGATCTCTGAATAGGAACACCTTGAGCGTGTAAATGGCCTTGGCCATCCATCGCGCATGGTGCATGGTTCCAGGGCTTCGAATTCTCACAGGACCGTCAAGCTTCCCTCCCAAGAAAAGGAGGCAGAGAAGCATCAGTTCATCATAGTCGTCCCGCTGGCTCTTCTTCTTGACAGCCTCCTTGTAGTAGACCATTTCCTTCCTCTGCTCTGCTGTTTCAATGAACAGGCTGTCGGGTGCACTCTCGAACTTGCTGCGATCAATGAAAACCCAGTGCTGCTTGAAGCGCTTGAATAGGCCAATTTCAGGTCCACTGGATGTTCCGAAACAAGCACCGAAGGCCGCAGCAAGGACGACTTCTACCACGTGGTGTCTGCAAGCGATCCACACCAGATCAATACCCAACTCCTTTTCAATGAGAGTACAAGCTCCAGCATGAAGTCCCGTGTTGGACGCAGTTGTATCAAAAACAAGACCTCGAACGTTGCCCCTCAAAGACCAGTCGTCCACAAGCTTCAGGCACGCCTGAGCCTGAGATGCTCCAGTTGCAGCAGCTACCATTGGAACTCCAGGGAGTTTCTCTTCCCCGTTACCGGTTACAAGCACAGCCACACGGTCCACCACCTCTAACCCATGGGAGATATCTGTAAGCAGCTTACTATCCCAGTGCAAGAGAAGGGGCTCATGGGTCTTGAAAGTGGCCTGATCTTCGCGGCACACCGCTTCACGTGTACATTGTCTCACGCGACGAATGGTGCTGCGTGAGATTGACTCTTCGTCCAAGTTGTGCCCCAGCGATTTAATAGTTGCTGCGACCATTGCCATTCCTTTCCTGTCACTGATGTTGTGGCGATCCAAGGCTAAGGAAATGTCAGACGTGATCACAGACTTCAATCGCTTAGGAGTGGAACGTTTTCGTGCTGACTCCTTAAAAACTACAGTATCTGAATCTGATGATTCAGATGTGCTTGAACTAGAAGCCTCCAGTTCTCCCTGGGACAATCTCGCATCCGCCTCGCGCTTGGCCTTCTCCTCTCGGTTCATCTCCGCCTCACACCGAATCCTCTTCCTCGTTTGTTGGTCAGCCATTTTCTTGTCAACCGGGCCAAAGCTGGAGGAAGTGGGATTATCGAGCTGAGCGACAAGGAAGTTCTTGTCCTCCTCATTCATCATGGTCTCGAGGGCGTCATGACGTGAAAGATCGAACACATCGTCAAGGTCTCCGCGAAATATGTCCTCCTTCATTCTGTAGGATGGGAAATTCTTTGTGCGGTTCTTCTTCAGCCCCTTGTATTGCTCGTACAGTTTCAGGAGCTTCTTCTCAGCGTATATATAGTTGCTGCGACCATTGCCATTCCTTTCCTGTCACTGATGTTGTGGCGATCCAAGGCTAAGGAAATGTCAGACGTGATCACAGACTTCAATCGCTTAGGAGTGGAACGTTTTCGTGCTGACTCCTTAAAAACTACAGTATCTGAATCTGATGATTCAGATGTGCTTGAACTAGAAGCCTCCAGTTCTCCCTGGGACAATCTCGCATCCGCCTCGCGCTTGGCCTTCTCCTCTCGGTTCATCTCCGCCTCACACCGAATCCTCTTCCTCGTTGGTTGGTCAGCCATTTTCTTGTCAACCGGGCCAAAGCTGGAGGAAGTGGGATTATCGAGCTGAGCGACAAGGAAGTTCTTGTCCTCCTCATTCATCATGGTCTCGAGGGCGTCATGACGTGAAAGATCGAACACATCGTCAAGGTCTCCGCGAAATATGTCCTCCTTCATTCTGTAGGATGGGAAATTCTTTGTGCGGTTCTTCTTCAGCCCCTTGTATTGCTCGTACAGTTTCAGGAGCTTCTTCTCAGCGTATCTGGTATCCGTCATTGGAACGTTTGCTTTTGTCCAAAACGGGATCAAAGCCTCAATGGTCATCACCGCACTGTTATATTCTGTCTTCCTCTCCTCCAGATGGTGGAACATGAATTTCCGGAGGACTTGAAGCTTGGTAGGGAGTCCTGCCCTAGTTAACTTCTCCTCCGCCTCCCCTAGTAACCACACCTCACTGCTAGACCGTGTTTTTGATTGCTTCGGTGGCATTTCTATACATTCCTACAAAAGAAGAAGCCAAATTTAGTCATACTATAGTAATCAGTCATTAGTGAGACACGTCATACATGATTGAGCGACCTCTTAACGACACCGTAGACCAACCATACTTCACACAGTTATTCACACTAAGTGTAGGAACAAAAGCAACAATGACCCAAAAGTGAAATCTCAGATGCTAAATTTTCCCTATGCATGTGAACCACCCTAATAATATATATATATATATATATATATATATATATATATATATATATATATATATATATATATATATCAAGGCCGTAGCCAGAGCTTAAAAACAGACGAGGCGAAAATAGCCCTACTAGGGGGTCCGGGACCATGCTCCTTCAGAAGATTTTTTTAATCCTAGCACAAAATCATGCACTTTGAGCGTATGGTAACTGAGAGTGAATTGGACAATAATAACTTCACTTAAATGTTGCTACTCTATGTTTTTATTCATGTTATTTGTGGTTTGAGTGCATTACATTGATATGACCAGAAACCAGTTCTTATCATTTGCTACTTGACTGATGGCTGAAGGCCAGTGCCACTCTTCTGTGCAGGCTAGCATCCGCTTCGTCTGCCTCAACGTGGCTACGGATATATATATATATTTTTTTTTTTTTTTTTTAAGTTCGGGAAGAACCGATTCACCTCTATTTAAAAGGGCATATCTCGGCGGAAAAACAAAGAAAAATTGAGAGGAAAGACAGACGAAAAAGAAAGGGTGGAGGGGACAGTCGAAGTGGAAAAAGACCAAGGATGACAAGGACTGCAGGGTCGAGCCCCATCATCCTTGGGTGCTAGGGCCGGGAGGGCGCACGTGAAACCTCCAGGAACAAGCACGTACAAACGAGCACAAAGAGCACTCAAGAGCACGAGCTTAGAACCCCCCTTGCGGGGATATATATATATATATATATATATATATATAGGCGGGGGGGGGCCAGAAGGCTGGACTCATAGGGAAAATAAGCATTATATTTTTAAAGTGAATTAAACACATTTCTAATGTCAATTTTACATATTTCAGGAAAGAAAATACCCTCATGGCTCACTATACCAATGAATAAAAGAAGAGAAGGTGGAACTGGTATTGCTACATGTTTCCAGAAAAAGCCAAAAAGCCAAAGGGAAGGTCAGTTATTTCACGAACATGCCTCCCTCTAGCTTTTCCTGGAAACATGTAGCAATACCAGTTCCATCTTCTCTTCATTGGTATACTGAGCCATCAGGGCATTTCTTTCCTGAAATATGTAAAACTGACATTAGAAATGTGTTTGTTTCACTTTAAAAATATAATGTCTGTGTTCCCTATGAATCCAGTCTTCTGGGACACCCTGTGTGTGTGTGTATATATATATATATATTTGTGCGAAAAAGTAGGTGAACAGATCCATTGCAATCGATTTGTTTGGCTGTGGCTGGAGAATATCTTTTGTACCTACATATGACCATAGTCCATACCTAATTTTAGTGTGCAGTGATAACCAATTTGTGCAGTGATAATTTAAATTTGTGCAGTGATAAATTGAAAATCTGTGCAGTCATAAATTAGGTTCTATATCCGATATACTGTAGAAAGTAATTTATCACTGCACAGATTTTCAATTTGTCACTGCACAAAATTAAATTATTACTGCATAAATTGGTTATCACTGCACACTAAAATTAGGTATGCCATAGTCTATATATATATATATATATATATTATATATATATATTCTAGAGGATTACGCTTGTAAACGTGCCTGCGCTTTAAACCCCTACTGAGTAGCCAAATCAGTATATGCATTTTTAAAATGAGGGTGAATCAGACAAATTTTATTAAGTAATTTCAACGTACAAATTTTTTTAATAAAATTAGTATTTGATTTATAACTTCTCAATTAATTAATGTTCTTAAAAATTGCAATATTATAATCATGCAACTCGGACGGAGAATATTTTTTAGCCAATCAAAGATGCTGGGGTTGATGACGTAATGACTCAACTGTAAACAAAAAATTAATGGCGTCTCATATTCAAATCATTCACTGTTGTAAATAAATGCAAAATACCTTTAAAGTGTGCCCCAGTACTCTGTAACAATGAAGAAACTTCCATTTGAGTAATAACTTAGGTAATGACGTAAAAAGAAAACGGGAGACAAGTGACTACTTTGGGGGATCAGAGACAACAGCTACTCCCTGACTCAGTCAGATTCCCGCTCAGGCTGAAAATGCTGGAAACCCAATACTGTTTAAATATTCCTACACTGTGATAAGACAAACTTTTTGCATATCTGACAACACTACCCTATCATTATTGTACCTCTCCCTAGATCAGCATTTCTTAACCTGGGGGAAATTTCAGGAATACAGGGGGAATTTACGGCAGAATTTTGTTTGGTGATCATATAATTAGTGTGCATTATAAGTCTGCTAATGTTATTAAATTTTGTCTTCGAGGCTACTTTTTTCCGTATCCTAATGGAGGGGGAAATCGGGTAGAGCGAACTGGTCGAAGGGGTAAATAACACGAAAAAGGTTAAGAACCGCTGCCCTAGATGTATGAGCATTGACAATGGTCCTCCGTAGGTCATTCGAGAGCTCCTTCAATCAAGGTAGGATACTCGATGCTCTTTACGTTAACCGCACCAAAATGATTTTTTTATGCAGGGAGGAGGGGCCAAGGGCTAGAAATCCAAAGGAAACTAATTACAAAGGTGATCAATCACATTAAAATAATATCACTACGTTCATACTAGGAATGCAACCTTGAACGGAATGAAATAGGTAAACAAAGTATGTTCGTTCAACAAATTTATAATGATACATAAATGGTCCACTTTGGCACAGCTTCCATTTCACAACTGAACGCACGAATGTTTATGTGTGTGATTATACATGGCCTAAACTGTTTTACAATGGTAGGATAGTGTTGCAGAGATGCGAAAAATTTGTCATATGTATGTACAAAACATATTCTCCATTCTCCAACCACAGCCATACAAATCGATTGCAGCGAATGAGTTTCTTACTTTTTCGCACAACTATATATTATATGTGTAGGCTATATGTTACAGGGGACCATTCTGAGTTGCATCATATATATATTTAATGATACACACCCACGGGGAAATGCTAAATTGATTCCAAAATTGACCATATCTTGTTACAATATATTTTTCCTTTAATTAGCATTTGTTAGTCCTTCGTTAATTCCTCTTATCTATTTTTCCCATGTTAACTTTGTTCAGTCCATGATGAAGTATAGCAATATACGAAAGACCTTGGAATCAGTTTACTTTTTCCTGCGAGTGTCTATCATTCATTTATTTCACGTGTTTCATTGTAAAATTCGTGACAAGACTTGGCTCACATTCACTATTGTATTCTTATACTTATATTCTATATTCTTAAATCCTTTTGTTAGAATATTACACTGAGAGGAAATATCGGATCACCTGAAGATCAGGGCCCCCAGCCTTCGTTAGTTAGCCTTACAAGGCTAAACTAACGAAAATATCACGACTTAACCTAACCAATCGTTAGGTCAACTGTACGCCCTTGACGATTGGTTAGGTTAAGTCGTGATATTTTCGTTAGTTAGCCTTATAAGGCCTTATAAGGCTAACTGACCGAAGGCTGGGGGGCCTTAATCTTCAGGTGATCCGAAATATCTTTGATTCTGCACGAAATTCTGTTATTATATTGTTTAAAAGGAAAATTCTTTCTTGAAAATATTAACGTCACATTAAAAAATATACTTTTACAAAGAATAAAAAATGTAATCTTGTGTAATTTTCTTTATTCTACGAGAAAAGTTACATTTTCAAGAAATTTCTTTTGTCATTTCCTCAAACTCGGACTATGAAATTGTAAAGAATGAAATTTTAAGTTGACAGCAGACGTATAAATCTTTTACACAAAAGAATGTTATTATTTGTTGGTTCGCCAGTATAAGATGTGAACACAAACATACACAAGTGAGACTTGGTTTTACATTATACAGTACTCGCATAAAAGTAGTCTTAAGTATTACTTTCTTTTACTTGTATTTCGTTTATATATATAATATATATATATATATATATATATATATATATGCGTAGGGGCCCGATTTTGTCCTGGGTAGGCAAACAGTTTTGCTCGAAAAATAAGCGAAACAGAAAATCGATTTTTAAGCTATATTTTTATTAAATACTATTTGTAGGTATACACAACTGTTCAAAGGCTGAGCACCAAATAAGTTACAGCAATAAAGTAAGTTGTAACAGGTTATATCAAATGGGGTACTTAAACACTGCCGTTTCGCGACAGGTTTTCCTTTCCATAATCAAATATTGCATGGTTCAAGATCTGAAGACATACATTTCCTATATGAAAATCATAAAACGTTTCGGATGAAATCGTGGTGATTGAAGATGCTGTATGTGTACTGGGCTTTTGCCCGAATTTTCAGGTGTAATTGCCAGAAAAAAATTCAGTCGGGCTCATTTAAACCACTGAACCCCCGCCTCCTACGCCTCCTACTCTGTACTGAACGGGCGCATTTCCTGAGCTCTCTGATATTGCATCCACTTTTGCATATTGCTAATAATTTTACTTTTGGAAAGTTTTGAATTTTATATACTTGTGTTTATATTCACATCGGTATAGTTAAGTAATTGAATATTAGCGGTTTTTAGCGATTTAGAAGTTTTCATAGCGTGCCGGCTTAATTTAATTTAAACTTGTGACGGTTATAAACTAATTTTAACTGCGCGATGCCGTCGCAGAAAGCGTCGTGTGTTAGGTGTGGGGTAAACCGGTGGTACTCGGATTTTAAAGATTATAACGGCGGTCCTATGGCGATTACCGAGAGATCAATTTGTTTCTTTTGCGAGTTAAGGGAGGAAATAGTTGACATAAAACGCAGTGTACGTGAGGTAACGGAAAGACTTGCAACGCTTGATGAGGGCAGGGGTAGGGCTACGGTTGACGAACGCCGAACCAATACTAACGTTGAAGACGTTAGTAATTTGAAGGGTGAGGTGCGTAACCTAGTTTCTAGTTTAGGTAGCTTATCCGGGAGGTTGGATAGAGTTGAGGAAGGGGTTAAGGTTGGTCCGAGATTAGTAGATGGGGAGGGATTTAGAGAAATTAAGGGTGGAGCTAGGCCACGTACGTTAGGTGATAGGAATCCCCCCCCTATCGAGGTTTCGAACACTTTCGCCCATTTGGAAAAGGACGTGAATGAGGGGGAAACTATTTTAATTGGGGACTCTTTAGTGCGCCATATGGACACAGAGTTCGTTGAACGACATCCAACCAAGAGGAGGAGGGTCTGTCTCCCCGGGTCCGGACAAAAGCCCCCTGGACAAATTGTTGGGTAGGGCAAGTCAGGTGTCACATCTAATCTGAAAAGATCAGAAGATATTTAGGAGCTATTGAAGAATAGGGACCCCAGCCTTCTTTAGTTAGCTTTATAAGGCTAACTAACGAAAATATCATGACCTAACCTAACCAATCGTCAAGGGCGTACAGTTAACCTAACGATTGGGTAGGTTAGGTCGTGATATTTTCGTTAGTTAGCCTTATAAGCCTAACTAAAGAAGGCTGGGGTCCCTATTCTTCAATAGCTCCGATATTTAGGTGAAATAACCAATATTAACCTGTTATGTTAATTGAATGCCCAGTTAGGTCAAATGACTGCCCGGTTAGGTCAACTGAATGCCCGGTTAGGTCATCTGTACGCCCTTGATGATTGGTTAGGTTAAGTTGTGATATTTTCGTTAGTTTAAACGAAAATGACGAGAGCCAAAATACATAAACTATAAACATAAACTAAACTATAAACTATAAACATAAACTGTAAATAATAAAAAATAAAAATAATGATTTAAAAAATTCTTATTATTATTTTTCCTAGAGGGCTACTGTCCTACACTCCTGTCTACCAGGGGCCAGGGTTGACAGAGTTAGAGACGAAGTGGACAGGATTAAGGTTGCCTCCCGTCACTCGATGTTGGTGAGGTTGGTAGGGGGCAACGACTCGTATAGGCCCGATACGAGAGTGCCTGACCTTTTGGAGAGATATAGGGGGTTAATTAGGTCCCTAAAGGCGAGGTCAGATGAGTCTTTAGTTCTAGGTATTACCCCTAGGCACGGTTTGGGTCTTAGGATTACGTCTAAAACGATATTTTTTAATAATAAATTAGAAGAGATTTGTGCTGAGGAAAATGTACCCTCCGTAAAGTTGTGGTCCAAATTCAGTGATCCTAGACTTTTTATAAAAGATAGGGTGCATTTTAATGAAATAGGTAATGCTAGGCTAGGTAGGTTAATAGACGAAAACGTGCGAAAGCTGTATAGGTCGAAGCCTTCTTTAAACGTTGTGGGTCCGGGGAACGCGGGCCCGACATGAAAAATAGTTTAAAACGCCGGCCCATGGTAAAAAATAACTTAAACGTCTTTTATTGTAACGCGTGTAGTATCAGAAATAAATTACACGAATTTAAGGCGATAATTTACTCAGGAAACTACGATATAGCTGCTATCACTGAAACGTGGTTAAATACCGTGACTCGGGACTTGTTGGGGGAACTTGATATACCGGGTTTTAAACTCTTTACTAATGATAGGTTACATAGGTTTGGTGGCGGCGTTTTGCTGTACATTCGTAATTCCCTTAGGGCTATCGAGGTTAAGATAGATTTTCCGGCAGCAATTAATGCGATATGCGTTGAAGTTAGGGCACGTAGTATTAGTTTTAATTTTGTTGTTGTTTATAGACCTCCCGTTCAACCCCTCGATACCAATACTAGATTTTACTTACTTCTTGGTAACTTTATTGACAATCGGAATAGTATAATTGTCGGAGACTTTAACTGCCCTAATGTTAATTACGAGACTTTTACTGGTAATGAGGAGGGTTTGAGATTGATTGAGTTCATGGAAGATAATTTTTTACGACAGATGGTTACCGAACTAACGCGCGGTGACAATATTTTAAATTTGGTGATGACGAACGGCGAAAATATAGTCGAAGGTTTAGAAGTAAGCGAGAGTTTAGGATGTAGTGGTCATCAAATTCTTAGGTTTAAGTTATTGATAGAAAACACTAAGGATAGTAACGTAATAGAAGTCCTTGATTTTCGTAGGGCTAATTTTGATAGTTTTGCGGATAGGATGAGAGTAGTGGACTGGGATAACTTATTTATGGGTAATGACACAAATTTGCATTGGGTGGCGTTTAAAGAAAGTTTTATGAATATTGAAAGGGAGTTTATTCCTCGTAGGCCCAAGCGCGCTAGAAATCATGGTAGGCCCAAGTGGTGGACTAGGGAAATAGGCGACTTCATAAACGAGCGTAACAGAGGGTATGAACTTAATAAGCGCAATGGCACGGCAGCTAACTTTAATAGATATATCGAGCTTAGACGTCAGGTTAAAAGATCAGTTAGGAATGCTAAACGTAATTTAGAGATACTTATAGCTGCGGATAGTAAACATAATCCAAAAAAGTTTTTTGAATACGTCAATAATCGTAAGCCGATAAAAGATAACATAGGCCCTCTAGTGGATGTTAACGGCGCTTTGGCTTCTGACGCTCAGGCGATGGCGGATATTTTCAATAACTTTTTTGCGACAGTTTTTACCGTAGAAGACGTAAATAATGTCCCCGACGTGGACGATATTGTTCCATTTAGTAGCGAGACTATTTTGGATGAAATAACTTTACGAGGGTGAAATTGCGCATTATATCGATAGGCTAAAAGTTAGAAAGGCTCCAGGCCCTAACGCTTTTTATCCCAGACATTTGAAAGACGTTATTGTAGGCCCCTTAACGAAGATTTTTAATCAGTCACTCGAAACGGGGATTATTCCTGAAGACTTCAAATTAGCTAACGTCACGCCCATTTTTAAAAAAGGCGACCGCACAGTAGCTAGCACTTATAGGCCCATTAGCTTAACGTCAATTGTCGGTAAACTATTGGAATCCTTAGTTAGGGATGTATCATCGATCACTTAGAAAGTCGAGATTTGATTAATAGTAGTCAGTATGGGTTTCGACGCCATAGATCTTGTTTAACTAATTTGTTAGAATTTTATAACGAAATAGTGCGCGAATACGATAGCCTAGAGCGGCTGACGTTATTTATTTAGATTTTAAAAAGGTGTTCGATACAGTTCCGCAAAGAAGATTAATTGCGAAGGTTAAAGCGCACGGTATACGCGGTCAGGTAGCTAACTGGTTAGAGGAATGGCTTCATGCTAGAAGACAGAGGGTCATTGTTAATCGTAGTGAATCGGGGTGGTTGGATGTAGGCAGTGATGGGCAGTATCTAGATACATGTATCGCCGATACGTATCGATCGATACTTTTGTATCGGTATCGGTATCGCTTTAGCTACTTGACAAAAGTATCGATTTATCGGTATCGCTAAGGTCAATTTTCTTAAATGTATCGAAAAAAAATCGATACTTCGATACATCGATACATTAATAAGAATTTTTAAATATTTAAATAGATGTTATAATATGACACTACTGAGTTATATTTATGAATATACATAAATAATAATATTATTAAATATTTATTTAATGACAGTACTACTCTACTGGTCACGTCACACAGTACGGCGCAACGTTTAAACACGTTTGTACTTATGTTATTGAGATTAATTAACCATAATATAGAAACGCTCATAATATAGAAACGCTCATATAATATAGAAACGCTCAATACTGGCAATACTGGCATCGTCTTCAAATCCTCTGTTCAAGTTAAAGTGGATGACAATAAAAGGCAAATTTAATACTAACATTGCCAAAAAGAGGGTTCAAGAAATGTTGGTTAATGCTGTTAAGAGCCTCAGCGAGCAGACCCACCAGCAACAACTAAGTGATGCTGCATCTGACGGAAGTGCAGATGATTTCTTCTGTTATGAGTCTGCTTCCACTAATGTCTCTGCAACCCAAGATTCCACTGAGATGGAAGTTTTACAGTATCTGGGTGACGGAAGTCATTCTCTCCAATCTCTGAGGCAGTACCCAGGAATTCTACGGGTCTTCCTGAAGTATAACACACCACTACCATCCTCTGCTCCTGTAGAACGGTTGTTTAGTTTGGCTGGTCACATTCACGCTCCGAAAAGGAATAGACTGTCTGACCAGATGTTTAGCCAGCTGGTATTTTTGAAGGGTAATAGTAATTACTTTTAATTGTTAGTGTAATATTTTCAGTCATTCATGTATCCTAAAAAATTAAAACATACTTTCATTAAATAAAGCAAATGTTTTTATTTACATCTATAAAACCCATTAAAATGTCGTTGATTTTACTTACAGTGCGTACAAATTACTAGTATAAACAATAATATCTAATACCTACATATTAAATGAATAATTATAAAAATGTACCGGCGATACATGTATCGGCGATGCATGTATCGGTATCGGTATCGCTTAAGACATCTAGAAAGTGTCGGCGTATCGGTATCGCCTAAGACGTTCTTCATGTATCGATGTATCGGTATCGCTTTAGCGATTTTCATGTATCGATGCCCATCACTCGATGTAGGTAGCGGTGTCCCACAGGGTTCAGTGTTAGGCCATTGTTATTCGTAATTTACATTAACGACATAGATGCAGGATTTACTAATAACGTGTCAAAATTCGCGGACGATACTAAAATAGGCGGTAAGGTTGTTAACGAGGACGATAGAAATAGGCTCCAAGACGATGTAAATAGGATTATGGAGTGGACGGATAATGGCAGATGTAATTTAACATAGACAAATGTAAAGTTTTGCATATAGGTTCTCGTAACAATAATTACACGTACACGATGGATGATAGAGAGTTAGCGAGCGTTGACGAGGAAGTAGATTTAGGCGTACACGTATCTAAGGATTTAAAAGTTAGGAACCAGTGCCTGGAGTCTTGCGAAAAAGCTAATAGGATGTTAGGCTTCATAGCTCGTAATTTCGAATTTAAATCGAATGATATTATATTGCCCCTTTAGAAGTCCCTAGTCAGGCCTCATTTAGAATAAGCCGTTCAGTTTTGGTGCCCGTATTTGCGTGAGGATATTGATAGGTTGGAAAGGGTTCAGCGTTGCGCCACGAAACTAATTCCGTCATTGCGCAACAAGCCTTATGAAGATAGGATTGAAGAGTTAAACTTGCATTCACTCGAAACTAGGAGATTAAGGGGGGAGCTTATTGAAGTTTTCAAAATCGTTAATAACATCGATAACGTAAATTTTGACAAACTGTTCACTTTCGATAATAGCAATACTCGTAATAACGGATTTAAGTTGCGTGGCAGACGTTTCATTACTAATATCGCTAAAAACTTCTTTTCGTTTAAAGTAATTGATAAATGAAATAATCTTCCCGCTCCCGTCGTGAACTCTACCAGCGGGATCTTTTCCGTTTGACTGCCGCCATTGAAACATAATTAAACTCCAGCCTTCTTTAGTTAGCTTTATAAGGCTAACTAACAAAAATATCACGACCTAACCTAACCAATCGTCAAGGTCGTACAGTTGACCTAACGATTGGTTAGGTTAGGTCGTGATATTTTTGTTAGTTAGCCTTATAAGGCTAAGTAAAGAAGGCTGTTTGTTGACGTCTAATGCCAGCTTGTAACATGCCAGCGTGTGATATGCCAGCAAAAAAAAAAAAATAGACTAACATGAACTTAGTTGTAGCTTGTTGAGTAAATTAACCCACTTTTTTTTTTATTCTTTATACTTTTTTCTTCTCTCCTTAATTGCATGTCTGTAACTCTCTTTATTGCATGTCTGTAGTTTGCATGGTATGATAGTGTTTGAGTTAAGAATGTGTTGTAATGCGTTCTTATTTTACTACTTTTCATCTTTCACGCCTTTCCAGCCTAGTGGGCTGCATCCTCTACCTCCCTATGGAGTGGAGGATCGGTCTGCAACAGCTGGAAGAATGTGTTGCTTTGAGTTAAGAATGTGTTGTTCTTGGGTTAAGAATGTATTGCATGGTTTGTAAGCGTTCTTATTTTACTTCTTTTCATCTTTTTCCGGCAGAGTGGCTCTACCTCCCTATGGAGTAGAGGACCGTTCTGCAATATTTCCTATTCTCTCCGACTATTTTTCTGACTTGTCGGCAGTGGCCGGCGGATGATGATGGTGAGTCTTTTTTCTCTTTTTCTGAATGAATGTTAACCCACGAGTGATAGGTGTTGCTAATTACTTAACCCCTTATTCTCTTCTCTTAACCCCTACTCTTTCCTTTCTCTTGGGCTAACCTTAGAGTGGATCTTAGGGTCTTTGTTAGTTAGCTTCTGTAGATCTGTATATATATATATATATTTGAATATTTGAAAGGTATATTTGTACATATTTATTTCATAATTACACTGCTTTGTTATGTACGAAGAGATGTATATCTCTCCCTCTATATTCATTTCCCACACTAAAAAGCCTATATTTTACGAGTAGGAAGTCTTCCATTGCCTCATTGTTTCACCAATGATAGAATTTATTAATGCACAACCTCGCAATATTAAAACGTTATTAAGACAAGCAAGGAAATGAAATAGGCTACTAATATACTAACTAACGTTTCCATATAATCATAGCCATAGATTAGCTTAGATTAAGAAGGTAAAAGGGGTGTTGAGCATTAGGCCCCGCCTATTATGAGCCTGAGCTCCACCGCGTCACCTGTTGGCGATTGGTGGAGTCGTACTTAAAACAGATCGTGGGGGTATCCATTGAATTTTACCATTATCCTTACTTCAACCATATCCTAATAATAATAGAGTAACCCCCTCGCTAATTCAACAGATTTGAGGCTCTACCCTTGTCAAAATACTGAGAAAGTACGAATTACTACGAATTTGAATTTTTTAACCCAATTCGACTTGTCTGATGCTAATTCGAACTTTGTATGAACCCATCCCCCCCCTTTCGACCTGTCTCCAGGGGCGCATTTACAGTGTGCGGGGCCTTGGGCAAACTATTTCTCGGGATGTATTAATTTAGTGTGTTAATTAATGAATGACAATATTTTGTAATGCACATAACAGATATATTTTTAACACTCACAAAACATACATGCGGCCATTCGGCTTATTAATGTGATATTAAAGACTATACTTAACTATGTACACATACACTGTATACAGCTACACTAGTAGGCTACACAGTTGTAATGCACTTAATAAACATCTACACAGTTATTGTAATGCACTTAATAAACAGCTACACAGTTGTAATGCACTTAATAAACAACTAAACTGTACAGTTTACTGCACTGTAGATAGAGTGTAGATTTGTAGTGAATATTACATAGGACGCTTCCTGGCTTTTTGTTCGGGAAAATGCGTGATTGTGTCCTCGAAACTCACCGACTGCAACACCTCATGCTCTATACTCAACAGCGCCAGGGACGAAAGGCGCTCCTGGCCCATTGTGGAGCGAAGGTAATTTTTGATCAGTTTGAGTTTCGAGAATGAACGTTCACCAGAACAGTTCGTGACAAACATACACAGGTATATTCTCATTGCTATTTCCATGTTTGGGAATGTTCCTTTCAGTTCGTTTGTGTTCATATGCCGATAAAATCTGTTGCACATGTCTTCACGTTCCGTCTGGGATTCTGTTTCACTTTCGGTGAGTTTCATTAGGGCAGCGAACTGCACAACTTCTGTTACCAGCTCTTTCTCCAGATCAGCCGGATAGCATTCTACTAGATGTTCAGCTGACCGTCGAAGACTGTCGATGTCCAGGACTAGGAGGAAATCCAAATCTTTTCTGCAGGACAGCGTACGCTTCTAGATGAGTGTTCAGAGTGGTACACAGTTTATCAATTATCGGTAGAAATGCAGTGGTCCGAAATGAATCTCTTGGTGTCACGTTCGTATCTTCGGCAGTTCTGATTTCGTCATGATGGCGCTTTCTCTTCTTTGTGCGTTGAGTCGATTCCTTGTATACTCGATGACCACACTTTCCGATGCCCTGGTCCTCGAATTCGTCAAATCTTGATCTGAGATCTTCAACAAATTGCAGTAGTGATTTCAGCAAGAGTTGAGGACCACGTCGGCGATTCCTTTCCCTGTATGTGTGTTCATAGGTATGAACTGTAGAAATCGCTCGACGGACCCAGACTCAACCACATATCGGACGGTGAAGCACAGTTGATCGGTGTGGGAAACATCAGGCGTAGAGTCGACGGATAGAGAGTAGTATTTTGACTGCTGGATTTCTCAGATAATCGTCTGAAGTACTTTATCGGCCATCAACAGTATGAGTTCCTCGCAAATAAAATGAGAGAGATACGAGGTGTGTCCGCTACCTTTGTTGGCATGCTCGCTTATATGCGCAGCTAGAAAACTGTCATACTTACTTAAAAGTTCTAAAATTCCGTAATAGTTGCCGTTGTTTGGTGAACCGAAACGGGAGTCGTGTCCACGAATTGCTAGTCCTCGTGACGTGATATACTTGATAACGTCGACACAGCACCGCAAAACTTCCTGCCAGTAATTGCACTCCTTTTCAAACTAGTTCACCAGTTTCGAATCAACACGGCCGGAGACAGACTTTCTAACCAACAAATATCTCATCGACTCCATATGTTGCTCACATTTCCCATGTGCTTCGACCGATTGTCTACCATGCTTCCAGTCGTTGAACCCGATTGTGAACTTGCTGTCCGCCCTCGACATTAATTTACAGACAAAACAGTAAACACAGCCTGTGGACTCAGAATAGCACAACCATAACACCTCAATCCTCTCATTCGTCAGGCTATGTTTCTTAACAAATAATGTCTTCGTACATCGGCGTGTTGTACCACTTTCAGCAGTTGAAGAGTTACTGAAGTCGCTGTCATAATTTCGGCAATCTGATGTTCCCCGCTCTATCCAGAACTCTCTAAAGTCATCGGTCAGCACTTGTGGCCACAAACCAATGTCATTAATTGCATGTCCTGAAGCTGGTGGGCCTGCTGAACACACTGACGTAGACGGGTTTTCTGAAGACACAGCTGCTGATGTAGCGGAGGCAACTGGTGGGCCTGCTGAAGAGGTTGACGTAGACGAGTCTCCTGAAAATGCAGCTGCTGAAGTAGTGGAGGCAGCTGCTGGGCTTGCTGAACGCACTGACGTAGACGCGTCTTCTGAAAACGCAGCTGCTGAAGTAGCGGAGGCAGCTGGTGGGCCTGCTGAAGGGGCTGACTTAGTTGCTGATGATTTAATCCAATTAGTCAGCTTCGGCACCGTCGCAAGAAACTCTTCTCTGCGCTTCTTATCCCTACGCTTTTCATTACCGGGTTTATATTTCTTCCTTCGATCCCGGTCACGGCTCGTTTCCATGTTGTACGTATTACAATGCCAACAATAAGAACATAAATCATGAATCTGCAACAGAAACAACAAGAAGTAAGTTAGTAACAACATCAGAAATGAGTAACACTAACAAGAACAACAAATTAAACACCATCAAAGCGGATATTAGAATGTCTGATGCCATGCCGCCTCCCGGAAAAAGTAAAACTCGTCGCAGATGGCAAATACGTGACGTTTAATTTTTTTCAATTGAAATTTGCAGGGCCCATCGAGCGCGGGGCCTTGGACATTTGCCCGGTGCGCCACCCCCTAAATGCGGCCCTTCCTGTCTCTGATGTTAATTCACCCTAGAACTCGATATTTTTGTACGCATACAGAAGAGTACTTTATCTAAACACACGTATGTAATGTATTAATACAGAAATCATAAATCAAAAAAGAAACTAAATTCAAAATAAATTCTGTGAAATATAATGAACCAAAACTCTCTCTGAAGCAACAAGTTGATGCTTGATATAAAAGAAAATGGATCTTTTAAACAATTTCCACCCTACCAACTTCAGAGAGTGGGGACATAGTTTAAAAGGTCAATATTAGGGGGGAGATAATTTAACAGGTTTTACTTATCTTATTTACATAATAGAATTTTTAAGATATGTATATAAGATACATATCTTGAAAATTCTATTTTTGGAAAGCTTATGGCATCAGGAATCTGAAAATCAATGTTTACATTTGCGCAGATGCCTGCATAGCCGCCATTTTGGATTTTCAAAATGGCCGCCATAAAATAAGAATTTCCGAATATCTCAGCTTGTAATTGACATAGAAACTTCATTCTAAATGCTAATCCTATGTTTCCAGGCCCAAGGAATCCAAAGCTTATGTCAAATTAGTGATTATGAACACCAAAAACCAAGAAAAGAAGAAGTTTGTGAAATTATGTTTGTATTTTCATGAAAAAATGCACACTCAAATTGTTGGTAGTGACAACAGCATACGTATAGACGTATTTCCTATCTCAGTTTGACACATCATTACACATCATCATCACTCTCAGTGTCATATTCAACATTACAGTCTGCATCGTTTTCGCATTCTGTGCCGCACAAACATAGTTCTGTGCAAGGCAAGTTATTCCTTCTGCATGAACATCTCTGTGTAGAACATTTGGTTTTGCAGTGGCATCTGACCAACTCGATGATGGTTTGTGGGGCAAGGAGGAACCTTTGTGGTGACTGGCAGTATTTGGCCACTTTTGGCCTGATAGTAACCAAATTTCAGGGGGTCAAAAGGCTGTTGCTGCATAACATTGGATTGGCACCATACTCGGCTTTGTAACCGCACACGCTGGATGTGTTCCTCAAGTGCACCGAGTGTAGGAGGTAAGTTGTTGCTTTCAGCTAGGTGTTTACGAAACAGATACCATCTTAGATCAGGGATACTTGCAATGTGAATACCCTTGGGACAGTAGCTTGAGCACACAAATTTGGCCAATACGTCTTTCACCTCCTGTGTTAGGTCACCTTTCTCCGGTAGTTTCATCAGTGCTCTGACTAAGTGCATGTCAGCTTTCATATACTGCTGAAACCATTTTGTTTTGCCTATTCCTGAGAATTTTCCAACATTGTCTGCTCCAGTGAATGCGTGGAATACAGGTAAAGCTTGCGCCTTTTCTTTGCCCAAAGCTCTCCAGATTGGCTCTATTTCGACTGTACCTGATACCATCACAATAGATGTCTTTTTGCAGAGCTTGTCATAGTGTGCCACAGCCAGAACCAAGAAGTCAGTATCAGGAGTGAAGAATACTAGCTGTACATCAGGACACCGCTGTGATGCCTCCGCTGCCAGGCAGATCATCACTGTGTCAGCCTCCTCGTGATTGTTGTCTTCAAAGTGCATATTTCTGTTGCTTCTGGTGTGACCTGATGCTGATGTGATGACTAACTGAGGTGAATTTTTGTTGTACTGTAATCAGGGTTGCTTTGGCGAGATAGTCTGTCAAATCTGCTTTCGTTTTTTCGTGCGATAGAAACCGTGCCAGTAGGATGTGTTTGATGTTCGTATCATCTTCAACCTGATATTGTATAGGAGCTTTTCCTTGTCGTCGTCTCTCGCTAGTTTCCTCCTTTAGTGAGTCAGGTTTGTATGTATCGAAGACCAGGATGACCTCACTGAACCCTGCTGTCAAGCTCACGAGCAATGTTCCCTCTAATTTTGTGCTGCTTATGTGCGCATTTTGTTTCTTGTGTGCAACATTCCCAATAATGTTATAAAATTGTGCAAACTTCATAATTTCGCATCATTCATTGAATCATCAAAAAAATCAATAAAGAGGAGGTAGATGATTTTGAAAGATTAACAATTGTATCATTATTTTAAAACATAGCACCATATTATACTTTTTAAGGAGACAATAAAACTATGAGTAATGAAGTTTACATTCATTTATTCTATAAATAAATATATTTTCTATAAGAACATCCAAATTAAAAATATTTTAAGTAAAATTAAACAATATATTGAATTTTAATGGTTTATACTAGTTTCTTCTTACTATTGTTTTTCTCTACGGTCTTTCAGATTTGCCCATCTTGAATATACTCTTTCAAGGTTGATTGTTCCTCCATCATTTAGGTAACTTTTCACACGCATAAGCATATCTAAATGATTTTCTTGTAAACGGTTTCTCAGCTTATTTTTTATAGAGTTCATCAAACTGAAACCACGTTCACAGTCCACACTAGATGCTAAAAACGTTCCTCCTATGTCCATCAATATTGCAAGATCTTTAAATTGTTCATTTTGGAGGACAAAAACCACCATATCAGCATAGTTTTCAATAAGTTTCACTTTTATTTTTTCACCTGCAATAAATTTAAAGTCATTGTACTGTTCTATAATGACATCCCTTTCATTTAGAAAATCGACATATTTGGAACACAAATATTGAATTTCTTCAACTCCAAAGCCAAAGTTGCATTTTGCAATTGCTGAACAATCAAATAAAGACCATTCTTTTACTTCGTTCTTAGGAAACCGGTCTTCCATGTGAACACAAAGCGTTTTTATGAAATTCAACAAAGAACAAGTATCAACTTCAATATTTTCTTCATGAAATTTGTTAAGGAGTGTTTGTACATGTTTACTCCATGAAATTTTTTCACCAAGATATTGTTCTTTTATCTTATTCAATTTACCATGAACAAGATGATTTGCATCTAGTGGTGTTAGATTACGCTTCTGTAAAAGCTTAGACAAGGAAGCCAAATCACCCAAAACATCATTCAAAATTTCCAAAGCTATTCGGTACTCAGGGTTAGTTAATTTTGTGTGACAATAATTTGAAATTGGATCATTTGATACATCCTGCTCAAAATACACTATTAAAGAATCATAATTTCTAATTATTGCTTCCAGTGCAAAATGTCTCGACAACCACCGTACTTCATTAAGAGGTTTGAAGGCAACCGACTTATTTTCAGAAGCAATAACAATCCCTTCGAATTTGCTCTTCTTTGTTGTAGATCTGGAAAATAATGTATATATGGTCCTAATTAAAGTTTCGATGTTCCTTATCAGCTTGAATTCTTTCCAAGTATCACAAATACCCAAATCTTCGCGATGGGCAACACAATGTTGTACAACTAAATGAGGAATTTTACGCTTCAGTTGCGCAGCCACGCCATTAAGCCGACCCAACATTACCGAGGCACCATCAGATGTGAACATAACCATTTTTTTAAAGTCAAGATTATGTTCTTCATAAAACTGCTCGATTGTAGAAACAACTGTAGAAGCATCACATGCTTGTAATTTTACTATTCCACCAAATGTCGTTTTATATTCGGTAGAATTTTGATCTCTATATTTGAAATAAAGTACCAACATTTTGTTGACGGAAATATCCGTGCTTTCGTCAAGAGTTAATGTATGAAACGTTGCTGAAGCTATTTCTGTCATTACATCATTTTGCACAATGGCGTTAATATTCTCCAAAAATTCAAATGCATAATTTTTACTTCTCCAATTATCTAGAATATTAACATACTTTGACATATGATCATTAATGTCCTGAACAGAGAACACGGAATTATTCATTTTAACAGCTAAAATAACATTATCAATTAAAACTTGAACTTCTTCTTGATTTGAACGTTTTCGCTCGCAAAACATTAATTTTCTTTGTCTTTCTTCAGGACTTTCATGCAACATTCTGAGCAGACCTTTTGCTGGTAATGAAGGATTTTTATTTCTAAGTTTCGTTACACCGTCTAAATGAGATTTGCTTGATAAATGACGCCTTAAAAAGTCAAGTTTCCATACATCACCCCACATCTTTCCACATGCAAATTCCCCTACTACTTTTGCATCTCGACAATAATTACAAATCACTCCAGTATCGGAATTGAAAGTGAATATGTCTCGCAACTGCACGCGCAAATCACTATCAGATTTTGGTGTTGCTGTTTCTATATATACTTCCATCCATTCTGTCTTAAAGAAATTTGCAGCTCTTTTCCGTTTAGCTCCTTTATGCATTGGTGTAATGGGTTAATTATAAGATGTAATAACTTCTAAATTAAAGAGTACGAATGTTTCATTACATGCGCACACCAGTATTATTTGAGCAAACTTATAACACTGCAATTACCGTAAAGGTAACTTGTTATTTTACTGATAAAGACATGCTGAATTAACTATAGTGTCGGTTCATTAATTTTAAAATCTGAAACAAAAACAAACAATTATCATAAAATTGTACCTATATTTATGCTAAATAACGTAAAATGATTGCATAGCAAAACATATTATTATTATATTGAACATAATATTAACCTATTCGGGCCATTGGGTAGATTTGGACTCATACATTTATATATATATATACATAATGTACATATACACATATATATAATTTATATGTATTCTTACTTTATATTTTAGAATAAGATATAGTTCACAGAAAACGCGTTTGATTGAATTTACCTTCCATAACACTAGGGAACAACATTTTTGTTTCTTGAAAACTAGTTGGTGTTTCTTATAGAACTTTTGATGCTAATTCCAAATATGGTTTCAGAATTCTTCTATCACCCATAGTTTTCGAGAAAATAATATTTCCATTTACTCAGAGTTTTCCCAAAATATTAGTTAAAATTAAGTGTACTAATTTAATTTTACTTTCTTTTTTTTCCAGGTTAACTATATTTAATAGTATTTTTTGCATTAAAAAAATATAGCTATTTAAACAAACAGATTTTTAATAAAAAGAAAGAAATTTTTTTCAAGTTTTGCTCAAATTTTAAAATTTTTCATAGTAGAAAAAATTGGTTTTTCATTCCAAAAAGTTTTCCGTGATTTCAATAATTTTCCGCCAGCATGAATCGAAACTATTAATCCCAGAGATACATTTTGCTACGTATGTGGAGAACTGACCATAATGGCACAGAGGAAGACGATGACCCCACTCGTGAAGAAGGCTTACGAACTTTATTTTGGATGTAAGGTAGGCGACCAAGACAAATCCTGGGCACCTCATATCTCATGCATTTCCTGTGCCGTCACTCTTAGGGGTTGGACTAAAGGTACCCGCAAATCTATGCCATTTGCCATACCAATGATTTGGAGAGCCCAAGGATCACCTAACGGATTGCTATTTTTGTATGACTAACGTTTCAGGATTCTCTGCCAAAAATAAACATAAAATTCAATAGCCAAATCTTGCATCTGCCATGAGACCAGTACTACATGACGATGATAACCCAATTCCAACTCCCCCAAAGTCATGGACACTGGATGAAGAGTCTGAAGTTGAACCAATGGAAATTGATGACACTAAAGATACAGACTTTCAGCAACCTGAATCAAATAAACCACGTATGATAACGCAGGTTATGCTGAATGATCTCGAGAGATTTGGACCTTCCGAAAAAGAAAGCGGAATTATTGGGCTCCAGGTTACGTGAATGGAATTTGCTGGCAAAAGATACAAGCATATCGGCGTTCCGCACTCGCCAAAAAGATCTGATGCAGTATTTCTCCTCGTCAGGTGGTTTATGCTACTGTAATAATGTAAATGGACTGCTGTTAGCTCTCGGTCATGAGCACAAATCTGAAGATTGGCGTTTATTTGTTGACTCTTCGAAGCTAAGCCTCAAGGTTGTACTACTTCACAATGGAAATAAATACCCTTCCATTCCTGTAGGGCACGCTGTCCACATGAAGGAATCTTACGAAAATATGAAACTCATCCTTCAGCAGATTAATTATGACCAGTTTCGTTGGTATATATGTGGGGATTTAAAAGTCGTCGCGCTTCTTCTGGGAATGCAGCTCGGTTATACGAAGTTCTGCTGCTTCCTTTGTGAATGGGACAGCAGAGCCAGAGATTCGCATTATTTTGTAAAGGATTGGCCACTTCGTCAAAAATGTATCCCAGGACTGAAGAATGTGTCTCATGACCCTTAGTTGACCCCAAGAAAATATACTTACCGCCACTTCACATCAAACTTGGCATCATGAAAAATTTTGTCAAAGCAATGAACAAGGAAGATGAGGCATTCAAATATTTGAAGAAAAAGTTTACACGACTTAGCGATGCAAAGATAAAAGAAGAGATCTTTGTTGGTCCCCAAATCAGAGAGCTCATGAAAGATCAAAAGTTTGATGATGCCTTGAGAGGAAAAGAAAAAGTGGCATGGGAGGCCATGAAGAATGTTGTCACAAATTTTCTAGGGAACATCAAAACCTCTAACTATGAAAAAATAGTGCAGGACATGATTGAAGCATATAGGTTATTGGGATGTAATATGTCACTAAAAATCCATTTCTTGCACTCCCATTTAGATTTCTTCCCTGAAAACCTCGGCGACGTAAGCGATGAGCATGGAGAAAGGTTCCACCAAGATATAGCTACTATGGAGAAACGCTACCAAGGGAGGTGGGATCCGGCAATGTTAGCTGATTACTGCTGGACATTGATGCGAGAAGCTCTTAATGAAAACTACAAGAGAAAATCAGTGACAAAGAAGTTTTAAGAAGAATATTTTAAATGCCAATCTGCCACTAATATAATTTTTATGAAGTATTTTTACTAACTTCTATACACTTTTTGAATAAATATTAAAATACAAATTTCTCAGTAACCTTGGGTGATAGAGAAATTCTACGGCTATATTCGGAATCAGCGGAAAACATCCTATAAGACCGACCTATTCACGTCCAAGAAACAAAAAAAAAGTTAAAATTTGTTTCCCAGTGTAATTAGAGAAAATACTATATTCTAACGCCCGCGGTACCTAATTTATTTAAATCGAAATGAAACTTATTGAGAAAATCGTATGCAAACTAGTGATGGGACGATTGTCATATTTCATACAATCGCTGTTGCGATTGCGATTGCGATTGTCAGAATTTGAAAATCGCGCGATTGCGATTGCGATGTTTTAGCTTTAGCCTCACATAACGCTCATTTATGCTTTAAATATACCTAAACGCGTTACCTACCATAGGGTTAGCTTGATTTTTTAACATTCCAATTTTACATAGAGCAAATAAAGAGGTGTACTTATTGTTATTATTAAACCAATTTTTTATTCTGTTTTCAACTAATTCGCAACCCGTTTTCATTTCTGTTTTTGACTTATTTATTATTTATTTATTATTCCATATTGTTGTTAGCTAAACTTTCCTTTAAGTACGCATGAAAGAGCAGCTTTCATAGCAACTTTTGTAGAGATTTAAATCTTTTGTTCACAATCGCAACAATCGCACTCATTAAATGCGATTGCAATTGCGATTGCGATTGTAAAAAATGTGCGATTGTATCGCGATTGCGATTGCGATTGCGATGCATCGTCCCATCACTAATGCAAACATAGCTGAAATTTCAGGTTTTTAGCGGGTTCTGTCACACAATCATTATGAAGAGTTGTGGTTCAAAAGGTTAAACATAAAATGTTTAATAATTAAATTAGTAAAATTTTATTATAAAATGACCACCATAAAACATTTTTTTACGCCTGGCAGTGACATACTCATGCAACATGTCGTACGGTACGACGTGTGGTATATTTTTCATCATAATAAACTAATAATTCATCGAGGGGCTGTCTCCTTGTAATTTACCCTAATAATAGTATTATTAAGAATTTATGAATGATTTAAATAATAATAATTATAATAATTATTAATAATATCCGATAAATTAAGAGTAGAAGCCGATACCTCCATTTGTAAATAAAGATTAGAGTATATAGGCAGCCTAGGCCTTTTTCGTCTGCACGGATGAATACATTAGAGACGGATAAACCGAAGAAAATTATGGGAATAGGCCTTATATTGATTTAACCTAACCTAGGTTAAGTTAGGTTACAATTCCTTTGGGTCAAAAGAAACAATTTTAAAGAAACTAACATTGCAACTGGAACACGTAATCCCGCACACGACAGCAATACGCGCAATAAAGTTGGTCGGTTTATACCGAATATAAATATCTTTTAGGCACTTTCCTTAATATTATTAGTTTACTCCCGACATACCGTAACGGTACTCCGTAATGAACTAGTAAATATTACGAAAGCTATTGTCGTATATTTTGGAAAATGAATTTGAATATATAAGTTATCAACAAACTATTGGTAACAAATATTTCACTATGCACCAGCTACGCAGAACGTTGAAACTCCAGACAATAACTGAGTCAGCTCAGCAACCGTGACTCATTCAAATGATTCAGTATTTATGTCGTAAGATATAGAAGAAACTTAAGCATTTGAAAATAATTTTTGTTTATGTCCATTTAACTTTAAATTTTTGTGCGCATAAAATTTGGCTGTGTGCGCGGCAATAAAACCCCATGTGCGCGCGCACACGCGCACACCTTAGAGGGAACACTGCCTCCTACCCTCCGCCAAGTTATTCAGTACAGTTATTTCCTCCAAAACAGCCACCCAGACTTGAAAGACTACTATATGATATTGCTAAAATGATAGCAAAGGATGTGATTGAGATCTGGCAGGCAGTGAGCCCGCGGCAACCCCTGTATGAGGAATATTATGTAGTGAAATTGATGGATAAAGTGTGCTTCAAGAAAGCAAAAGAGATAAACAGGAAATCTCTTTCTACAGTCCAGGAGCAGAATCTGGAGGAAAAGCTGGATAAACTTTTTGGCATTTCTGCTTGCACCTGTAAGCTACCTGTTCGTCCCTGTGATCAGTGGCGGTTCCTCATATGGGCAATATGGGCAGCCGCACAGGGCGGCATTTGTGGAGGGGCGGCATGAGCGCCTGCAAAAAAATAAAAATAAAAATAAGAATAAATAAATAAATAAATAAATAAAAATAAAAAATAAAATAAAATAAATAATAAAAGATCAATGACTTTGCATCAAGGAAGGTAAGAAGAGTCAGGCTTTAGATGGCAGTTGTGCTGTGGTGCAATTTATTTTGTTTCTTGTTCAAAGTGTAGCATAATAATTACCCTCTCTTAAGTGTCTTATTCTATTTATGTGATAGAGCATTTGTACAATTTAGAAATTTGATTCTCTAGTTTATTTATGGCAGTTGTGCAATTTAATTTGTATTTTTCCTGTTCATAGTATCATAATTACATTCTCTTAAGTGAGTTATTCTATTTACGTGATGAAGGATTTGTAAAATTCAGAAATTTGAGTCTTTGTTTTGGTTCTGAAGTTCCAACAATTAGTCCAATAAAAAGTTATTTTGTGAAAGAGTTATGTCTGTCCTTTATTTTGGGGGGATTCGAATGTGTGTGTGTTGGCGAACAGGGGGGGGGGGGCGCTGAAGGTGAGGTTCGCCCAGGGCGTCATGTAAGCTAGGACCGCCACTGCCTGTGATGACAATGCTGTGAAGTGCAAGAAAGAAAATTGTCAAACACAGCACATAATCTGCACTTGTCCTCCCAGTAAGAAGGTAATGCTATTATTTTTTTAACTTTTAACTGGCCTAACTTAGTGCGATTAGGTGCCTTTTAAATGGAAGGAAATTCAATGCTTGTAATTGAAAAATATCCGCATTTTCCTCCTGTAATCTTCCTTTCCCTCTCCCCTGGTAATAGAAATTAATAATCAATTTTTTTTCAGGATTTTATCTCTTATTTTAGATCCGCTATTTAATATACTTTAATAGTTCAGGTTCCAGTAGAGGAGAGGGAATACTTGAGAGATCAGAGGGCCAAAATAGGACCCAAGGGCTCTTTCCAGCTGGGATCTGTGGATAAAGCTGCTGTGAAGAGAGAGACCAGAGGGCTGAAGCAGAAAGATTACAGAGCCAGATTCAACAGCAGCAGGAAGTGGATTTGGCCACTTTTGCCTCCACACCTTTACAAGATATTTCTTTTGAATTCAGCTCAGGAGAATCAGGAGAGGTAATATATATTTTTTCTTATATCTTATCCCATTTTTACCCAAATTTATCCCTACTTTTTGTCCCTATTTCCCTCCTTTTTCCCCCCCATTTTCGCTTTAGTAATTTATTCTTTTTTTCGCCCATTTTCGCCGACCTTTTACCTGAATTTTTACCCATTTTTCCCCCTATTTTCCCACTTTTTGCCCCATTTTCGTTTAAGTAATTTATTCTTATTTCCACCCATTTTCGTCGATTTTTACCCATATTTTTCACTACTTTTTCCCCTATTTTCCCCCATTTTCGTTTTAGTAATTTATTTTTTATTTTCATTTCAGCCATCTGGTGGTGAAGCTGAAGAGTTCAAGCCAAGGAGGCACCCAAGTGGAGGTTACAGCTTTTTGAAAACCCCCAGATATGCCATGGAACTGATCAGGGGTGATGTTTCTTCCAATCTTGGGGCAAGTCTTGCTAATGCCTTCCTCCTGGACTTACAAGCTATGGACCTGCTTAAGCCTGGCCTTGATGTGAAACAGATAATAGTTGATAAATCGAAAATGGACAGGGAAAAAGCTAGAATGAAAGTGAAAAGTGATGAAGAGCACAATGAGGGTCTGGAAAAGTTAGTCTGTATTGGGGTTGATGGGACAGAGAAGTTAAGGATGAAAATAGGGAGACTAAGCTGAAGAAAGGAAAGGGACAAGAGCACCATTTGACTTTCACAAAGGAGCCGGGAACTGAAAGTGGAACATATCTTACTCACAGAGTCATCCCAATTAAAGGTGCGGCTGGAGTTCTTCTTGGTGAAGAAGTTGCTAGTGTCTTGGAGGAGTTTAACAGTGTTCATACCCTGAAAGCTGTCCTCCTTGACAACACAAATACAAACACTGGCTGGGAGGGAGGCCTTGTAACAGCTCTGGAAAATAAAATTGAGCGGAAATTGCACACCATTGGCTGTTCACTCCATCAGAATGAGCTTCCTTTCAGAGCTGTTTTCAAATTTCAAGCATCTTGATGGCAGTACCAAAAGTCCCACTGCTTTCACTGGTCCGCTGGGAAAAAACTGTGAAATTGACTACCAAGATCTGCCACAAGTGGAATTCACCAAACTCAGTGGCCCCCTGGATGACATGGAATTTGCTGAGGAGACACTGAATGATCTCAGTAGCGACCAGAGGCTTCTTTTGGAGTATGTGCTTGGAATTTCCAGGGGCAAAGTCAACCCAAGATTTGCTGCCTGGAAAATTGGACCATTAAACCATGCAAGATGGTTGACTTTGGCAATTAGATTGATGTGTCTGTGGACCAGAGGTGCTTACCCTCCAGAACTACAGGATAAGCTTTACCAGGCCATCAAGTTCATTGTGGAAGTGTATGCAGTCAGTTGGTTTGAGATCAAAAGGGACAGCAAGTTCCACAATCAGCAGCTGTACATCTTCAACATGATCCAGAGGATCAAGCAGCAGTCTGAAGAAATCCAGGGTGTTGCTTTCAAGAACCTGAAGTACAATGCTTTTGCCTTGCTGCCCGAGAATGTGCTGTACTCCATGATGAAGTCTGATGACTTGGAAGTGAGAGAAGCTGCTCTCAAGAAAATTCTGTCCATCAGGTAAGCATTTATTAATTTAAAAAAATGTGAAAAAAAAAAATTTGATTATGGGGATTTATTTAATAAAAAAAAGGCCCGAGTTCTATAAATCCCATAATCGAATTTTTTTTCACATTTTCTTATCCCAATTCCCCCCCTCCCCTCTGATAATGGAAATAATCTTACCTTCTTTCTGAAAAAAAATTCAATTATGGGGATTTATAGAACTCGGGTTTTTTTTTTTTAATTTAAGTTAAATTAAATCATCAATTCTGAGACTAATAGGGATTAAATCTTAAACTGGAATAAAAAATAAATTAATTATTATTCTTTCAGAAGTGGGAAGCCAGCCAAGAAGAGGCTGAAGAAGATCACAGCCATCAACATTGAAGCTACCCACTAGTCAGAACTAATCAACCTTTCTCAAAGTGGCATCTGTGAACCTGCTCTCACAGAAGACTTTTCTGACCAGGAGCTTCAAGAAGCATTGCTGAATGGCATCAAGCTGGAGCTGCCTGATCTGCCTTCACATTCTCAGAGTGTTGAAAGCAGGGTTTCGGAGCCGGAGCCGGAGCCGGAGTCGGTGGAGCCAGTGAATTTTGCTTACCTGGAGCCGGAGCCGGAGCCGAAGCCAGAAACCTTGAAAATACGGCTCCATGGTCTGGCTCCGGGCGATATATTGCTACCTAAATTGTTATTTGTTAAATATAGGTTTAGTTGCAAATTATAATTCTTGTAATATATTACGAAAAATGGTACCATAGGATTCTTGGATTTTATGGAGGTGTGGGAGTTGCAGGAATAATCTGCAAATTTCCATTTTTTAACCATTAAATATTTGGGAAGATTTGTCTTAACAACACTTAATTATATAGGTAAAATTTTTTTTATGGCGGTGGAGACCTTAGGTAGGTAGGTACTAACTATTTATCTAAGTAGGTAACTACCTAGATACATACCTAGTAAGGTTGGTCCTTCTGCCTTGGATTGAACTATTTTTATTTTTAGGTCAATTATCTTGTATTGCTAAATTTCTTTTTTTTCAGATTCTTTGTAATTTGTACTTGATTCTTTAATTATAATTATCAGTCTATGACCCTTCATAATGGATAGAGATTCAATAAAGAAGTCTGATATATTCAAGTATTTTACTGAAAGTTCAGATAAGAAACACTATGTTTGTATTTGTGAAGTTTCTGATGCTTCGGGAAATATTTCAACGTGTGGAACTAAAATTACCAAGCCTCAAAGCAAAAAGCCTGATGTCTCCTCAAGAGCATATAATTTGAAAAGACACTTGAGTCGATTACATCCTGAAATATCAAAAATGATGGAAGAAAAGAAGCAAATGCTTGAGCTTTCAAGACCCAGTACTTCTGCCAGTTCAAAAACTAAAGCAAACCAGCAAAACATTACTAAATTTTTGATGTCTCAAAAAGTCACTATCTCAATGACTACAGATAATTTTAAAAATAGCATAATTGAGTTAGTTGTTAAAGATTCTATGCCTCTATCTATGTTTGAAAAGCCAGCTATGCGCAGTCTACTAGAAGAAATGGCTCAGAAATTCAAGATTAGTTTAGATAAAGACAATATCCGTCATTTAGTGATAGAAAAATCAAAAGAAGAAAAATTTGCTCTCAAAGAGCAATTAAAAGGGCGCTTCATATATTTAAAAGTTGATGGTTGCACACGAATACGGACACATTATTTTGCCATCAATGTCCGATTTATTGATGATGATAATAAAATCCTCACCCGCACTATAGCAGTAAAAGATACACATGCTCAGCAAACTAGTGACTACCTCAGGGCCGGATTAAGACCTTTAGAGGCCCTAAGCACTTAAAAGATTTTGGTGCCCCATATATATGTAATTCAAAATATAAACAAAAATAAACCATAAAATAAAATTTTATTTTTTGAAATGAAACAAAACTTACAGTAAGATGGAAAATAATGTTTATTTTTGTATACTTCCACTTCATTTATATTTGAAAAGTTTTCTCCTACTTTTTTTAATTGCAAAGTCTTTGATCAGATCCTCAAAACTAATCTTACGTAACACATCTGCTTCTATACTTAGTAGAGATAAGGCATCCAGCCTGCCTTGTTGCATAGTTGTTCTGTTGGTATTTTTAATATACTTCAACTGAGAAAATGAACGCTCAGCTGAGCAATTTGTGACCATTAATGTTAAAAATATACGAAAAGCAATTTCTACATTTGGGAAGGCACACTCAATATTGTCTTCTACAATTATTTTATAAAGTTCAGCATGACTGAGTCTTGTTTTTACATTTACTATAGCACACGAAAATATTTAATCTATATGTATTTTTAATATGGCGCTCAAAGATTTGATATAAACAAAATAATAACGCAAAGCGTAAAGTGTGTGATTACAACGAAATATATTTATTCTCTCAAAAGGGTTGTTGTTCACTACAAATTCAAACAATGAAAAAAATAAATACTATATATGAATATATATAATTCAGTTTTCAACAGCTTATAGGCTATAAGCCGCGATTATAATAGTATAATAAATCCATGGTAAATCCGACAATGGAAAATTTCTGTGGTGCCCCCCTTCCCTTGATGCCCTAAGCACGGGCTTATTTTGCTTAATGGTTAATCCGGCCCTGGACTACCTGCATGATCTAATTATGAGAACTCTGGAAGAGTACGGCATACCGAAAGAATTTGTGCTCTGCATTGTCAGTGATAATGCATCAAATATGATTAAAACTGTTGAGAAGTTGAATGATAATCAAGAGGCAACTTCAGAAGATGATATACAAACATTTGGTGAACATGATGATGATTCAACAGACACTCAGGAAGTGGCATCTTGTGTAGAAGAAATTGACAGTATTGTATCTGAAATTTCACACTTCTCCAGAATCAACCACATGCGTTGTGGTGCACATACCTTGCAACTTGCTATTTGCGATGGATTGAGAGATAAACATGCTACCTCTCTCATAGGTAAGTTGAGACAGGTTGTAGTAGCAGCAAGAAACCCAAAAGTGGAAGAAATAATTAAAAGACGTGCAGGCAAGGTTGCTATTTTAGATCAACCTACTCGATGGGGCAGCACTTATTTAATGATAGAGCGCTTATTAGAATTAAAACCTGTACTCTTGGACATGGCAAATTCAAATGTGAATCTTTCAGAAATAATGTGGGAACAAGCAAGAAGATTGGAAAGAGTACTGTACCAGCCATATATAGTAACAAAAAAAATTCAAAGTGAAGATTTGACTCCCGGTCAATTTTTGAAAGAGTGGAAATCTTTGATGTATTTTCTTTCCAAGATAGAAGGCACCATAGCTGATGACATTAAAAGTTCCATGGAAAGGAGAGAAAATATTTTACTTGATAATGAAGTATTGCTTGCTGCTGTTTATATAGATCCTAGATATAGATGCTTATTAACATCTGAACAGGTAGTTAAAGCCAAGGATGCCCTATGCAATATAGCAATCAGAATGAAAAGTAACCTAGACCTTTCAAATAAAGTCTCTCTATTAAGAGAGGAATGTGGAACCGAGATTATTGCATCATCATCAAATTCATCATCTCCTTCCACCACTTCTGATGTCAGCGAGTTTGATTTTGAAAAATTTTTTGATATTCAACATGGTAAGAAATCAAAACGTCCTCGTTTAGAAAGTGAACTAATACCACCTCTCAGTCCAATGTGTACCCTCAAATTGCAAGTTGAGGAATCTTTTCCTGAGATTGAAAAATTTGACCGTTCGTCAAAACTGTCTTTTGAACAAGTAATAGAAAGGTATCCTAAAGTTATAAGAGATGTTGCAAATCTTCTAGTAGCTATGCCTTCAACACAAGTCAGTGTTGAACGGCTATTTTCAGCACTGAAAATTTTAAAATCTGATTTAAGGGCACGTATGAAAGAAGATATTGTTGAGGCTATGTTATTTTTAAGAACAAATGTTTATAAGTAAACTTAGATAAATAATTTTAATTCATAATTTTTTTTATGGAAACAGATTTACAAGGAGAATATCTTGATTTTATGTTTAAAAATTAGTTTCCTACCTTAGCTACATTAGTAAAAATTTCTGCAAAAGTTATTATTTTGCTTTCATTTTTTAATACAAGGAGTATTATGATTTATGATACTGTAAATGTATCATTGAATTTGCAAACTTTTTAATTTTTTAATATGTAGTTTGAACTTTAAAGATAAAGTCTGATTTAAGGTTACACTTAAAAAAATATAATTGAGGCCATCTTGTTTTAAAAAAAAAAATTATAAATAAACTTAGTAATTTTCATTTTCAATTATTTTAAGGAAACAGATTTACAAGAAGAATATCTTGATTTTATGTTTAAAATTAGTTTGATTATACCTTAGCTAGAATAAAAAAAAATTTGCATTAGTTTTCATTTGTTAATCCAAGGAGTAGTATTGATTTTATAAGCGTAGGGTAAATGATTTTGTAAATTTTCTTTTATAATATGTATTAGTAGTTTGAACTTTTGACTTTTAGTTGAATTGCTTTTGTTAATTAAATTACAAAACTTTTTGACTGAAAGAAAATCTCTTTTTAAGTAAATAATATAACCTATTAAAAATTTAAAAACTGAATTTTTTGAAATATTCAGCTCTTTTTCAAGCCAAGTTGGCTTTCATGAAGCTTTCAAGTTTCAACACTTAAAAAAAGATGCATATATTATCTCAGAAAGTTTGATTGTTACTATTTTCCATACGAAAATTCTTAAGTTTGAACTTTGAACTAATTAGGAGGCAAGTTTCTCTAATTTATATAAGCTACCATTGTTAATAAATATTTAATATCATTTAGTTTCCATCATTTTCCTTTAGTTATTTAAATAACTTCATTCTATCATTATATTTGCCTAATTTAAAATCATAAGAAATTTAAATTTTGAGTATTAAAGTGATTTAATAATAAAATATTTTTGTGCAATATTTTAAATTGGACAATTAGTTATATAAATCTAGATATTTATTTTATAATTAACAGAATTTACTATAAAAGAGCCGGAGCCAGAGCCGGAGCCAGAGCCGGAGCCAGACTGTAAAAAATTTCTGCTCCGGAGCCGGAGTCGGAGCCAGAAGTTTTTTTACCGGCTCCGAAACCCTGGTTGAAAGGGCCGTGAAGCTGACATCTGAAGCTTCCCATACTGTTTATGGACTCGAATCAAGGCACAAACACATTCTGGCCAAAGCCCTAAGCCGCCAGATGAGGCCTTCCTTTGCTTCTAAGGGCTCTTACAGTGAAAATTATGATCTTGGGATCTAAATGTGTCTATTTGACTCTGTACATGTTTTTTTAACTTTTTTTTCAATAAAATTGTAACTTTTTTCAGGATTTTTTTTATGAAAATAGCATGATTTTTTCGGCCGAAAATTGCGAAAATGCGGTATTTTTCGGTACGATTTTTTGACGATTTTTGAAACGGTTTCCTCAAAAAACAGTTAAAGCTAGGGATCTGAATTGTTTTGTCAGTTATTATCATATTAAGCCCTAACTATCTCGACTAGTCCGAAGTCGATATCTAAAAAAATGCAGAAAATCAACCACCTTAGTACATGATAAGGAACAACCGACAGGTTTTTTCCTCACTAACTTCCAAATTGGGTGCGATTGATTCTCCAGGCGCATCTGCTTTCTGATACACTGCGGTGATTGTGCCATGTGTGGTGCCTTTGCCATCTACAGTGTCCTCTGCAAAATCTGTATTATCAACAGCGAAGAAGACAAATGTATCTTTCTTGAGGAAAGGTGGTACATACAATCCATCAAATTGTTTTGTGTTTTCCACAACAGCATTGGCAATTGCTGTTTCTAGGAGCAAGGCACGGCTGTGTGATACGCAGTAGTTCTGTACATGGAGGAGGTCCATCAGCGCCTTGTTCCTGGTGTCATGATGTACAGTGAGTGCCAACCCTACAACCTGTGGGTTTTCTCGTGTGTGTGGTGTCCGAAATGTGTCAGTGGCTTTCTTGGGCACGTGGTGCACTTGTCTCCTGGTCTTGAAAGCATACATGATATTCTGACTTATGGTCAGTGCTGACCTGTCAACTGTCCTGCTCCTCATCTCCGTTTGCAGCTCCTCCTCAGATCCCACCAAAAATCCACCGTATAAGGCTGTACAGCTCGGTCGGGACATCCTCTCTTGTGCTGGATACTGTAATTGTGTGTGTTTCCTTCTCCTGAGCGAAATTGGCAATGCTGTTGCGTATTAGCTTAGCTGTCTTGTATATCATCATTGTCTTGTCCATTTCACTTGTGGCATCTTGCATCAAGGAAGTGTAGACCATATCTTCTTCGCAGGCTTCAGGACAGTAAAGAACAAATGGTTTTCTTCTGTCTTTCTGCCTCACTGACTTCACACTTGGTAATTCTGCAAGAATTTTGTCCTTTAGCCACTGTCGTGTCAGTGTCGGAGTGTGCTTCTGTGCCTCATCACTACCACCAAGCATAGATATGTAGGTTTTTTCGATGTCATCCATGGGTAGATGAGCCTTATTTTGGGTTTGATATTCAATGAGATTGGTCAGCTCAATCAAGCATGGTACTTGCATTGGTAGGTCTGTCTTTGTAGACTTGGCCCGATTGCTGGCATAATCCCTCAGGACATGGAACACATATCGTGTCCAGCATGGTTTGTGGTATCTTACATCTATCGCATGGGCATCACTTGGTGAGAGCGCATTGCTTAGTCTTGTCATCAATATTGGATCTTGGGAAATATCCACAGCTCGTCTAAGTACCTTCCCTGCGTTTTCAGTTTGTACGGTGAAGAGACACTGGTCATCATCTTCTTGACATAAGAAGCAGTGATCCCTTGTCAACGGTTCTGTCGCATATTTAGTGAAAGGTGCTGAGGTGCCTGGGGTTGCTGATTGCTTCATTTCAGAGCTTGTTCTTTTATGCCCACGTTTTTTTACAGCATAGGTTCCTGCAGACATGGCATGCTGCAAGCGGTCTCTCGCTCACTGTATGGATATTTGATTTGTGGCATCAGAATAACAACTGCGATGCCACATGGGTTTCCTTTCAATCAATATTTCTTTGGTAAAGTCTTTGAGGCGTCTTTGGATGTCAACATATTTTCCATCCTGTTAGCTGGCTCTTTCTTCCACTACATCGAGTAGTTTCTGGTATGATTCTGTTCTGGGATATTGAACAAGTGTTCCTTTGCTGGCAGTGGACTCCTGACAAAGAATGCACTGCTTCCAGTCTACTGTGTCCATGGATGACTTGACCGAACTCAACTTGCTGGTTCCCGGGTCTTCAGTCATGATGACTCAGGCACTGAAAAGAAAGAGAGCCACCACTATATTAACCAACACCAAGATAACTGTGTACTAGTTGTGTTAACATAAATTTTTACAGTATAAAATTAAATATTGCAACACTACTGCAAAATTATTGAAGCATCAGGATTTATAAACACTGTTGCAACTGCCGCCAAAATGGCCGCCAAGTAGGCATCTGCGCAAATGTAAACATTACTTTTCATATTCCTGATGCCATAAGCTTCTCAAAAATGTACTGGTTTGCTAATCTCCATAAAATTTGAACAAAAATACATAGTGAACCTGACTAATTGGTTAGGTTTAGTCGTGATATTTTCGTGAGTTTTAACGAAAATATCACGACTAAACCTAACCAATCGTCAAGGGCGTACAGTTGACCTAACCGGGCATTCAAATTTTATCCTATGCAAATAATGGTTCTCTATTTATTATATGTTTGCAATAAATAATTAATTTGCTGTTATTGTTTTCTTATCTTATTTTGGTTAATTTGCAGAGTTTAAACTTTGGGGGCGATATAGTTGAAAAGATCAACATTGGGGTGGTGATTGTTGAAAAGAGTATGTTGGAGGGAAATAGTTTGAAAGATCCAAGAAAATTATCAGGAATAAAGAGCCGCAGGTATAAATGCTGTAGAAGTACACTGTTTTTTAATTGTTTTTAATTATAATTTATTAAACACATTTATATGGGCGGACGATACAAAGATCAACAGAAAAATCAGCGATGCAAATGAAGTGGAGACCTTGCAGAGGGACACAAACAAAGTATACAAATGATCAGAAGACAACACTATGACATTTAACACCGAGAAATTTCAGCTCTTGAGATATGGTAGAAATGAGGAAATTAAACAGACTGCATATTATCCTCCAGATAGACAGGTAATTCAGAGAAGCACAAAAGCGGTCGACTTTGGGGTAATAATGACCGAGGATGCTAAATTCGAGAGACAAAATCAGATAGCAATAAACAAAGCAAAAAGAGTTGCAAGACAGGTACTAAGAACGTTCAAAAGGAGGGACAAGACAGTAATGATTCCCCTGCTGAGAACACTGATCATACCAAAACTTGACTACTGCTCAGTTTTGACATCCCCATATAAAAAGGAAGAAATTAATAAACTGGAAGAAACGCAAAGACATTTCACAGCAAAGATTGATGGCTGCAAAGAACTCAACTACTGGGAAAGACTACGTAAACTAAATCTGTACTCCCTGGAAAGAAGAAGAGAGAGGTATACCATAATCTACATATGGAAAATTATCGAAAAACTGGTACCAAACTTCAAATTAAACCCAATTACCATCCAAACAACGCTGGAAAATAGGAAAGGCAGAATGTGTAGTGTTCCCATATTAAAGGCCCGCCAAAGGACCTCCTAACACTGAAAGAAAATAGCTTGGTTGTCAGGAGGCCAAGACTCTTCAACCAGCTTCCAAAGGACCTCAGAAACGTTACAGGGGTCAAAGTTGAAGTCTTCAAGAGAAGACTAGATGCCTGGCTCAGGACGGCACCAGATGAGCCGGTTGTACCTGATTGTGTACGGTGGAGAGCACAAGCAACTCGCTCCTCCACGAAGCCAGACCTAGAGGCGAGGCCATCAGCTTGACCTTCGTGTGAAGAGAGACGACGCACGGAACCGCAACGAGGTTAATAATAATTATATTATACTAGCAATAATATTGATATTTAAAACGATCATACTGTATTGTACTTGGGGCACTCAGTATATTTTGCCGACCCTTTTTTCTTAGCTAAATAATAGGCCATGGGGCTGAAATGTTTTTTGGGCCGTAAGTTTGAACTTTCTGCGCTTCACATAACCGGATTTTTCCAGTTTGAACCTCCCCTCCTTGTATAAAACCGCTTTTAAACGCCCTTGTATAAAACCGATGGTTAACGCAGTTTCTAAAATGGTGTCTGACAGTGATGTGGCTGTGCGTAGTAAGCAGAGAGCTGTTATCGAGTCCTTAACCGCAGAGAAGGAAACAGTTGGAGATATTCACAAACGTCTACAAAATGTTTACGGAGATGCTGTTGTTGATCGAAGCACAGTTGGACGCTGGTCTAAACGTGTGAGATCATCGGAGAGAGGGAGAGCCAGCCTCGATGATGAGCCACACAGCGGTCGCCCAGCATCGGCTTTGACATCTCACACTGTGCAACGTACTAGCATCATCATTCGATCAAATCGGCGCGTCACATACAAGGAGCTATCACTGGAGCTAGGAATTAGTGAAGGAAGTGTGAATACGATAATTCAACAACTGGTATACTCAAAAGTGTGTTCACGGTTTGTTTCTCGCGAACTGACTGAAGATCACAAAGCCCAAAGAAAAGAAATTGCTTCTGAGTCGTTGGTTCGATACGAGACAGAAGGGGATGACTTCCTTTAACGAATTGTGACTGGGGATGAGACTTGGGTACACCACTTTGAACCTGAAACAAAACGCCAATCCATGGAGTGGCTTCACGCAGATTCCCCACGCAAGAAAAAGTTCAAAATGGCTCCCTCTGCAGGAAAGGTTATGGCCACCATCTTCTGGGACATGAAATGGGTGATTCTGGTGGACATTATGAAGAAAGGACAAACAATCAACTCAGAGGCATATATTGCTACCCTACAGAGACTCCAGAGACGTATAAAGCGAGTTCGACCGGAGAGAAAACTGGAAGACGCCCTTCTTTGGCACGATAACCCAAGACCACACAACAGTTTGCAAGCAAGAGAGGCCATCACAAAAATGCGCTTGACTGTGTTACCCCCACCCTCCATACAGCCCGGATCTGGCACCTTCAGAGTTCCATTTGTTTGAGTCAATGAAGGATGCTATTCGTGGAAGAAAGTTTCAGAGTGACGATGAGGTTGTTGAGGAGGTTAAGAGGTGGCTCCAGCGGAACCCGGCGGACTTTTATCAGCAAGGAATAAAAGCCCTTGTTTCGAGGTGGAGGAAAGCCGTAGAAAAGGATGGAGACTATGTGGAAAAATAAAAACTTGTAAAAAAAGTATGTAACTATTTGTGTACAAAATTTCTGGAACTTACAAGGAAACTTAAAAAAGAAAGAAAAAAGGTAGGACAAAATATATTGAGTGGCCCTCGTATTACTTTATTCAAACATGTTTCATTTCATGTTTTTAAAACTTATTATTAGATCACGTACTTAATATCATAGGCGTAGAGGGCCAATTTTGTCCGGGAGGGCAAACAAATTTTGCCCGAAAAAATAATCGATTTTTAAGTCATATTTTTATTAAACGCTATTTGTAGATATACACAATTGTACAAAGGCTGAAAACTAACCAAGTTATAATGTTATAATGTTATAATGTTTCAGACCAACAAAGACCCTAGGATCCACTCATGGCTGGTCTACCTAACTGTGTTCGTAATTGTGTATTGTGTATGCATGGGCGCCCGCAGGTAGGGGCAAGGGGGGGCGCTTGCCCCCCCCCCCTGGAAATGCCAAGAAAATATATTAAATATTTTCTAAGAAAATATTTATATCCTTCAGTACACTTCGGCGAGTTAAAACATGGCTGAGGTCTACTATGTCTGATGAGCGACTCTCTGGGTTATGTATGCTCAGTGTACACCGGGAGAAAATCAACTCCAACAAAACTGATTTTATGGAAAAGGTTGTTCATAATTTTGGTAGTGACCGCAGACGACTACAATTCCTATTCAAATGAGCAGTGTAGGTGATGCTCGAAACACCGTTTTCAAATTAGGTACAACATTTACTTCAGTGTGCTTTTTTCTTCATTCTATCATGTTTCTGTTATAAATAAAATAAATGATTGTTATCATGTGCATTGTATGTATATACAATATATATTTGCATTTTCCATTACAGAAAATGCAACACTAAACTTGCTTAGAATTAACCTGCTGGTTCCTAAGGAGTCAAAAGTTTTTTGCTTGCTCCGGTCCCTACCTATTAATACATTAAATTTTGCCCCCCCCTTGGAAAAAATCCTGCGGGCGCCCATGTGTGTATGTCCTCCGTGGTGGCGGAGGGGACCTACAATTTTACGTGGGTTCCGAACCACAAGACCATAAGAAATTTATGTAACAACTGCCTGTACATTCGCAACGACTAATTTTTGCAAAACTAAATAATTATCAATTAAAAACTAATTAATTATCGATTTAAAACTAAAGATAGAATTTCTGGATCCAGAGGATCGTCATAATAGACTACTATCCACAAATATGTTACACTCTATATCTATTTATAACCGACATGCAAATATATCAGATCCAAAGAATCCAGTCAATTTCATTACGGTATCCATCAATACTAGTACCTTGCCAACGAAAAATAAGTCACGGTCCATATCGATTGCGGACCAAGTCAAAATTTACAACCATATACATTACAATATATTTACTTAGGAGGAAAAGTGTAGGTGTGGCTGTAAAGACTGGACAGTAATGTAGAAATGTGTGTGCACGACACTAGAGTAAATTGTAACAGGTTATATCAAATGGGGTACTTAAATACTGCCGTTTTGCGACAGGTTTTCCTTTCTATAATCAAATATTGCATGGTTCAAGATCTGAAGACATACATTTCGGGCAAAGAAAGAATATCCTGTATGAAAATCATAAAATGTTTCGGGTGAAATCGTGGTGATTGAAGATGCTGTATGTGTACTGGGCTTTTGCCAAATTTCCGGGTGTAATTGTCCGAAAAAGTTCAGTCGGGCCCCGACCCCCCTCCCTCGTACGCCTATGCTTGATATATAAAGCAATTTGAATTTAAGAGACGCAAGAATGTGTCTTCAGAGGGGCATGTTTCCGACCCTTGTTTAAGGTATACTATATAAGTCTCTCTCTCTCTCTCTCTTTTACATATGGTGGTTTGACTTGTTGTGAGCTGCCACGGCCCCCGGGGAAGAATTGGTATATGGGCCCCCCCTGTTTATTATTTTATTATGAATGTTTTTTGTGTACATAACAAGCAAACTGATTATATGTCCAAGTCACTATTCAAAACATACAGTATAATAATCTCTATAAAATGTATGTTCATTATCTCTGTTATTTAATCAATTGCTTTATTAATATTTTTAGATTTTATCCCCCCTTTTTCCGGGCTCCTCAGAGGTCCGAGCCCTGGGGATTTAACACGTCTTCCCCGCCCTCTCGGCGGCCCTGAGTGAGGCTATATGGTGAAGCCGTAAACGCACTTAGAGTTTATCACTTAAATTTGATAATAAAAATATAAGCACATTGTCGCGGCACAACAGAATACACATATGTTTACACTGGGAAAAGTGTGGCAGTACACTGAAAAGTCAGTATGCCTCTTCTCTCATTTTACTTGTTTGGCCAAATTATTTGGCGACCAACATCACTGGACATAAATTACAAAAAATTTAATTCTACACCGGCAAATTTCATGTGATAAGTAATACTAATAGGGTGTAGAGGTAGTGAGGGCGCACCCCTAATCCAAACAGTAGGCTATATGCCACGTGATAAAACAGACGGGCATTCAATCAAATTTCCGTGGTGTTTTGTTATTATTGGAAAATCATGCTATTATCATTTCCAGCTGTTGTGATTACTTCACTGTTTTTGTAAATTACATTTTTAGTCTGAAAGATTTTAGTATACAGTGTCCGAGAATTATCTGTACAATTTTTGGCTGTTATTAAAAGTCAACCATGAAGTGTAGAAATTCCAGTTTTGTCCTATTTTACAGAGAATCTCATTAAGTTTTTTCTGATACCACGTTTTGACAAGTTTTTTAGAAATGTACGAGGGTGACAGACATTGATGATTTAAAAGCAAGAATCACAGCTGCTATTGAGCGAATTGATGTGGATATGCTGCAGCGTACATGGCAACATTTGGAGTATCGATTGGATGTTTTGCGAATCACTGATGGTGCACATATCGAATGTTTGTAACAACGTTACTTTAATAAAAGAAACGTTTGAAAATACAGATTCTAAATAATCTTGTTTAAGAATTTTACGTGTGTTATCAAGAATTTTATTAAAAGATGAAATTGTACAGATAATGTTCGGACACACTGGAATTTCTAAAAAACTTGTCAAAACTTGGTATCAAAAAAAACTTAATGAGATTCTCTGTAAAATGGGACAAAACTGGAATTTCTACACTTCATGGTTGACTTTTAATAACAGCCAAAAATTGTACAGATAATTCTCGGACAACCTGTATATTTATTTTGTATCCAATTCTTTTTATTGGATTATCATAGAAAGGTTTTCTACATACAGTTTAGAGTTTATAATTGTTTTTAAAAGAAATTTTAATGTCATTGGTAATATGGTAAAAGTCTGCTGTTTCATTTTTTATTTTGGGTTTTCTAATAAAATTGGTGTGTTGAAAGCTGTGCTTTAAATAATTTTTCATGTCCTGAAGTTTAAAATTCAGCAAACATTTATCCCAAATATAACAAATATAATACTCGTATATACTTTCAATAGGGTGGCCATTTCCAAATTTCCAAAAAGGAGGACACTGCGTAATGCGTATGTGGCCGTACGTTAACATATATATATATATATATATAATATATATATATATAATATATATACAACTGCAAAGAACACGCAGTATAAATAATGTAAAGAACGACGCTTGTATAGGAGATATTCCGCGCAAGACGAGAGAGAGAGAACGAAACAAATGAAAAAATGAGGTAACCACCCAGGAATCGAACCCGGGATCTTCCGATTGCCGGTCAGATGCGATACCATTACACCATGGGCCTCACTCTTCCAAATGCCGTAATTCTTCTACATACTCGCAGAAACCAATGCCCCAAGGGGCACCTCCCGCATGCCGTAACATTATATACATTCAACTCTCGTCTTGCGCGGAATATCTCCTATACAAGCGTCGTTCTTTACGTTATTTATACTGCGTGTTCTTTGCAGTTGAATGTATATAATGTTACGGCATGCGGGAGGTGCCCCCTTGGGGCATTGGTTTCTGCGAGTATGTAGAAGAATTACGGCATTTGGAAGAGTGAGGCCCATGGTGTAATGGTATCGCATCTGACCGGCAATCGGAAGATCCCGGGTTCGATTCCTGGGTGGTTACCTCATTTTTTCATTTGTTTCGTTCTCTCTCTCTCGTCTTGCGCGGAATATCTCCTATACAAGCGTCGTTCTTTACGTTATTTATACTGCGTGTTCTTTGCAGTTGAATGTATATAATGTTACGGCATGCAGGAGGTGCCCCCTTGGGGCATTGGTTTCTGCGAGTATGTAGAAGAATTACGGCATTTGGAAGAGTGAGGCCCATGGTGTAATGGTATCGCATCTGACCGGCAATCGGAAGATCCCGGGTTCGATTCCTGGGTGGTTACCTCATTTTTTCATTTGTTTCGTTCTCTCTCTCTCGTCTTGCGCGGAATATCTCCTCCTTGGGCAGACTGACTGTCCGACTCGTAGTCATGAAATTGAAAACAAATGCGGCTTATCAGCAGTGCTGCCAACTACATGTAATAAAAATACGTTAACGGTTATTATGGCCTTCAGTACCCGCTATTTTAAGTGTACCTGAGGTAATTTATATAATTCTTTTTAGCAGGACCCCAAAAAGGAGGACAAATTAACGTCCGGCTCAAGGTGGCTCCGGATGGAAGACAGAGTGCTCAAAAGGCGGACTGTCCGGCCTAAAGCCGGACATCTGGCCACCCTCCCTAACTTTCAAATATACCACTTAAGCTTATCCATATTTTGTCAAAGATGTTCAGCTTAGATTTTTTAATTTATAACACGTGTATTAACTATATTTCGTGCATTTCCTTGAAATACAGAATTTATTTTGTTTTTTAATATATAAATATATTCAAAGCATTTACATTAAATCTGGAAGATAAATTAACTTCGATATTATTTTCTGTAGGATCCTCACTTTTAATATTATTGTAACTATCGCGATTGACAATTCAGTTGCGGTTAGGTGTATTCAATTTGGCGAATGGACGAGAGTGCATTAATAATAATAATAATATAATAATAATAATAATATTATTATTATTATTATTATTATTATTAATATTAATGGACATTTTTTGATTGATTGTAGAATTTGAGGTCAGCTGACTTAATCATCCTTAATACCTGTATTTTATAGATATTAAGGACGATCCCAGCAAACACACTACGTAAATACAACGTTGTATCCTGGTTGAATCTTGGTCATGTCAGAAATTGACGTTGTACTGACGTGGTCACAACGTAATAACGTTGTAAACTCGTGAAGTACAAGTAAACTTCTGACATAATTTTTTGTCTGTTGCCAGGGGCGGATTAACTGTACTTGGGGCCTGAGGCTAATTTTATTTTGGGGGCCCTTTTCTATAGATTTTTATTAACAGTACATGTACATGTACAGTACATAGTACATTTACACGAATTATATGTACGGTGCTTAGGCTAATTGAGAAACAAACTTAAAAGAACCTTAACACAGCGTATTTTGCCGTTTGCTAAAACAGAACAGTATTAAACAAACTTTACTTTAGGGCCTATAAAACATAAAATGAAAAAGGGAATTTGTCAGTTTGTGTACTCTGTCATATTTAATCAAAGAAATTTGCGAAATCTCGAATCATATCATCGAAACGCAGTTGATTGGAGGCCCCCTCAAGCATGGGGACCTGAGGCTTCAGCCTCAATTGCCTCATTGATAATCCGCCACTGTACGTAGCATAGACGTTGTCTGCACGTAGCACATAGTTTCGTATTACGTTATTCTTTGTTACAAAATTGTAACGGAGTTACATACAGCATACTACTATTTCAAATAGGGCGCCTTTGTTAGACCAAATTCTATCCTTGAGACGTTGAGACAACGTTGTATTTACGTAAAGTTTACGTAATATCACAACGTTGTGAAGACGTAACTGAGCCCACACAAATTTACGTTGTATCTACGTCACAATGCTAAAATGTAACCTTGTGACAACGTTGTATCTATATATATCATGATATGTTGATATATTAATTATATCGATATGACAACGTTGTACCCAAACTCTCTCCCATCTCCTGACGACGGGTGGCTAGTAGGTGACGAGCAAACGTTTCATTTTTCGGTTTTATATAAAGTTCATTGAGCAACTGTATAGCATCTTCCTAGATAGTACAATCAACTATGTACTCATAGACTAAAGGATATACATGGTTTACAAGCAAACTTAGCTTTTGAGTCTGAAGATCAGAAGGTAACGCGGCCAGAAAGTTCTGAAATGTCTTGAACCAGTGACTCCAGAGACGAGACGAACTTGAGGATGAGGGCTCGGCATCAAATCTTTCCGGCTTCAGAAACTTGTCCATTTCCTCTGATCTTGAAATTAAGTTGATTAAATTGAAGTAAAACGCTTTCCTTTTCTTAGGCTTTAATCAACTTAATTGAACAACATTCCTGTTAATATAAATAACAATAATATAGTTATGGTACACAAAATATATATATACTCAATGACGCAAGTTATAATAATAATATAGATATAGTAAACATAGAGCATTTATATGAATTGTTTATACTACAGATTAAGATTAATTACATCAAAGAAAATATCATTACCTTCATATAATAAAGTATCTTACATCTCATCAGTTTAATTCAGGCATCATCAGATTCATCAGTTTAATCGAATTGAATATAAACACATGATTTTATTTAGGTATAACATTCTAACAAAGTCATCATAAACCTGCAAAATAATATTACAGTATTTAGTAGGCTTGGTGGAAAGGTTTGTTGCATCGCGCAAGTTAGATAATTTGTTGATGCAGATTTTAGTCTGATCAGAAAGAGACCGCAAAAATAGTTTGTTTCTTTTAAATGCTGAACTTGGTCCTAACGTAAGAATGCTTCAGCTGGCTACCGTAAAGTCAGATTCCTTCAGAATATTGTCGATTAGAATCTCCATGGATTCCGAACCCCCAAAAAATAACAATGGAAGTTTTAAGACAATAATTTTTTATGAAATAATCTGCCAAAAGTTACTAAAACACTTCATAAGCGTATGCCCTACCATATAAAAGAACGATTTCGTTCTAATAAATGTTTTTCAGTTATTGCCAGTCATTCTCACCCTAAGTTAACCCTAAATCACTCAAAAAACTTGCTTAAAAAAGTAGTAAAATTTGGTTGGTAGGGAGATTTAGGGAGTGGGGGCCTGATCATGCATCTTGCCCAGGGCCCACTGCCAGCATTCAGCGGCCCTGTTCATTGATACAAGTTAGTAGTGGTATATTTAAAAATAAGCATACCCAATATGTACGCTGTTTAAAAATCTTTAAATGTTAAATTTTAATTAGCCTTAAAATTTGTGTGCAAAATTATGTGTAATTATTTTTTTTAATTTACTTTTTATTGACCGATAGAATTAATTTAATTAAAAACTGCCATTGCTTCAAATTTTGGATCCCTGTTCGTTTTTACGTTGTCACTTTTCTGTCTTAAATTAAATCTCTAACGTTTTTGGTCTGGAACCATATGCCGTTACAGAAACCTTAATCAAAACGTCAGGATGATAACAATGTATCTTTTATGAGTATTCATTTTGGCTATTTTTTAAAGTTGTGAATCGTCCAAATTTAGCCACTTGATTGTTTACATCTTTTAACACCAAAGTTTGCGGCAAAGGTATAAGTGAACAGGATTTTCGATCTTGGTCTTACTAATTCATCTGAAATACTCTTATTTTGTATTAACGTTGGTTTGATGATAAATTAATTACTTTTGTTTCTTTTTCAGGGTTGAAAATTATATTCATCATGGTAAGTAATACTTCATAATATATCTGACTCAGGTCCTCCGACCGACCGTAGATAATTTTCTTATTGTATAATTATGGCTATGTTACAGTTAGTAATATGTATTATGGTTTGAATTTAGTTCCCTTGGAGCTATAAAGGAAATGTGGTTTGTCTCTAGATATTTTTTCGTGTTCCGAGAAGCAAGTTGCTTTTTTGCAATCTATTGCACATAGCTAGGCACGCACGGCTTATCAGGTACCAGGTAATTATGCAGTAAATGTCATGACCTGCATTTCCAGCAAGAAATATATTTAGTGTAATTTGATGCTTTATTCAAATCTAAGCTTTATTTATTGGTAAATTTTTAAGAGTGTACATTACAGGCTTTGTAAATCAAAACTACATGTTTTTCTGATGGTTTTTGATGTGGTTTGAACGAAGGTTAATTTCATTCAAACAACAAAAACAATCGAAAAAGTGTCTTAATATATAACCTAACAACCTAAAATTCCAAAATTCCTCAAAAGCCTGTAATGTACTCTTGTAAAAGAAATACCCATTGTCCAAATTTTCCAAAAGGGATTACAGACCTCCAAACCAAACACAGGAAGTTAGAGGTAATTTTTTACTATCACTCCGGTCTCTTCAATTCCTATAATTTATACATCAATGGATTCGTTATTACACCAGGAATGCGATTTGGATAGTCTCAAGTGAGGGAACTGGCCCAAAACTAAGTTAGGACAGGAAGTTTGTTTTGGGGTATAAGTGTGAAAAAATACCCTAAAATGCGGGTAATTCCTTCAGTAGAGACTATCTAGGGCGCATTCACGATGTAAAAATGAATCCATTGATATATAAATTATGGAAATTGTAGAAATAGCCAACATGAGTGACCTAAAATGTATATATATACATTTATATATATGTAGTAAAACGAACACTATATATTCACTGTATATATTATATATACCATAAAACTATACTAACCTAACCTAACCTACCTAACCTAATTTTAGGTACTACTCTTACCTGTATACTTATTACCACAAACAATACCTTCCTTGTTTTTCTTAGGGCATATAAATTCTTTTAGCAATACACCGTGTTCTATATAAAAATTAAATTCAGCCTCTTCATCATCAAAAAATTTGCATGAAGTTAAACACAGTAAATAATTACAACCGACGCTACCGTGACACTAAAATGTTATGAGTAGGTCAAACCACCCAATTTTGTTAGTGGTACCTTCCTAACCTTTGTGGGATCAGTCATTTTATCACTCACAAAACATGATCCGCGATTTTATCGCTAAAAAAAATAATTTCTTAATATTAATTTTATAGCTTTAATCGGCATTTGCCTTCATATTGTACTTAATAAAAGTTGTTTAAAAAAATATAGAGAGTCTTATGGTAAACTTTATTTTCAGTTTCCAGAGACTAGACTGATAGTAAAAAATTACCGTTAATGATAATATGGTTCAAGAAATGAAGTTTGTAGTGCTAGAACATTAATTATGGGAGAGTTCAACTTTTTTTAGAGAAGAATAATAGGGATTTGTAGACAAACCAACTAGGGATCAAGCAATCTTAGATTTGGTTCTTTATAGTTATGAATTTATTAGGGAACTTGCAATAGGAGAGTCATTAGGAAATGGTGATAAATTGGATCATACGTTTTAAGATAGAATTAAATGGATCTAGTCAGTAATGACTATCTACTCCCTCGCTTCTCAAAGGGTGTCTACTGTATAGTAAATTTAGGGAGTTGTTAGGCTCAGTAAAGTTGGATAATGAATTTGCTAATAAAAATGTTAAGAGATGTCTCAATTCAGAAATTTTAGGATGTATAATGTAGGTATAAAATTTCTAAATTTGCAGATACAAAAGTAGTTGCTCCAGTTACAAATATAGGAAATTTTTATAAATGGCAAAAGGATCTTGATAGATTAGTTGCTTGGGCTAGTTTATGGGTTTATGGATTCTTATAGCTTGCTGCCATTCCCATGTATTTCATTTTATCATGAGTAATGAATGCTTTAGCAAAATCCATGTATATTATATTGACTACAACATAGCTCTGTGAGCAGTGATAACTACAATGTCATAACACCCTTTCCTCTTGATCAGTGAAGTTAAATGACATTGGGTCTGGGTAGTTAATGGATGGGAGACTGTCCTGTGTCTAGATTATGTAGTAATCTGTGGTTTGGATCCTATGTAAAGCTGTAGGTTCCCTCTGTCATATGACTAGGGATGAAATAAGACAATTTTTAATACCAGTACTTGAACAATTATTTCACTGATACTGGTATTGATACCAGTTTTATGCAGAGAATAATTTGATTTTTTTGGTGTCACCCTGCCAAGTGCCAACCCTCTTACAAGCCTGTAGGACTTGTAGTACTCACCACATTAACGACAATAAAAACTGGTTACTTTTTAAATTTTGTTACTGACACCAAAGGGAAAATACCATTGATTGAAAAAAGTTTGAACAGCAGCTCCTAAGGAAAGGCAGGAAAAAGGAAGGACTATTTATAATGATTAAGTATATCAGATAACCAAAGGGAAAAATAACAATTAAAAAAAAAAAAAAAGTTTATTGATAACACCGGTCAATACTCATTTTATTGCTAATCATATTAGTGATTTTGGAGTAACTTTGTGATGCTGATTCCGAATATGACTGGTTTTGCTAGATTGGCTCTAATTTATGAGATAATTGGTACCCTATTGAAACATGTAAAAATGCAAAAAATTTAATGTTCAGGCGGAGCCTACTTACAAATTGCATTGAAATTGTCTCAAATCATACAAAAGTAAACACATGAAATACATAATGGCATTTTATTCGGTCTCACCATCTAGAATGTTCCGGTAGTTTCCCATATACACACGTTATGGTTACGTTTCCTATTAATTGAGGGTATTCATTATCTCAAGAACTAGAGCCAATTTGGAAAAACTACTTTCATTTTGGAATTCAGCAACCCCAAAATACCCTAAATTCGTACGAATTTCCTTGGCAACGAAAAAAAAGTTTTTTTGTTGACCTGTGTAATTTTGCATATTTATTTCTTATTTTGGTTTTGGAGGTACCCTAAGTTTTGAGGAAACAAAGACAATCTAATGATTGTTCAGAAATATTTGATCTTAGCTTGGTCAGAAATAAGCCAGCAGCAGAAAAAGCTCTGATTCTACACTAGTGGGTTTAATAGAAAGCATTGCCTTGTATAGCTTCTCTAAATTTTCACTTCTTTGTGAAGAAACTTTGAAACTCTTAAATTCATTAGTAGGATCAAAGTTAGTTGCATTGCTTCTCAATGGTACCTTTTCTAATTTCTCTATTTCTTTCATGTATTAGCACATCAATAGATCTACTTCATTCTTGTCTTCAGTAACATTCTCTGAGTAGTTAGATGCTTGTAAGTCTTGGTCTTTGCTTTCTTCCTCGAAACCAACTAAATTTTCATCATTCTTAGGAAGAAGCCTTTTAAAACTCCTTTCTGCAGTTCTTTTGAGCACTAGTTTAGATAGAATAGAAAGTAGTTCTTCTTCTTGAACTTTTAAAACTTCAGGGTTATGAAGATATTTAATTAAACCCACAATATCTCTGTCTCCTTGAAGAATAGAAATTCCTGAGACAGTCTTTGAGCCCCAATGCTGTTGGAGTGTTCTTCTCTACAAGTTTCTTTAAAATAAATTTGATGGAGATTTCAGCCATCAAGAGAGATGCATCTTTTGAACAGTCTTTTAAGAATTATTTCAACAGGACGAAGTGTATCGTATAGATCTTCCAGAATTTCCCACTCTTGAAGAAATGGTTTCAGTAGAACAAATCACTCTTAAAGCTTTGGGGATGCATTGTTTCAATTTAAGGAATTGTTTGACCATACTTAAAAGACTATTCCATCTTTTTATAATCTAAAATGAGTTTAAATTCCTTTGTTAAATTGGTCCTTAACAAAATCTTGTAGTTTTTAATGGTGACTTGCGAAAAATTTGATACAAATTTGATACATTCTTCTTACTTTGTTTATTATACCATGGCAGTTGTCTTGGAGATGTGGAATATTGATATTATCATCTATTCCTAGTTCAAGTAGATTGGTGAAGGGGCCAGCTTTCTCTTCATTATCATCAGTAGAAATGTCGGTGCAACTAGCATTCTCTTCATCCTTGTCCTCTTCATCTTCCTCTATATCTAGCATTTCATTATCTTCATAATTCTCGATATAAACTTTTCTTCTTTTTTATAAAACAGAGGAAACGGGGAGATAAATAACGTGGGTAATGCATTGTTGGTGTTCAGGTGTAATATCTTTTCCAAACCTCACCATAACTGATGCATATTTTTTTTTTTTTTTTTTTTTTTTTTTTTTTTTTTTTTAAACAGTCAAGGCTTCCAAATATTTTGATTAATCCCAAGGACCAATATTGGTCTTCTTGATGAACATTTATATTCATACATCTCTTATTCTGAAATGAGGTATATTCATCAAGGGTTATAGAAAATTGAACTCCTTTACTCACTAATTTCCCAGTGATCTATCAATTCTGCTTTCTTTTTCATGAAATCTAACTACCATATGTTTGACACCTGAATGTGAAGTTGGATGAGGTTTATCATATTTATTTTTAGCTAAACTCTCTCGAATGAATTCACTTGTGGCAATAGAGTGGAAGCTAAATCCATTGACACATGCAAGTTTTGCAATTTCTTCAATAGATTTTCTATTAATATATACAAAGTTTTTTGTTATTGATTTTCACCTATCTTGATTTCAGCAACATTTATATAATGAATTGTTTTCAAATGAACAGATAATCCACTAGTTGAGCCCCCACTGCACTTTATAACTTTTTCACACTAAACATTCAGCTTTGTCTATGTTTCTTAAAATAATTCCACATGATTGATTTTTTTGACATTCTTGTAATAGATTCGAAGGGGTAAATTATTTAAAGTAAGAAATAGCTTATTCCCATATCATAAGACTGCAATGCACATGTAACAAAATTTAACTTGACATACACTAATGACACCCCTCAAAGATATATTGCGTGTGTAAGTTAAATCATTATTCTACTCATTGGCCACAAAATCCTACAAAAAACAAATCTTTGTTAACTTTATATTTGCTGATTGCTCCCACAATAAAGACAATAGGCAGTTCAATACTGAAAACCTGGTATTGTGTCTCTTGGCCAATACTGGTTTTTCAATACTGGCTCTCATCACTACATATGACCTTAGATGTTGCGAAGGAGGTTAAACAACCCCAATTATTATTAATCATCATTGCCCTCAAGTGTGTCTTATGATATTGTTATAGTGCTCTATTAGTTGTGATTGGAATCTGTGCTGGTTCTCATTGCATCTTTCCTGTATCTAAAAAGTCCTACATTTTCTTTATTTAAAATATTTTGGTGAGATGTCAGTAACACACTGGTCTATAGTTGTTTGCTTGACCTCTCCACCCTCCCTTTATATATTGGAAGTTGGAACAATGTTCTGTATTTTTTAGTATGCTTGGGTATTCCTCCCATGTTCAGAGATCTTCATATCCAATAAAGGGGTTGAGCTTATTTCATTCTTAGTTTTTGATCATCAAGGCATTTAATTTGTCTGTCCCTGTAGCTGAATATGATTCCATTTGTCATATCTTTTACAGTAAATTCAGTCAGTTTGTATATTCTCCATTTAATTTCTCCAAAAAAGGTACTGCTTTGACACTATTTTGGTTACTGAAAGTCGATTCATATTGAGAGAGCAGTTATGTCAGATATTTCTTTTAGATCATCAGTTAACTTTTTTTCTTTCCTCTAGGGTAGTGGTTCCCAAACTATGGGTAAATTACCCCTAGGGGGGTAATGGAGGTGGCAGTTAAAAAAAAAAAGGAAATAGCAGACTTATCAAGTTTATAAATATAAAATTTTATATGCATGTATGAGTAAAATAGTTCATTACTTTGTGTGCGCTTTCTTTAAAGGGGGTAATATGCAGGGTAGGGTGCATCAAACGCCCCATGAAAATTTTAAATTGATATCACACTACTGGCCGGCACATATGTCTTGCTCCTCATTGTGGTGAATACAAAATAAACAATTTTTTCCTTTTTATTAAATTTTTCACATTCCCATTTTTTAATAGAAAATTAAAAAAAGACAAAAATTAACAAAATTAGCAAAAATTTACAAAAAAGAGCAAAAGCAGAACTATGAAACAAGCAAAATGGGCAGAATCCTGTTTAAAGCATTTATCACTAAACAACACCTTAAGTTAAGCTGTCAGGAGTCATTTTAATTTTTTCAAATTTTTGTTTTTTCTCATATTGCCAATTTTTTCACGATTTTCCTCAACTACCTGCAATGTATCTTGGTAGAGGGTTTCTTTCTTAGAAGACTTTAAATAATCACTGGCCAATTTGACACCTCGTTCGGCAGAATCATTAACAACCTTTAGATTGCAGACTTTTTCCTGACATTGCTTGTAGGATGGATTGATCGCCCAATTTTCAGGGTTCTCCTGCAAGAAAGTAGGGTTGCATTGGAGTGTCTTGAAAAATACCCATGACCCATCATTGACAAAGGAAGATAGATCTTGAGAGTTTGCATGCAGGGCATCAAGCGATGGAAATATTGGCTTACCAAATCCAGCCCCATGCCTTTGGAATGAATTTTTCATCTCTTTTGACATTATCATTTTATTGGAAATTTTCCTTTTCATTTCTGCTGGTACCTTTTGGCTAAATAGTGACACAGGTACCATTTCTGCTGTTAAGCTCCACAGATGACGCTCAATGGCTTTGGTAGCAACAGCTGCCACCTCTTGGTCAATTTTAGAATATGTTTTAAGATTCCTAATAAGTGCCAAGTCATTTATTGGAGCATCAAGGGCATTAGATGTCATAAACCAATACTTAGCATATATCAGTGTACCAAACCTACTGAAACGATTTAGCTGCTCGGATTGAAATTTCATCATTTTGCTGGGCAAAGCCTTTACTTGATCTTCCAATATGGATATTTTAATTGCATAAATTAATTTTGCCATCCATCGAGCTCTATGAATGGCACCAGGACGCACAAATTTATAATTGCCTTGACATCCATTCATATAAAGGTTAGTGAGGTTCAAGAGTTCCAGGTAATCATCTCGCGGATGGTTTGAGTTCTTTTGCTTTGCTAATTCGGCAGTTGCACTTATGGAGAGTTCCTTCGTTACATCATCTTTTTGGTCTAGAAACTTATACGAGCCCCCCAAATCTAAGAAATCCCAACACTGTCGAAACTTGGTAAAAATGGTAATATCCGGCGATTTTGACGGTTCTATTTTTAAGGCATTGAACACATCAGAGAGAATAATTTCCATCACGTGATGCCAACATGCAGCCCACAGTAGTGGCTTCCTCAAATGCTGTTGCAGCTGAATGCAGGCTCCTGTGACGTGCCCTGAAAAAAAAATATAGATTAGATAGGTATCAGGGCTTGTCATGCCTAGGCCTATATGCAATATTAGAACAACAATATAGGACAACACAACAATAAGATCTAAAACCAAATTGATCCACAATATAGATCTAAGATCTATATTGTGTTTTTGAGCTAGTATCATTTTTACCTGTATTAACGGAAGTTGTATCAAACACATTGCAGCAACATTGTCTGTGCACTTCCACTGCTTCAGTAGTTGATATGTTTGCATCTCCGATACTTCGTGCCTCGCCTGATTGCAGCTTTGGAACACCAACAGTTTTACTGTTCCATTTCCTGAAAGTTCAGAAAAAATAGCAATGCAGCAATGTGTATTTTAGATGATTCTCTTTACTATTATTTTGTTTAGTACTAAATATACACTTTCAGTAATTTTACTTTAATAGCAAGCCACATTGGTTACTGAACATTGCTGTGCAATTGCATGTTAAAATTTTATGGACAAGAATTTGAAGGTTATAAATTACCTGAAAATAGTACTGGGAGACGTTCTTCTTCATGGTGTTTGTTGTTCAGTGTTCTCATCAGCTTTCCATCCCAGTGAACGGTTCCTGTCTGATGGTTGCCATAAACCTCGGATTTTTTCTGCCATTTCCTTTACATTGGCTGCAGCTGCTCGAGATGCTGATGCATATGACAAACTAAGTTTGTCAGTATCTCCTCCACAGGCTTGCACAATGCAGATATTATACCTACAGCAGCAGTTGGAGTACTCCATGGGCCCTTGCCGCCACAGAAGTAACACTCTTGTCTTTCAGGATATCATAGGGAATGAAAATGTCTTCACCAGTTTTTTTCACATCTTTTGTGTGCATTCGTTTTGGCTCCAAATCAAACTCCTCTCTATCAGAACCACTGTCTTGATCTTCATTGTTGTGTTTTGTTCCAGTGATAGTGTCAGCATCTGATTCATAATCATCTGTTGCCCAACTTGTGCTAGGCTGGTACTTTTTTGCTTTTGATAGTATTCATTTCTTTTGGCCATTCTCTCATTCCGTTTTATTGCAGATATAGCATTTTTCTTGTCCAAGAGCCAAATGATGCTGTTCTATCAGACATCATGCTTTGAGAAAAACTTTATCTTCCTCATTTGTACTAGTTTCCATGGCATTCTTTGGCCATAGAGGCATAGTCTTATCAAGTTTTTCCCGAAATTCGTTTATCTTCTCATGTTGTTATCGCTCTCTCTTTTGTCGATTTGAATTTTTTGTAGGTTATTCACTTCGTCATGCAATCTCATTATATGCTCGGCTATCTTTTTTTCACTTACATGTTGTATGCCGCCCTTTATATAAAATGGAACAACTTGTGCTGCAACTTCCTTTGCAGCTTGATAGAGAACTTTCTTGAAATAACCAGTGGATCTATCGAATTTGCTCTTTTTATAAGAAAGGAACGATATACTTGCCCATAGGTGGGCAGGCGGGAACCTTTTATAATTTCGTCCATTTCTGTTGGCAGAGTACCGAGCAGAAACTGGCATAAGTCTTGTCTACCACGCACATTCATGAAAAACAATCTGTAACGAAGCAAGTATTTTAAATAGTGTGTTTCTAAAATAGTATATTTCTAAATAGTGTGTTAAATAAATAGCCTGATAGTGCATACTACAAGAATAGATGATTGATACTGTTTAAATCCATAGTATTGAAAACTTTCACTGTGTAAACAACTTTGTTGTTGCTCACTCTATCGTGAAAAAGGAGAATTTCTCAAAAAAAAATTAATTTTCAATTAAAAAGTGGGAATGTGAAAATTTCAAAAATTGACCAAAAATTGGCACCATAGGTCTTAACTACACAAGAAGCAACAGTTCAGAACTGGCCAGCAAAATCCACATCAGTTGGGGCGTTTGATGCACCCTAATGCAGGGTTGTGGAGTCGGAGTCGTGGAGTCACACATTTCAGGGTGGAGTCGGAGTCGGTAAAAAACTTCCAACTCCAATTTCTGTCCTGTGTCACCCTTAATTTCTAAATCCTAAATACTAACATTTAGGTTATTTAGTTTTTTTGGTCAATAAACCTTATTCATTGATAGCCCCTAGATTAAGTGTTTTTAATATTTTTTTTTTACATTTTCAGAATATACAATTAATATTTATTTAAATATAAAATTTCACACTTAGTGTGGTGGTGATGAAATGTCTTATTATTATGATAATTATAGAGTGAAACACTAGAGGAGTCTGAGTCGTATATTTAAAATGTGAGGAGTCGGAGTCGGATTTTTAGATTTTTTACAATGTGTGGAGTCGGAGTTGGAAAATTTTGGACCGACTCCACAACCCTGGTAATATGGATGGAGGAAATAGAGTTTGGGTAATGGAGAAAAGTTTAGGAACCACTGCTCTAGGGTGTGATAGTGGTCCACGTTTTTGTTCTTTTTGTGAAGCTATGGAAGTAGTTTGGGTTATCTTTTGTTTTCTACCTCTGAGTCTATACCAGGGCTGTGGAGTTGGTGATAAAATTTGCTGACTCCAACTCCGACTCCAAAAATCTGACTTGTATAATTATGACTCTGACTCCGATGGAATGTTAAGGCCAAATTGATTAAGATTAGCTTTATTAGGCCAATGGAGATTCATAAACAAGGCATTTCATCACCATCACATACTAGATTACTTAGTGGCTGTACTATGCCTTAATAGCTTTTTTTCTCTTTATTCAAACACATTACAATAAATCCCAAAAATACAAACTGATGAAACTTAAACAAAATAAGATTATATTGGTTAGCAAATTAATAAGATGTTTTTGTATTATAAACAATTCGTACAGAATGTACTAACCTAAACTGAATTGTTCTTAAAAAAGGATTGCTTCCATTAAATCTTCTTTCAGTGATGCTTATCAAAATTATCAAATTGAAATCTAAAAATCTGAAAAATATTTAGGGTTGCTAGTACAACATTTTTAAATTTCCTTATTAATTGTTAATTAATTATAATGCTTATTAATTATAAGCAACTATATTTATATATTATTTATATTTATATATTATTTATATTTATATATTATTTATATATTATATATTATTTATATATTATATATTATTTATATATTAAAACATTAAGTTAAATCTATTTTATTCATAAAATTGAGCTAGGCCTAGGCTGCTATGGTTATAATTGAAGGATTTGCACCGACTCTGACTCCATCCAACTATGCACTTCCGACTCCAACTCCACTCAAAATTGACTGACTCCTGACTCCGACTCCACAGCCCTGGTCTATACATTCCAATTTTATTTGTATAAAGTTTTTGTTATTGCTGTCTGTGCAGTTTAACTTTGTGGCTACTCTCCTCCTCTTGTGGAGTAGTGTTCACTTTTGCCTCTCAAAATATATTCCTCTTTCCTTTTGGCTATACTTTTGGAACATTTTCCTAAGATTTCCAGCATCCTTTTCTCCAGGGTTACCGTATTTGTATTTCTTCAGTAGTTTTATCCTCTAAGACTGTTTTTCACTCTATATGTGCCATATGGAATCTGATTTCTTCCCAATTTATTATTTTGTAGTTTAGATTAAAATCTCTCAGGTTTGCTTTCTTTGGTATTTTTCTTTGTGCTCTCACCACATTAGTGGATACGTTCATAATGTTATGGTCTGAGATATTTGTTGTTATTTGTGAATACAGTGTGGTCACTAAATTTTGAAATAATGGGGTAGTTTGCACCATCTGGAACTCAACTCTTGATAATTTTGATCCTCCTGACTATGGATCTGGTCACCTTAATATGTACATAGTCATAAACAACCTTCAAAAAGACAAAAATAAACCTTAAATAACTAATGCAGCATAATACCCAGTCAATATAAGATAAATTAATACATTTGTAACTATCATTTTACATAAATAACCTTTGTAAATTGTAGGAAGCATAATATGTACTATGTATGATACTGTACTGAATTTATGAAATACTATTGACAATACAATGATGTATCAGATAGAAAAAGCTTTTATAAAATAAATATGTACACTGAATTAAAACAATGCAATGTTACATAATGTTAATTTACAATCAACATAGCTGAGGGTCCTTGTACACTTTGAGATGACATGAAGATTGAATTGGCTTGTGTGTGTGGATTTTGTACAGGTCAGCTGAACACAGATGTAAAATTAACAATTCCCCCCATCCCCTGAGAATTGCTTAAATATGTGGATGCAACACCATCATAGATTTGATCTCACCCATTTAAAATAACATACATCATGAACAAACACCATATTAAAACAATTGCTTTTATTGAGAAATTCCTAAGGCCATACAATAAGAACATTAAATATAATTCTAAATTCATAAGCACAGAAAATTACCTAAAATTAACATGAGTCCAACTTGTATTAAAACAAAAGTTGGATTGGAATTTTGAAACAGAGATTTTGATTCATTGTAGTTTTGAAATTTTGTGACTGCAATGTACCAGATCCATGGTTATTTTTTCTGGTGTTATCCATTATCTCCTGTAACAAATTTTGTTGGAGCTATCATTTTTGCTTGATCTACTTTTTTTGGGATGGGGGTCTCCCCCCTTGCCCTGGTGTGTATACAGGAATTCCCCAGTTATTGCGGTTAATGCTGCCAGTGAAAATGCCGCAATAACCGAAACCGCGATAATTGGGATGCATAATACATGTTAATTACGTTAATGCTGCCAAAACTTTCCAAAAACCGTAATAAATTGAATAAACCTCAATAATCAGGATGCATAATACATGTTAAAACGTTAATGTTGCCAAAATGAGTAAATGAAACACAGTACAGTATATAGTTTTATAAGTTTATTAACATACGTAACTTTTCTTCTAAAGTAATCACTTTGCGTTTCTTCTTAGCACTTCCAATAGCATCTTCAGCTTTTCTAATCATACTCATTGTACAAAGGGTTGATAATGCAAGTAAACTATGCAAGCGAACTGTTCTGTATGAAGACTGCAGCGACACTGAACATCAACCAGCTGCCGGGTGATACTGGGTATACGTGTACTGTACGATAACCACGTGCAAACGTCGGAACATAACATTTTTGCCAGATGTATGATTTTCAAATACCGTAATAACTCGAAGTTTGAAAGTGATAATTGGGATTATAGTCGCAAATTATAAACCGCAATAATTGAAACTGCAATAAGCGGGGAATTCCTGTATATATTCCCCCACTTTCTAAATGAGAAATTAAAAAAACTGTTGGATATTATATTTGGGTATGAGGTGTTTAAGGACTTAGGTTTCTGAGCTGACAATGGCTTCAAAGAATTGTGTTTTGAGGTCTATAGATGACTATTAGTATCGCATTAAGTTTGTTTTTACTGTTAAGAGCTTCATGTAGCTGTTTGATTTACTTATTTTTGTCCTTATACATATGTGAGAGCCATATGATGTAGCACAGCTATCTTTTCATCTGTTCTGTTAACTTGTAATATGTTGCTTTTTTTTTTTTTTTTTTTTTTAATGCAGTATTTGCAGTTCTCACAAACTCCTTGCCAGTTTTGTTTTTAAGATTTTTTTGTAAAGCATGTGATGTCAGTCTTGGTTTCATTCATAAATTTATTCATGTATGAAACTATCATGTGGTTGTCTTAGCCCTTTAATATTTGCCAGGAGTAGATTTTTTTTCTGTTTTGAGTTCTTTGAATATTTCAACTTCAATTCCCTTAGCCTTGTTTTGTATTCTTATAGTCCTCCAAGAAAGCTCCATTTCTGGTTACCCATTTTGGTAGTTTCTTGCTTGGTAATAAATCAGCTCCGAAGTTTTCAGTTGTGAACTGTATGTGCTGAATGAGGCTTAGTAGCCATATTGTGGCTGCAATATTGAAAATTTGTTCTTTGGTTTGTATTCATAAGTGTGTTGTCATTTTTCCTATTGTCCCTTGAGTTTGTTGGGAGGTGGCAATGGCATTTCTTACCATATCTACCAGACCTGGGGTCTATTACTTTTGATTTCTTCTATTATTATTAATTTATTTTTCATCTATTACTTTTGTATGTGGGGTACTTCACTCATTTGAAAAGGATCTTTGTCTATTTAAATGTAATTAGTTAACAAATGTTTCAACCAAATCATTACAACTTCAGAGACTAGGAGTGTAGGTCTTGATAAATTTTACTTTATTGAAGGAAAAAATTGCCACAATATTACTTCACAATTTCACATACATGTTTATTTTAGTTTAAGAGTAGATTTAGTTCATTTTTTTCAGTTCTTTGTTCACAGTCTATTGCCACTAATAGGAAAGTAAGACACTTATCTATTACTATTACTTGAAAAATCCTGTAATAGTTTATTACTATTATCCCATGTCTGATATTTGCATAACCTCCTGCCTCACATAGTACTTACAAATGGTGGGATAATAAAATTTGTGGCTATTGCCAGATTTACAGTAACCATTGTAATAGAAATTGCGCATAATTGGGTACTCATATATATTGCCCTGCGGGTCATTCCATGTCAACTCAGCCATAAAATGGCACTTTTTGCACTCACCCCTTTCAATTTTGCTCATACTTAGCACAATAGCAGATATACATGCCAAACTTAAATTCCCAAATTATTAGAGCTGACTGACCTTTGGTTACTGAGATACAAGGTCACAAAGTTGTGACATTTTGACCTTTTTTGCGTTAAATGACTATTTTCAAAATGGTGTAACTAAAAAACTATTAAAGCTAGAGCATTGATTTTGGTCTCATTTTAAAGCTCTTTAGTAGCCCCTTGTTTATTGTCTCTTGTTAAATATCTCTACTGTGAAAAATAAAAAAATCCCTTCAAAAGTTGACCTTTGACCTTGAATAAAAAAAAAACCTTCTCCTAAAAAATTCAATTTTTTTACATTAATACCTTGAGTCATGTACAACAAAATCCCAAGAAGCTGTAAGTGGCTGATAACTAGTTCAATGTATAAAAAATAAATGAAGTTGGCATCATTCTTCAATTTTAGATTTTTTTTGTCAGTTCATTTATTTAAAAGTTCTGTTCTGATATAGTGTCAGTGAAGACTTAGTTCAACTTAACATTATTAGTTCAAAAACCTTTTTGTGACCTGTGCCAAAAGAAGTCTTTTAAAAGACAACCAGGGTTAAACCCCTCGACAGCCCCAAATCTACTGGAGTAGCGCTGATCCAAAGGCCCAACTAGTATATAAGTACTGTCAACTTTACAGAGTTGACTCCTGACTTCAAGTTAAAGTTAATTTATTTTTACTAAATACATGTATAAAAATTTATTTAATAATTCATTAATTGTTCATTGTTTTCTTTTCAGGATTTTCTTTGTGCTTTTGTGATTTCAGAGTACAAACATGGAACATTTAAAACTGAAACAGAAGTGTGCTGATCCTTTGCTGCGTCACAAAGGTCAGTGTCGAAAGAAGAGTTTGAGAATTGTACCACAGGAACTTGTAAATAAGTTTCCCGATCTGCACTTAACACTACATCACAGACTTTGTAAGCAGTGTAGAGAACATCTTGAGTCCTTGCCTGAGAAAGGAATAGGCACTTTGAATTCAGACATAAATGATGATTCTTCTTGTAGTAGTGAACCACCTGAAGATCTTGAGAAAATTGAAAATGTTGACAATAGTGATGCATCAACTTCAGAGCAAAACCATGAGATGTGTACTTTGAATGCTTCTTTTGTTTCAATTGGTGAATCACCCATAAAAAAGAGAAAGCTTGTAGAGCAAAAGTCATATGGAGCTAAAAAACTAAGCAAGGTGACAGAGACAGTTAAGAAGAGAATGGAAACAGTTGCAGGAAAAGAGATTTCTGACTCACAATTTAAGGAGCCATCTGGAGATGTAGACTGTTTAGAAATAATAAATCAACTCAAGGAAAAATTCAAAAATGAAAATACTAAAAGAAGTGATAAAATAAAAATCCTCACTGTATTGCCCAAAAGTTGGAGCATTAGGAAAATTGCTTCAGAATTTAACACAACAAGGCATACAGCATCTATTGCTAAAAAAAAGTTGAAGAAAAAGGTGTCCTTTCAGACCCAAATCCAAAGGGTGGGAAAAGAATTAAACAGGATACTGTTGACGCTATTAAAGCATTTTATCTTTCAGAAGACATCAGTAGAACAATGCCAGGAAAGAAAGACTATTGTAGTATCATTGACAATGAAAGAGGAAGGATACATTTGCAAAAGCATCTTTTACTTTGCAATTTAAAAGAAGCCTATCATATTTTCAAAGAAAGAAATCCTTTGGTTAAGGTGGGATTCAGTAAATTTGCAGAATTGCGTCCAAAGCAGTGTGTTATTGCTGGAGCAACAGGAACTCACTCAGTATGTGTCTGTACAATTCATCAGAATGCCAAACTTATGTTTGTAGGAGCTGAATTAGAAAAACTAACTGCAAATGATGACACACCTATTAAGAATGTACGTCATTGTGTTGCCTTTATGGAATGCAATCCTGCCTCACAGAAATGCTGCCTCAGACAATGTGAACAATGTGGAGATCCATCAGATTTAAAAAACAGACTACTGGACATATTTACAAACAACTTCATTGATATCATAAATTTTAAAAAGTGGACCAATACAGATCGGTCAAATCTTGAATCAGTAGAACTGAATACAGATGAATATATTGACCAATTCTGTAACCAACTGAAAGAATACCAGATACATGACTTCAAGACAAAGATGCAAGCAACTTATTACCGTGAAACAAAAATGTCTTTGAAAGATGGTGAGGTCCTTGCTGTGTGTGATTTTGCTGAAAATTATTCCTTTATTCTTCAAGATGAGGTTCAGAGCTTTCACTGGAACAATGAGATGGCTACTCTACATCCATTTGTTATTTACTATAAAAAGGAAGATGAGATTGCTCACCTTAGCTTTGTTATTATTTCAGAGTGTAACATCCATAACACAGTTGCTGTACATTTGTTTCAAAAGCATCTGATAAAATTCCTAAAAGATAATATCTCATCCATCGGTTCCATCCACAAAATAATTTACTTTTCAGATGGGTGTGCAGGACAGTATAAGAACTGCAAAAACTTTTTGAATCTGATTTTGGCAGAATGGAATTTTTTTGCAACAAGTCATGGAAAGGGACCCTGTGATGGTGTTGGAGGCACAGTTAAGAGATTAGCTGCAAAAGCTAGTCTACAACGACCTTATGATGAACAGATCCTTACTGCAGAACAGTTATATACATTTGCAAGTGAAAATATTGTAAATATAAAATGTCATTTTTCAACCAATAAAGAGCATGAAGAGGAAAGCCAACTTCTCCAAGAAAGACACTCAACTGCAAGGACTATTGCTGGTACACAGAAATTACACCATTTACAGCCAGTTTCATTGACTTCTCTTAAGGTTAAACATTATTCATTATCAGATTATTCAAATATTGAGAAAGTTACTGAAAAGGAAGAAGTTGTGACTGAGGAGAAAATACATGGTTTTGTTACTGCTGCATATGATGGCCATTGGTGGGTGGCATATGTGCTGGAAAAGATACCAGAGAATAGAGAAGTAAAAGTCACATTCCTTCATCCTCATGGCCCAAACCCATCATTTGTGTATCCTGGTCGACCAGATGAATTAATCTTACCATATTCAGATATTCTAACACAAGTTGAGGCATCTACTACTAATGGACGAACATACAGGATTTGCAAAGAAGTTACTTTGAAGGCATCCAAAGCTTTGGCAGATCTACAGCACAGAAATGTAAGAATTCAAAATTAAAATGGTCATGTAACTATATATACACTGCATACATTTTAAGTTGTGATAAATGGAAATCAATGAGCACTATACCTATACATATTGTATGTACATTTTAATATGTTACTTGTATTTGTTAATTAGGTAGCTATCTAGGTATACATTAAAAATTATTTTCTCTTCTAGAAATCACACTAAATTGGGTGGCCCACAAGAATCTTGTCAACTACTGAAAATCATCACATACATGCACAACATACAGGTGAGGTGGGTAAAGAACAAATATTTAAAAATAAGCATTTGCTTGTTTGTAGAAGGCTGCAGATAGTATGTAGATATGGGTTGTATTTGTAAGAGATTGAGCTGACCTTAGACAAAAATGGTTACTGACATACAAGGTCACAAAGTCATGACTTTTTGACAATTTTTGTATAAAATGACTTTTTTCAAAATGTTGCTTGAATTCATTATTTTTTATACATTGAACTAGTTATCAGCCACTTACAGCTTCTTGAGATTTTGTTGTACATGACTCAAGGTATTAATGTAAAAAAAATGAAATTTTTTAGAAGGTATTTTTTTTTTATTCAAGGTCAAAGGTCAACTTTTGAAGGGATTTTTTTATTTTTCACAGTAGAGATATTTAACAAGAGACAATAAACAAGGGGCTACTAAAGAGCTTTAAAATGAGACCAAAATCAATGCTCTAGCTTTAATAGTTTTTTAGTTACACCATTTTGAAAATAGTCATTTAACGCAAAAAAGGTCAAAATGTCACAACTTTGTGACCTTGTATCTCAGTAACCAAAGGTCAGTCAACTCTAATAATTTGGGAATTTAAGTTTGGCATGTATATCTGCTATTGTGCCAAGTATGAGCAAAATTGAAAGGGGTGTGTGTTTTAGGTGGCTGACTTGACATGGAATGACCCCTGCCTTATATATCTGCAAAAGCCTTTCTTTCCACATTATCATTTGGGCCCCTTGGTCTTTTCATTTACTACTTCAGAGTTGAACCTATTATGATTTCCCATGAGATTTTGCTATTTACGCTAACAACTCTGGTGTTTTTAACTGATGTGTTTCTTGTGCTTTTATAATTTTTTGCCTACTTTGTGTATTGCTATTGTGACATGCTTCATTTTTCTGTCTCCTTTCCCATTTCTTTCTGCTCATTTATGTTCTCTTCTTTTACTGCTTCCTCAGTATTCCTGTTTTATAAACCATAAGCAAATTTATTTACATTTTTCACAGAAATAATGTATACCATTTTAGTTGTTTGACACTTGCTATAGCTAATAGTGATGTATTCATCTTTCCAATTCAGGCAGTTAAAATTGAAGAGAAATTAACAAAGATTACGTCCGATTGTCCTTAATTCATAAATTGCATTGGTGCAAAACTAGAAAATGGTTACCCATTTCTGTGCTATTTATAAACAATATTATATAAAGATAAGCGAGTGAAAATGTTGCTCAAGAAGAGGGTGAGGAGCGAAGTTTTTGACTATAGGGGTGAGGCTGAAGGAGAGTGGTCTCCACTATTGCGGGGGAGGGGGATACGCATTGTGGATGTCCACCGATTGGTGCTTGTGAAAGCAGCCACGGGGGATAGCTATATTAATAGGAATTTGGGGGGGAAACGCGAAAGGTATCCTATTTAGATGGCAGCATGTATACTGACTGCTGGTTATAAATTTCATAAGGATTCAAATTACGCATTCTGTAATAGGGTCATTCTCTGTCAGATCAACCAGTGCCTAACACCCTCATCTCTCAGATTTTGCTGAAATTTGGTTTATAGGGAGTTTGTGGGCCCTGAATCCATTTCTGAAATTATAAGGTCAATCGGACCAACGGTTCAAGAGATATGACCTCGGGAAATTTGAGGTCACTTGCGAGGTCACTAACATTTGGCGACCCATAACTTGGGTAATAATGGTCACAATTATATAAAAGTATATATATTTAGAATCAGAAAATGACAAGGAATCCAAATATGCATGTTTTAGAACTCTAGGTTGAAAAATAAAAAAGTTACACTGTAACCAAAATTTGAGGTCATGATTTGACCTCTGGGGTATCAAATGAGAATTTTTTTTTTAAATGTAAAAAATGAAGGCATAGGCATTGGCTATTAGAATCAGCCAAAAAAAGTTTGTTTGTTAGTATTTTTCATGTAACTAACATATAAGTGAACACCATATTCATAAGTTATGCGTCAATTCTACCTATTTTTTCACACTTAAGCTCATAATTTGACCTATAGAAATTAAAATTACATTTTTTTATAGATATAAAAACAAAGGCAAAAAATGTAAAATTGTATTTCACTGCTAATCTACACTGGCAATAATAGTTATAATAGTAAAAGGGGAAGACCTACTTAGAGGATTCATGTGCTAGCCTAATACAATTTTTGCATGCTCGATGCTCTCATCAATTTCTTTTTGTGGAAAAATGTATTGAATTCTGCTGCCTCCTCTTAGGGTAGGACAACTCATTACAGTTAATATATGATGTCCTGGCACTGCACATGAATCCTTGTTTGATGGATAATAATATGCACTTGATCCTGATGACCCAGAGGGATGTAGAAAGTTCACAGTGAAATCATCAAACTCTTCACAATATTCCTCCACAATTCCATACCAAACTTGCATGTCATAAATGCAGCCAACATACTCTCCTGGTTTGACACATTTAGGTTACCAAGCATTGCAGGTTCATTAGTAAAATGACTTTTCCTTATTCTTTCTTTTCTCCAATGCCACTTGAAATGGGATACACCATCAGTTCTTCCTTGTTTAGGGGAACAAATCTATGATATTTCTGAGTTCCAGGAATAGCCCTACTATCCTTGAATCGATGTTCCAACCATTCTTCTGCATCTTTCAAATCAGCTGTAGTTACAAAGAAAAAATTTATCTTCTTGCTCAAAAAGTTTTCTTCACAAAACTGAAACACGTGTTCTGGTGTAAGAATTTGCCTCTGTAGTTCTCTGCAAACTGGCACGAGCAGTAGCTCTTTTCACTGTTCCTCCAATCCCATCACATGCATTTTTGCCATGGGATGTAGCAAAGAAGTGCCATTCACAAGACAGACCAAAATCCTCTTCATGGTAACAGAGATTTGTGAAGTTGTATCTGTTCTTATATTGGCCAACACATCCATCTGAGGAATAGTGCACCTTCTTCAATTGTGGGCATCTGAATTTAACATATGTCATAAGCTTCAATATGAATGAGTAAACCATTATAGTGTTGTGTTTTAGTGATGCAGATAAGAAACAGACACTAAAATGGCTAAGTTCCTGGTCTGCAGATGATCTATAATAGATGACAAAAGGGTGAACTGTACACTGTGAATTGTCCCAGTGAAACCCTTGGGCAGCATCCTGGACAATGAAAGAATAATTCTCAGAGAAATCACCTACTATAACTACCTCGCTCTGAGGTGGTAGTGTTTTTTCAACTGCTTGAAGTACTGTGATTGTTGCTGAGCAACAAAGTGATGACGAACCATGCAGGATATTTTCATGCTTAGGGATGATAAGTATTCATGAAGTGGCTCCACCTTATCAACCATTGTACAACGGTCAACAGTCACCCATTGCTTGTAAGATATTTCATTTGGAGCTGATTTCACACTGTCAAGTAACTCAAGAAAATCTAGGACACCCTCTTCTCTTGGGCAATCATTGCAAAGTTGCATCATGCAAGTCTCTCTTTCTGTACTGCAGACACTGTAATCCATAAGATCCTTGTATGAAAGACCTCTCTCTCCCAATGCAGCCAGCTGCAATTTTAGATTTTGATGGTATGTGCAGACACAGACAGAATGAGTCCCACCACTACTGGCAAGCACACAATATGATGGCCGTAATTTTGCAAATGTGGAAAATCCTATTTTGGGATTCTTTTCATCATTTTTATATAGTTCAAACATCTCTCTTAAATTCCCGAGGACCAATCGTTTTTGCACCTTCAGCACTGATAACTTTCACGCAATCCTTTTGGCCAGGACACATACGACTAACCTCTTCTGACTCATAGAATCTTCTAACTATATCTTTGTGTTCTTCAGATATCACTTTTCCTTTGCTCATTAGTGGAATCTTCGGAAGGATTCCATGTTCTGATTTAAGTGAACGGCTTCTTTTCACCATGTATGTTGTAGTTTAAAGAAACTAGCTGTTTTTTCAATTGTGTATGGTGAGAGTGTCAATATTTGTAGTTTGTGATGGTGACATTTGCTCTCCAGGAATGACTGTTTCAATTCATTCATTAATTTGTCTAGATGTTTTTCAGATTGTTTCAGGTTTGAAGTATCACTTACCTCCTCGGTAATTTGAACACCATAACTGAGTTCTAGCCTTCCTTCAGGTGTTTCTGAGCAGATGATAGCTTACCACGAGCCTTGCGCTTTTTCTGGCTTAATGACAGCCCTTCTGAAAAGAACAGAAAAAAAGGTTTCACACACCTGAATATTAGTAATTAAATATTAATTATAGTACCTTAAATGCTATATAATTGGCTATATAGTAGATCAAACAGACCTTGTAGTAAAGTATAAGTTATTATATTAATTTATTACTTACTTTTTTTAACTGGTGTTTGGTCCAGAAATGCTAGAACTGGTTCAACTGAAGTTGAAGGATTTTCCTTTATCAAGCAATCACTGTCATTGTCCAGATCTTGAATTGAAGAGATGTTACTCAAGCCACGATAGTAGATGATTCATTTGAATCCTGCTCAGACTCGTTGTTTTCAGTGGTACTAAGTATAGTGGGGTTTTTCATTATCAGTGTCCAGTAGTTCACACAACAATGAGTTTTTTCACTCTTCCAGCACATTTTCAACAAGTACATCAGTCACTTTTCTAAGATTGATTGTTATGTGTTTCTTGTGTTTTTGAATAGGGTCCTGGCAGTATTTCAAGTGCCGAACCATTGTATTTTGATCTGTAAAGATATAGGATTTACAATTAGGTAATATATATTTTTTAGAAAATATATAGCTATACACACTTAATATTTTAGGCCTTGATAGTCTCTGAGGCTCATTAAAAACACCATACCCACCAGCCACCCACAGTGCTGGCTGGAACTGTACTAACCTGTAGACAAGGAATTTTGCAACTATCTGTGTTGATTCTGCACTTAGACAAGTAGCAACATGTTTCAACAGGTTTGTTTAGGCTACATGTGAGCTTAGTCTTCCCCTTTCACTATTATAACTATTATTGCCAGTGTAGATTAGCAGTGAAATACAATTTTTATTAAATTCTTGGAGCTTGAGGTCAAATTGATAGCTAAGATATAAAAATTCCTTGAAATGACAAGCAATTTATAAATATGGTGTTCACTTATAAGTTAGTTACATGAAAAGTACCAACATAAACAAACTTTTTATGATTGTTTCTATTAGTCAAGAACTCTGACTTTGTTTTTTATATCTATAAAAAATATAATTTTAATTCTATAGGTCAAATTATGAGCTTGTGTGAAAAAATAGGTAGAATTGACGCACAACTTATGAATATGGTGTTCACTTATATGTTAGTTACATGAAAAATACTAACATAAACAAATTTTTTTTGCTGATTCTAATAGCCAATGCCTATGCCTTCATTTTTTACATTTAAAAAAAAAATTCTCATTTGATACCCCAGAGGTCAAATCGTGACCTCAAATTTTGGTTACAGTGTAACTTTTTTATTTTTCAACTAGAGTTCTAAAACTTGCATATTTGGATTCCTTGTCGTTTCCGATTCTAAATATATACTTTTATATAATTATGACAATTATTACCCAAGTTATGGCTCGCCAAATGTTAGTAACCTCGCGAGTGACCTCAAATTGCCCGAGGTCATATCTCTTGAACCATTGGTCGGATTGACCTTATAATTTCAGAAATGGATTCAGGGCTCACAAACTCCCTATAAACCAAATTTCAGCAAATATGAGAGATGAGGGTGTTAATTTCAACTTTTTTTGGTTGATCTGACAGAGAATGACCCAATAGTTTTCCACTTTTTTTAAGATATATATTAGTTTTGTGTATTCTAGGTCTTGGTCAAATTTTTGAAATGCTAGTTTAGATCAGTTGTCATATGGAGTTGGGCCTCATTAGTCTTTAATTTTGTCCTTGTATCACAATAAATTTTGTAATGTACATTTAATTTTTGTATCAGTGTATTCATTAGTGCTCAGTTTCAGATGGCAAGAATTTACTATTATAGGACTCTATATTGGGACTGTTTCCGTATCATTATTGTATAGAGGGTTGACAAAAGTAAATGGCCATCCTTTTTTAATAAAAATTTACAAATACTAAATATAATCATTTTAGGCCTATTTAGAATTATGCTGCATTCTCTTTTGTATTAACCCTGCGTGTAAAGCTGACCTGACACTGTCATTCTGTTGATGAGTTTTTGTTCTAGAGTAGGGCTGGGTACCAGCAATGGAAGTGGTACTAGTATACAATTTTTGTATCTAGTCACTACTGATACCAGTAGTTGAGTGTTTACTAGTAAATTACTAGGGTCATTCCATGGAGTGTTGTGACAATCATGCTGATTTAGAGGTATATTTTAGAACAAATGTTGCCAAAATGTACCCGCAAACGTACTTCATAATGCCTCGTAGCAGTTTTGTCCTACCTCCAATACTTATACTTACTTTTTTAGTTGAATGTATAACAAACGATTGCTCCAAATGTTGACCATCATTGTGGAATGACTCGCTAGTATTTTTTTTCTTTGACCTACAGACATTATCTATTTTGCAGGTTGTTGCTGCTGCTTTAGCAAGAGCATAAAGAACTAAAAACATTGCTTTGCAACAAACTTTTAAAACTTATTTTAGAATTTAACCCTTTCACTCTCAAACTATGATATGGAGTAAAAAAGAAATTTGCTTTTATATATGCTTACATAAGAATAAAATTTATTTTTTAGCTACACACTTGTCTATTCAGTGAGTGAAAGGGCTAATAACCTTCAGAAAAAATATAACAATGACAGGCTGTTATAATGCATTGGGTTTATCATCTTCAGTTTGTAAAAAGAAAAGTTTATTGGATTTTAAGAAAAAAATATTATTTACTTTTTTTACAGAAAATTTTCTTAAGTCTTTTAAAATGTAATAATGCACTGGAAAAAAGTATTTCTGCGCTGACTTTGATTAGTGGAAAGGCATAAATTACACAGGCCTGCAAAATTGAGGGTCCTAAAAACTTTTTGAAATTGTATGCTGGTTTTATAGGAATTTGGGGTGCTAAATCCAAAAATGGCCTCAGATTTGCTCCATCACGTATAGTTTTTTCACAATTTGCTATGATGTTTTTGTTGTAATCTGTTACTGAATAAAATAAGTAGTGAAGAATTACCACATGAAACCTATTTCCTGACCATTTCTGAATACTGTATATTTATTTTAAAAAACTATAAAACTTGGGTACTTACATCTTTACTTAGTGGAATGGCTTAGTAGTCCCGTTTTCTTTTGCCAGTGAAGCTGCGCCTGTTGCATTTCCTTTTGTGCGCTGCTTCCGGATTTTCACGATGCAGCATCCAGCAATAATCCCCCATCATATTAATGTTCCACCGTCCTTGGTATCTCTCTTCCATCTCCTTAATGTCTTGATGGAAATGTTCTCCCTGTTCCTCATTTACTGCACCTAGATCTTCTGGGAAAAAGTCCAAGTGTGCATTCAAGAAATGAATTTTGATACTCATTGAGCATCCCAAAGCTTTGAATTTCTCCAGCATATTTTCAATAATGAGTGTATATTCAGGGTCCTTATTATTCCCAAGGAACTTAGTAACCACACTTTCGAAGGAATTCCAAGCCTCTTTCTACTTCAGTCATCGTAGACAAGAAGTTTTCATCTGACAGCAGTCTTCTAATGTCTGGGCCTACAAAAATACCTTATCTTAATTTTGCTTCTGATAGGTTAGGGAACTTCTTGCAGAGGTACTTAAAGCATTCTCCACTTTTTTCTAATGCCTTAACAAACTGTTTCATAAGGCCTAGTTTTATATGAAGAGGTGGTAGAAGTACTTTCTTTGGGTCAACAAGATTTTTACGCAAAATATTCTTGCTTCCAGGTTCTAAAGATCATCTTTGTGGCCAGTGTTTTTGCTCCCAGTGTTGACTGCTCTGCTATCCCATTCACAAAGGAAACATGGGAACTTAGTATATCCTCCCTGCTGCCCCAGAAGCATGCACAATACCTTAAGGTCTCCACAAATCATCCAGTGATGATCATAATATTTTATCTTTGTAAGAACCAATTCCAAATTCTCATAACTTTCTTGGAGATGTACCGAGTGACCAACAGGTACAGAGGCATACTTGTTCCCATTGTGCAAAAGAACAGCTTTTAGACTTCTTTTAGAAGAGTCGATGAAAAGTCTCCATTCATCCGCTTTGTACTAAATGCCAAATGCCTGTACCAAACTATCAATATCACTACAGTAAACTAAATTGCCCTTATGTGAAAAGTAGTGAATAAACTCCTTTTCTCTTCTATACAAATATATCGATGTTCCAGCTGATGATAAATTTTTCTTTTAATCTGGAGCCTAAGAGTTCAGCAGATTCCTTGGATAATCCCAAATCTCTCACTAAATCTTTTAGTTCAGATTGAGTGAACAACTGGGGGTCTTTACTTCCTATATCACACTGAAATTCTTCATGATCAGTATCTGAACCAGAATTACTAGGCAAATCTTCCAATGTTTCTGGTGGAAGCGGAACTGGAACTTCTGGCCCCTGAGGAACAGGTCGAAAAGCTGATGGAAGATTTGGATAGAATATGGCTTTCTTATTTTTTGAGTTATAGCCTTTAACATCACAAGAGCAAAAATAGCAGTCATCAGTGATTTTTTGGCTCCCTCCATACCATTGGCACACCAAATCTGAATGCTTTCTTTTTGCCTTTACACCATTTCTTTAGATCCTCTACGCAAATAAAACAAACTTTGTGTGGTGCCCATGGTTTGTCTTGGTCTCCTAGTTTCATTCCAAAGTAGGCATGGTACACTTGCCTAATAAAATTTGTTACGTTTCTTTGATGTTTCTTGATCACAAATTCCCTGCATATGTAGCAGAAGCTGTCGGGACTGTTGACACATCCACGGCTAGCCATGATTCACAACTTACTACAGTACCCAGAACACAATAAGAGTCTTGAATTTAATTTAATAAAGGCTAAATAAGGCTTTCTTAACACTATCAAAACACGCTAGTTCGCTGATATGAAACACAAAAAACAACTCAAAATCACTGAAAAAATTCGCTTTGGCTGAATCATTGTGCGCATGTCATGAAATCTGAGTGAGAACTGACTCATACGGCTTGGCAACCCAGTATTTATAGTCTCTTAGAAGTTTCTAGTAATTTCTGGAAATATGGCATTTTCTTTAAGTCACTTCACAAAAAAATCGAATTTGTGAAATAACTTTGTCGTATGACATTTTTATTGTGTTTTTCGAATTCAGCACTCAAAAATACATTGTAAACAGCTAAAATTATGAAAAGTTTTTCCATCGCAGGCCTGTGTTATTGGTGCTGCATCTATCAAAGGATTTGCTCCCTCTGCTGCCCACCACAGTAGACAAAAAAGTTCTTGTTGCTTTTCACGCAAGATTCACTGTCATCTGTAGTACATGCTGCAACAAGGTTTTCATAGGAATTGTGTTTAAATGACTTGAATGATGCTTCTGTAATTCTTCATTAGTGCCTTCCTCAGCAGAGCTGCTTGACAAAATGTCATCATCTGGAACTTCAACTGCAGTCGTGTGCTTTTCTTTTAGAGGAAGACTTTGCTAATTTTTCCTCTGGTGACAGCACTAATTTGAAATTTGTATGTGAATGTTGGAAGTTTGCACTTGGACTTGCCCTTATTTACTATGTATTCAAAGTACTCATAAATGACACTATTTCATTGATGTAACTTTTTAGGAAATTTTAAAGATATTTTAATCTGGATTCTCTTTTCTAATAAAATGAGTCTTTCTATTAGACTTAATCAGTCACTGAAGGGTACTATTTAGGTGGTAATTTTCACAACATAAGCAAGTTTGCCTGTAGAGAAAAAATAGTAATTAGAAAGAGGATACCATTCCTACAGCAGTACCAGTTGAGCTACTTCACAATAAGTTATCCATCCTCAAGGTTAGCTACCATATACAGTGCAGTCATGAAATTTTGAAACTACAATTGATTGAAATTTTAGTTTTTAAATTCTGATCACA